>VZRS01013417.1:1039833-1186654 GCA_013398055.1 Ifrita kowaldi
GTATGGTTGTTAGAGGAATAAATGTTAATTATGAATGCTGTCTGCTATTCTCATTTCCCTCTTCCCCTCATCCTGTCCTGCTTAATCAAATTTTAACTCTGGTTTAATTATTGCTTTACCATTTGGCACTGCTTCATTCCTGAAAAAAAAAAAAAACAAAAAACCCCCACAAAAAACAACAACCCAAACTCATACCTTTCTTGAATAAATCAGATTTAACCTTCTCTTAGTAAAGTAATACTAACAAATAAAAATGTACTCACTTTGAAAAATGCATGCAGTTTCAGCTATTGTATCCATATTTGCTAGGTTTTTAAGTGGTACAGTCACAGTTTCCTATTTTATTTTCCTTTTTTTTTTTTTTTTGGCAGATCTTTGGATCTCACCTTCCCACACCCAATGCACCAAGTATAGCTAACCATCTGTATGTGCAGCAGGTGTAGTCAGTTACAGGGTCATCAGGTATGAATGGCCTGCCTTATAAAACATTCATGCCATTGCTGCAACTGAGTCCTTGCAAGCTAAGACATTAGCAGGCCTTCAGAGAGTCTTGTAAATCATTTTGCTGCACATTCTGATGAAGTAAAACCCAACAGTACAATTATAGAGTGGTTGTGAGCTCTGATTTCAAGAAGAAGGCTGTATCATTTGCTGTGTAAAAAAAGACTGAACAAATCTACAGCTAGGATGGGAAAACTGGGTTTTCACACGACCAGCCAAGTAAGAGCTGACAGGAAGCAAGGCACAGATTTCTAAAACAAAACTGCAGTGGTAACTGATAATGTGAGCCTTCCCGAGCAAATGAAGTGGGTGAGTTGGAATCAAATTTATTTATTTGAAGTCTGAATTCATGTGCTTGGCTTAGTTCTAAAATTAATCTCTTACACTGTCTCCTGTTTAGCAAATCCTTTTTTGCTACATAACTGCTGCTACCTGTCAAATGACAGCTAAGACCCAGTATCCTCCAGTAGAAGTATTGTGTCTTCTCCAGTCAAATCCCGTTTCAGCTGAGGCAGAGAGCACAATCCGAACGACTATTTTTTGGTTTTTGTTCACTTTTTAGTACCTGAGACTTCTGTCTGAAGAAGACATTTTCCTTCACTCCATTGTAGGCTTTTTCTGACAGGGGGGTGACAAGCACTTCCCTATGTATGTAAATAATCTTCGTGGGGGAAGGCAACACACAGCAGCACTGATATGTGGCTGTCCCCACAGCCTTGTATCTGGGATTAATGCCTGACTTCATGGTTTAAGCTGAAAAAGAGCATACACATATAGCTAGGATTTCCAAACTTGACTCCCTAAAGCACCGAAATTTTTTTAGAATGTGTTCTCAACCGCTCCTCTGCTGTTAGTGACGGTGTCACAGTCTAGTTATGGGACAGTCTGGCTGTGTGCTGACTTGTTGAATTAAGGGGAAAATAGGACATTTCAGTAACTGTTCGAGAGCATCAGTCCAACATCTCAACCCCAAAACTGTGTGTGTTCCCATCCTAAATAAAATGCCTTGAATGTTTCCATGCTTTCATGGTGTTGGGAGATTTGCCTTGCAGATATAAACAACTTGCAACATAAATCTGGCATTGGTCAGTATAACTTGGTGTGTATGCTAAGCATCATTTTATTGGGTAAGATTTTGTATGAGAAAGACGCAGGATGAATGCATAGATGTATGAGACCTTGAAATAATAGTTAAACAAATTGATCAGGTCCACCCTGATACAAAGTATGTCCTTTAGACAGCATTTTAAGCATTGGTGGAAATTTACTCCCAGGAAAATACCAATAATCTTGTACAATGCACTTCTACTGTAGCATTAAAATTTGTTTAAGCTTCACAGAGTTCATTGTTTTTGCTGTGAAGTTAGCTTTTACCACAATCTCACACATCTGCTTGCCAGCCTCTTGGTAGCACAAGCTAGCTTTCTGTGTCTTGTCAAAGAGCCCCTAATTAACCTCCTCTCATTGTAGACTGACATGATGCACGACACCTTGTAACCGCTGAGAAGATACGATGAGTTGCTTGTTCCGCGGTTCATGATAAAACGCTGACTGATGGCAATTAGACCTGCCTGGGGGTTGTTGTTTCAGTTCAGGCTGGTGCTGAGGGACTCCTGACCATGAATAAACAACTCCTCTGAAGAGCTGATGCTGGTGGCACCGTTCTGTTTCATCACCAAGCAGGCTGCCTGAGACGAATGTATTGATACATTCAAATCCTGCAAGTATTTGTACTTGAGTTTTTCTATGCGCTTCTGTGGCTGGGATAGTGAGAGATAATAAAGAACAAGTTTTCAAAGAAAGAAGAAAATTGCAGTTAGAAGAAGCATTTAAAAATAAAGATATTTTTATATCTTTATATCTCTGCACTGAGCAGGAATAATAAATATTTAGTGACCCATTTAAGGAATTTTCACCTAGGAAACTGAGAATATATTCTTACTTGATGTTAGGTAGTATCTAGGCTTGAAACTAGCTGATCTTTTTTATTTCTAATCTTGTTAGTATTCTAATCCTATAATAGTTTTAAACAATTTCAGTATCATGCATTTCCATGAAACAAGCTCAAATTTAAATACCTGTCTTGTGCATATGTTCTCTTATACTTTTCTAGAGGTTTTTTTTCTTCCTTTTTCTTTGGCATCTTGTGTTCAGCTTTGCAGTTCACCATTTTTCCATCTCCTTTACTGAAAAATCCTGACTTTTCTTTCCTTCTCAAATGAAACCAGTGCTCCAATTTTCCACTGCCATTTTCCTTTGTTGCTCTTCTTCCATGAATAGTTGTTCAGTACCTCAATTAGAAGCTCTCAGTACCAAAGTACTACCACTTAAGGACTGCACAGAAAAATGTACTATTATCTAAATTTTTGGTCCTGAGACATTTAAGAAACAAAGCAGTGTTGAAGCACTGAAAACAAATTACTTTCATAAGAAGCTGTAAAAAAATTCAGCAGAAATTTTTCCTTGACTTTTCCTGCACCCTGAGACTTTAAGGATAATATTTCCATAAGAAGGTACATTTTCATATGTATGGGAATATGTGTTTTAGCAAGCATTAATGAAACTTCAAATCTCAGTGTGAAATGATAAATGAAAAAGAGTGGTTGTGATTTGTACTTGTAAGACTGGAAGCAGATGGACAGCCATGTGGTAAATTTCACATTGTTCATTGCAACACACTTTCTACCAGCATTTGTTTTGGCAACAGCACATATGACGCACTAATAATATTTGGAATATTTCACAAGACATGAAAGCAAAGGTATTGACTACGAGGAAAAAACTGTCCTTCACAGGTAGTCATAGAGATCTTATCCTTAGGGATTGTATCAAAACTGTGGCTTCAAATCTTGGAGTCAAAAATGAAGAAAAGCTAGTTCTATACATCTTCCTAGTACTATTTCCTGCTTTGGCTAACTGGATCAACTATCTTAGTTACATGAAATATATAAATATATTCCTTTTGTTTTGCTCTAAACTAGCTAAATGTATCAAAATAGGCCCAGATATTACAGAATAAATGGGTTCTATAACCTGCTTACCCAGGAGTGGAATGCAGAATTAGGAAATCAAAAATCAGTAAACTGTCAAACTGAACTGGGATCTGGGGTAAGGGTTTGTCATTTGTAAGTTGTCATGTTTCCTGCTAAAGCAAAACAGAGGAAAGGAAAAAGGTTCTTCTGGGATACAGCAAGAATGCACCACACACTAAAGTTGGTGTTATCTAGAGGTTGCTATATCTAAATTTTTCAATTTGAAATGTTTTATCCATTGAAAAGTCAATAGCCTTGTGACAGGATGAAACCTACCCGAAAGCATGGGTCTGATAAAATGAGGTCTTTATCTGTCACCTTCCACTGATTTGATTAGTGCTGGAAAGACAAGGCAGCATAGATAATTATCATGAGGGACACTTACCTGAAAGTCCTGCTAGATGAGATATGAACCACATCTGCCCTCCTGTAATGGTTTAGACACGCACTGGAAAGAATCAGATATAAGTTGTTAACCCCAATGGGTCCTGGTAACACATTTTGGGCTGAAGATCAGAAGACAGCATTACCTCAGGAAGCCAGTGTTAGCGGACTTTAGAAAGAGTGCAAGTAAACCAGACTGGGAATAGGTGACCAACAAGACTATAGGTAAGTGCTGTTGCCCATTTAACTCAAAAAACAGGAATGCAAGCAGCAGTAGTCCCTCAGTGGGGACACCTCCACAGAGGGTCCCCTACCCTGCAACAGGCTGGGGACAGCAGTGCTGAGGTGGGATGGTCGCACGTACAGTGAGACACTGCCACAGCTCAGGCGCTCAAGGACACTGCCTCATTCCTGTGCTCAAGGGTGAGAGGCACACACAGGGGCCTTGCCTGGTGTGTGACCTGTGTGTGGCAGGACAGATCTCTACACTGCTACACACATTCCCCTTAGAAAGTCAACTGTAAGCTTTATGTCACGGTGTTGGCTGGTTCTACTCTTGCAGTTACCCTCTCATCACTCCCACCCCTCTAAGGACAAGCCTAAATAATAACATCTCTACTGACTAATTTTTTTACCTCCCCTATCTTTTACCTGGAGAGTAAGAAGGATTAAGAAAAGAGAATACAAATGTAGTTTTAAATATTGCCATTCTTACAGTGACCTCAGTCCTGGAAAGCGGACCACCACTCTCTCCTAACTTAGGATTCAGTGACATGTCCTGCACATTTCCACACGAAAGAGAGGACTCAGGGATCAGTGAAGCTTCTACAATATCTGTTTAAGAAAACTAAAAAAAAAAATCTTTCTCACATCTTCAGTGACAGAAGTTACTTTGAAATGGAAGGGTGACTCAGCTTTCAGGCTGAACTTGGTTTAGTTCTTCAGGTTTCCTGAAGCCCTAGAGATGTGCTATGCCATTTGAGAGCTCATAGAAATGCATTGGAGTGAAAAGAAAGGCCCCAGCTAAAGTGATCTGAACTTTGAAATTTACACTGCAAGAAGAAATTTAGTTTCTTAAAACAGATTTTTGTTGTGTATTGGAACAACATGGGAAGATTCTCCCTTCTAATTTAATTACTAGTAAGCAATTACATAATTTCTTCAAACTTACCTTGTTCACATTTTTTTGTTAATCATCTGCTCACTGCAAGCAGCTAATGTCTATATTATGTTTTACATTATTTGTCGCATTATCAAATAGTGATTATAAGCTCCCTGGGATAAAAGCATTGTCATTTTATGTCATTTTGTGTTTTGGGAAGCAGATGGTGGACCTGTCAGATTGTCACTTCCTCTGAATCACTGCTGATGTCTCTTTAGAGTGGGGACCATTTAAAGAGAGAATTTGCTACTTACAGGTGATGCCTTCACTGTGACTGTGTGATAATGACATAACAAAAAGTGATTTTTTTTTTCTCTTTGGTACTGCAAGAGCAAGAATATATCGTCCAAATAAAAATTGTCTGAATAAGAATTTTGTTTATTTGAAACCCTTTTCCTTGCTCACACTGAAATGTGGTTAGTCTATATACCATTTTTCTATGTCTACTCTCCTTTGACAAGTAAAGTAACCTTGTTGTTTCTTTTATTTGTAAATTGCTTCAGAAGAAATCTCCCACTGTCATCCACAAGTCATAGGAAGTAGTCAAATGAGTGCAATATGATACTGAAACTTTAAAAGTAATTAGCATCAACACATTGATCTTTCCCCATTACACTGCAATATATTAATACATTAAATCTAAATCTAAATTAGGTGTCAATATAACTTCTGGTTTAATCAGTATGAGGGCTTCATCTGATTTCATTGATAGCTTCTTGTTGTATAAGTAGTAATAACATTCTGCTGCTCTTCCTTATTAACATAAACAAATTAAATTCATCTTTCACAAAACAGTTCTATCACTGAGATCACAGGGAAAATCCACAAAAATTGTAATGTAA
Organism: Ifrita kowaldi; assembly: GCA_013398055.1. Taxonomy (NCBI): domain Eukaryota; kingdom Metazoa; phylum Chordata; class Aves; order Passeriformes; family Cinclosomatidae; genus Ifrita; species Ifrita kowaldi. The sequence goes on from VZRS01013417.1 coordinate 1,045,755, forward strand.
TCATACTGACTTCCAAAACAGTATAAGCTATTGTTTGAAATTTAAATATTAAAAATATACTTATGATGCCTTGCATATATATTATGATGTAATCATATTTGGAATATACTGTTGCTATTATACTTGCTTTACTTGGTTGTTGCCTGAGAAAAAAATTTGACAAGTGAATATATATTTGATTTATATAAATATTATATTTGCTTATGTAAATTCTTGCTAAGTTTTTCCTTAATTGCAGCACAAATTTGTTTTATTATCACCTTCCTTTATTATCACAAGTCAACTGCCAATAGGAGAAAATCAAAAATATATTGCATGATGTAGCCAATTTTAGCATTTAACCAAGGTGTAAAGAGGGAAGGTTTCAAAATATGTATTTTAAAATTCTCACTATTCTTCTCAATTTTCCATTCTGTGAGTCTGACAGGATCTTGCATGCTGCTTGCTACTTGTAGTGTTTATTATAGTTTACCCAATTGTTAGGAACAGTTTTTTGATTTTTTTGCAACTGTTCAAAATACAAGAAAATTGGAATTCTTCTGCCTGTCCTTTAAGAATTTGACCAGTTTCAGGATTACTGTTTGTATGAGCAAAATTTAATCATAACGGCTCTGTCTCTCTTTTATTAAAAAAACCCAACCAACCAAAAACCAATCCAAAATACAAACACAAGTGAAAAAACCCCAAACCCCAGGATGTAGGAGCAGGATTCTTAGGAATGAATAAGGCTTCTGTCTATGTATCAATCTTGAAAATATAATAGAACAAATTATCTTTAAAAAAACAAGGAACGAGGTAGTTAGGATTGTTGGGAAAGGTCCAAGCAACATATTTATATGAATTTAAATTCAATTTCTCAATAGTCGGTTCTATAAACAAGAAGACCCTAGGTAATTTTGTTTGCTAAGGTTTAAATTTAACACACTAATCTGCTTTAACATGCAAGGCACTAAAGTCCAGGGAGACAATTCTACAGTAATGAAATAAATGTCCTGCTCTTGAAAATTTCTCTTAGAGCTGGAGGAGCTGGGGGAAGCAGCTAAGACAGATTTTGGAGGTGAGTAATCCATGTGCATTTAAAGTTTCTGCTGCTAAAATGTTACAAATAGCATTTTGGTAGCAGAAACTCTAAATACACCTCAATGGTTATGTGAAGGCTCAGATGTAAAGCAAAATAGAACATAAAACCCCTGAAGCAATTTTTAAGCATTAAGTCCTATTAAATTAATTAGTCATTCATCTGTGTATAAAACCTGTTGTTCTATCTATCACTAAGTCATTTTGTTGTAAGTCAGGGGAACACATCTGCCTGGTGAATTGTAGTGAACACAGAGCCTCTGATTTAACAACCCCAAAGTGACCAACTCTCAGATATGACCCTGGACTGCACAGATAAGGAGGCTGCTTGCACAGTGAGAAGGAGAACAGAGTTTGGACAAAGAAATACTGCAAAATAGAGGTTTGCTTCTATTCTCTGTGTTTTTTTAAAAAGAGGAACCTTTGAGTTCTGTTTCTAATCTTGATGCCAAAATTAAAAGAACTCTCTTCCACAGGATCATCAACACAACCTTCCACAGTAGTTGTGATTCTACATCAGTCCAGCATAAAACTGCGTTCCATCTCTAGGTTAGCAATCTGCCTTCTAGAAAGTAACAAAGCAGTAATTATGCAATATTTTCAGACCAATTCTGTCTTCTGCCCTCAGTTACCTAGAAATATGACAGCCATGTATGATCAGATTTCTTACTCAGCTTGTCCAGGTGCCACTAGTAGGACATATAATACCAAAAGTAAGTATCAGATATGAAGATATGCTGACCTGAGAGGGCCACTCAGAAATTCCGGTGCTTCAATTCTTTTTGTGAATATTTGGCCTTCTAAACATCCTGAGGTAATAAATATACAGTTCATCTGAACCAGCTATCCAGACTCTTGCCACAGCCACACAACTTAAGATGTAATTGACCTCAATCTGAACCAGACTTCTAAAACAGATTCCTATTTCAGTCCACTGGTTATGGAGGATGGTAAAGAAAGCCTGAGAGATAACTGTAAATCCAGGTTTATTTTTGTGAGATCCTGAGGCATCTAAGTCGACGCAAAGCACTTTTGAGGCTCTTGTCATCATATGAGAGAGGAGGACTGCAGTGCCGAGAGGTTAGTCTTCAAGGTGGGCATAAATGAACCCGTCCTGCACAATTATGTCACCCCTTTCTGATTTGGATTTCCATAGCAGCCTGCAACCCTTCAGAATCCCACATATTAACTAGGAAAAAAATCCAGACAATAAACCAAACAAAAGTTCCTCACTTAAAATTTCTTCCCCTTCTTTTGAGAGCTTCTGCCACAATTATTTCACTTGAAATCCTCACTAGTGCATACAGATTTAGAACATATATATGTTTTAAGTGGTTTTCAGTAGAGTGAATACAACTGCACAAAATTGTATTAGCTGTAGGCACTTCAGGGATTTATGCAGTAAAATAAAACAACCTGGTTTGGCTCCGTTTCTTTTCTAGTAATTTGGAATATTTCTGCCATTTTCAAGTGCTAGTGTTTAGAGAGCAGATGCTTTCAGGGAAGAAAGATGAGAGACCTTGTTCCCAGAAGATAATAGTCGATTTTGAGACTGCTGGTATGTAAACATGGTTTAGGTTGTTAAGATTGGTTTTCATCTCTGCCCATTACTTTGCATTGCTGACAGCATTACATCCATCATTTTATTGCTAGTCATTCTCTATTGCAAGTTTTAGATTTGACTGTCCTGAACATTTTGTATCACCTACAGACTCTACAGTTCACTGCAATTTTCAAACTGATTAAAGGGAATAGGAAGAAAATTAATAAAACCAGCCTTTTCCTACAGCTGTTAAATAACAACTGGTTCATTGGCAATAATTACTTTGAAATAAACAGTCATTCTACCTGGTCATTGCTGTTTTATGAAGTTCCTGCAAGCCTTGTTGACACAGATGCTTTTCATGGTCTGTTTTTCCTTTCTCTCCAAAAGAGGAGGTAATTTCTCTGTAGGTCGAAATGTCCACTCAAGAACCAATTCACCATGTAGGATACATGAAACCTAAATTCAGTCTCTGATTTCCATGTGTCTAAGATTTGTACAGGAATTCAGCTGTACTTGGAACCTTGTAAGGAGTTATCTATCGCCCAGTGATGTAATATAACATCACTCTGCGTACACAGTTTTAAATCTGCTTTTATTTTTTAACATGCACAATTCCATTAAATGTATTCTAAGATTCCCAAAGGGTTTCCAAATCAATGTTGCTTTAGTATTGATTTCACTTGGTTTTGCAGGAGTTTATACATATACAGGTGGAGAGAATACATCACTGGCAAATTTCAAGAGCATATTAGAGATCTTCCATTTTTATTTATAAATTATAACGTTAATATTTATGGATAATGGCATCTTGATGACTATTGACATATACTTCTTCCTATTAGTACTAGTGAGGTGGCTTAATCCAAAATGAAGCACGTTTTTTCCCCACAAGTAACAGAACACACAAAAAAGATCTGTATTCTGTACCTCAAGTATTACATGTTATAATGTAATATTTGCAATATATTTAGAGTTAATATTACAAAAATTGAATCACATAGGCACTCAATAATCATAAAAGTTTAAAAGCAAGAAGAAAAAAGTAATTTTGAAAGATAAATTTGTGGCCCCTGAGATTAGATACAGAGTCTGCAAAATTAAAATGAATTAAATCAACCTTGGGATAAATACTGCTGCTACTTAGACTCAGCTATAAGAATTGTTGTGTGCTCAGAGAATGATCTTAAGAAAAAGCCAACCATATTCTATTTTGTCAGAGGTACAGTTTGAGAACTCAAGAGCAAAAATGGAAAGATCTTTTGTTCACAGCTTTGGTGAGAATCCAATGGCTGAATTGTCCTCTGCTAATAATTTTGTAATACAATGTTTTTTGTGAGTCAGTGAAATCCTACTAAGAAAGGTAGCTTTTTCATTGTCAGATATCGTTAGCTTTCCAATGGATAAAAGATTTTAGATGATTTTCATTCAGAGATTTAGGAGATCTTGAAATGCCTTTGAAATCTAAATTAAGAGATTATATGAATCATCACAGGTCTTCATGCTTGTTTTAATTCATGGTGATCGTCAAATTGCTAATACTGAGACACACAGGAGGAAAAAAATCTTTTTGAAAAAATGTACCATCTGTATTTGAATGTACTCCCACCATATGGAAATCATGAAATACATATCCTAAGAAGGAAATTGGACAGTGTTTATTAAGCCAAAATATTTTAAAATCCAGTGCAGAGAACTTGTACCTAAGTTCTGCAAAATACATATTTTAAAAAGCTGGGTGGTTTTTTTTTTTACAAGTTGAGATATATTTAATTTTAAAAATCACTTCCACTTCTCCCCTTTCTGGCCAAAACTGCCATTTTAGACCATTCTGAGACACTTCATCTTAAGGCTGATCATCTCAAAGTACCATGGCATGTTCTATTGGGCAGCCAGAGATGGAAAGCATATCCCTTTCTTTCTGAGTTGGTTCTTGAAATCCTAGACATTATTCCCCTTCCTAGACAAATCACATATATTCTAATTTATCAATGTCTATTTCATCTATACATGACTCATCAATACATGAGTCAATCTCTGTTCGGTCCCTTTTTCAAGTAAGGAAAAATACAAGAAGCAATTTCACTGCTGGATTTTAATGATACAATTTTCCTTCCTATTGTCTGAAGACTGTCTTGCTGTAAGATTCGGACTCCTGGGTTTTTCTCACATTCACCCAGAGAAACTAAACCTCCCCTAAACTGCTTCCAAATTATCTTTCACCTACTACCTGTCAGACCTCTCCCTTCCTAAGTCTCCCATGCTCTCTTTCATTTTCCTTCCCAGCTTTCCTTCCTGCAGCTACTTCTTTTTATGTGATGTCTTTGGTGACCCTAACATCTTTATGACCTCTCATAACATATATTTTTCAATTTTCTTTTGAAATCTGATGTCCCCACTCCAGAGTCTGCATATTGTTTGGGTGGTCTATGCCCTTAAAGAGTCCTGAAGGAAACAGCCCATTATTCAAAATGCGAATTTAACGCCCTACTTTTTCATGAAGAAACTTATGGGCCTATCCATTCAGATATTCTGAAACTAGAGAAGAAATATGAAAAATATTGATGTTCAGTAAAGTAAAATTTATTTCTCAGTATTTGTATCACAAACACAAATACCATTTAGACCACTTAAGCCACTGCTTGTGATCAGAATACAGCGCTTTTAAGGTGTTACCTAAAAAATACCTATCCTTTCCGGGTATTCATTTTAACCTTCTCTGTTACCTTCCAATACCCTTTCTGACATGCTGATGACAGTAGTTACTGATGTTACTCCCTGCTCATTTTCTCCAAAATCCATGTTCACAGAGAGCTGTAAATTTTTGCCAAACAATACTGATGAATACTGTACTATTATCTATATTGTGTCCATAATCAAGAGTCAGAGTATGCTTGAACTGGAAAATATGCTGCTTTCTGTTCCCTTCCCTCCTCTGAATGCTTTTAGAGGATTGAAAATTCTCTTCAAATAAAGAAAAAAAGCTTCAGGGATGCTTTAATCTGTTTCCACAGATAATAGCTGACATGAAATTGCTGTGCCAGACGGTATCACAGGAATAAATTTATAAGCACTAAAGCAATATCCCAAGGAATCCAACACTGCACATTATTAGCATATAAATTACACAAATGAAGTAAACATGCTATTTCTGGGCCTACAAAAACTTTCTGTTCTTAGTACTGTCACATTAAAAATTAAATTGAACAAAAAGATCATCTTCAAGATCAATACTGTTATTGATATCCTATGTAATGGAAAACATACAGGAAACTTAATCACTGAAAAATTAAATAATTTCAAGTGCTTTCATGAAGTAATGGACCGGGCTTTCTGGGTGCATGCAATATGCAGTGTTCTTAAATTATTTGCATATGTCAAACTGTAGCAATAATCTATTTATTTAGGAAAAAACTCCTTTGTTTCAAAGGGTGGATGAGACATTTAAAAATGAGTTCAGTTCAGAAGTCCATGAAGAAAACGACACCTCTTCAATACACTCTTCACAGAATGATGGTTGGAACATCTGTTCCTCTGCAGATTTTCTTTGGAGATGATAAAGAAGATGTTTTGTCAAGCCAGAAAAATTAAAAACGAAAGGATCCTGGAAAGGCCAAGACTGTCCTTTTTTGCACACCTAAAGAAGAATTAAAAAGGGAAGTGAATCTTAAATTAGATGAAAAAATAACTGGTACTTGATTAAAGTTATTTGATTTTAGGTCAGTTTATTCAACTCTCACTGAGTACAGCTGAGTATGTGATAATTTACAGAGAGGCTAGGGAATGGCTTAGGTATTATATATCATTCTTTCCATCTGTCTATACTCTACACATATAATCTCATGTGTCTTGATCTGACTCTTTCCCTTGGCAGATCTGACAGAAAAGTATCTGCTTTTATAAACAACATTAGTAAGATAAACTCTATTCTGCTGCCTCCAGAGTTTTCTTAGAATTGCATAGCAAAGTATTTCCCAGTGTCACAAAATACTTTCTGCATTCTGAGCCCTCGAGTGAGCACATCAAATCAATAATTGCTTAAGCATATGCTTAATTAGGCTAAAAAGCATATGCATTTTGAAACTGCTGCATGAATTCTTTAAAAAATTGTTTAGTGATTTTTTAGAGCATTACCTCCTTCCTGTCTCTTCCTTACCCTGTTTTCTGAGGCATAAAAATTTTTAATTTTAAAATTAACCCATGCATCTGACTCTAAGCATATTTGTTATTTTTATCATAGCTTTTTATTTTCTTTGTGATAAGGATGGAGTTAGCTATTTTTGTTCAACGCTTTTATAGCACCTGATACAACAGTAGATGAAAAGTTCTGAGTTCTGGCCTTCAAATCCATCACAGTAGGTTGTAAAAGAAATAGAGAGAGTGTATAGGGATTATCTACTTGTCATATTTTCCAAAACAAAAAGAGGTTATCAGATGAAACCAACAGTTTCTGAACACCAAAAGGAAGTGGATCCTCTAGCAAAGGTTTTTATGGAATGGTTCTGATCTGGCTTCAGAATTTTCCAAATGTTTCCAGACATTAAAGAAAAAAAAGTGTCAGATAGTCATATCTATGAACACATACCAAAATTTACCTCAAAGAAATCACCATAGAAGCACTATTCCTAAAACATGATCTGAATTACGTAGGTTAGGGATTTTTCATTCCTTTGTCTCAGGGTCTGAAAATCACATAAACAAATCTGTTTCTCTCTAATTCTATATTATATTGTTATGCAAAGGAGAATTCAACTTAATATGACCTGCTTCATCATATCACTTCAAGTTTTTTCTAGTGTATACATCTTATTTTGGTGTGTTCTAAGAGTGAGAACCAGAAATTTTGTTTCTTCCAGCTACTATTGTTTTAAGATTGCTACTATAATTACTTGCTCTTGACCTGTGGCATAAAGCTAAAGTTATCACAGCTTTATTGCTCAGGCTCAGTGCTAGCAACCAGGAAGATGCTGGGGGATTCAGAGTGGAATAGTCCACACCCTACTTATCAGCTTGAATCAATCTTAAGTTTGTTGACCAATGGTGTTCTATCCAACTGTTCATACAAGGTTTTTAGCAAAACTGACAGTTTCTAGCTTGTGACCATTCTACCATGTTGAATCAAATGTATTTGTGAAATTATAAAAGCAGCTGATGACCCTTTTGCTCTTTCAGTCTGGGTTGTGGTCTGGCCTAGAGGTTAGATTTGGTGAACCGTCACAGTGTCTCTGCAGTTTTTGCCTCGATACTTCCTCAAGTAATTGTATCATGTCTTGTAACAAAATACACTTATATTGATGAAGAAAACTGTTGGCTCTCCAATTGCTCTGAAATCCATTATCAATTTACTTTCCATTAGCAATAATTTCATAAAAGGCACTCAACACACAACTGGTAATTAAGACTCTGAGAGCAATGAGGAATATTCTGATTATATGTATTATACATTTATGTCTTCAGGCTTATACATGAACTTTGAATGTGTGTACTGATAAAAATGAAGTTGTATACTAAGACAGTTTCAGATAGAAATCCTTGAAGCAATGACTCCCATTATTGACTTTTATATCTTTCTGTTGAATCTACTTTGATGTTGGCCCTGATTTTAGTAACGTTTTGGGCCAGATGGCCTCCAGAGCCTTTTACCTGGTTAAAAAATTTGTGTTGTCTTTGTAGAGCTTCTGGGCAAGAGTGTCATGAGTCACCATTGTAAATAAAGCATCATAAAAGACCTAAACTGTCTTCCACTATTCATGGCAGACTGGTGAGAGTGGAAGTATCTCCAGCAAAAAAGTACTGATAACAATAAGTGTAAACACTTTCAACAACCTGAATCTTGTCATTTTTCCAGGGCTTTACACAGACCTTTTTTTTCCTTTGGAAAGATTTCTCATCAGATGTGAAGTGGTTTTGACTGAGTCATCTTGTGAATAGGTTTACTCACTTGATTCTTCATGTTAAACCATTTTCTAACATCTGACGAAAAAGTGTAGCTTGGTATTTTGTGCCTTGGAGGAGCTAAATTGTAACAGCTCTCAGGAAAGGGTAGCGTGTCTTTGAAGAAGATATAACAGTAAATTATAATCGTAATTTATATTCCACTCTCCACTCACTAAAAAAAGTGGAACATAAGGAATTTCACAGAGTGTGCTGCATCTCAAACCAGGAAATCTGATTAATGCAGCAGCACACTAATTAGGACTGGACAAAATGGTTTTTGTCTGAAAATGCCAATTCATCAAGTATCAAGTACTTTTAGAAACTTCTCAGTTTTTGAAGAAAATTTATTTGAGACATACAAGTCCCTTTTTCAGAAACCTCAACACTAATATAAAATATATATATATCCATCTTCTTTTCATATTCTCCGTCTTATATAAACTTAAAATGTTCTTAAAATCCGACAAGCACTAGATACCAGTTTGAACATGCCTTCAATTATGACTATAGGATGAATTAAAATTAAAACCTCTTTTATCAACCAAGGAAAACAAATTGAATGCAGTAATTCATTTTAAATAATCCCCTCTCATAAAGACTACATATAAAACTCTCAGATGTGACTGTTGCACAATCAATTTACCCATTCATGTAAAAACATTAACTTCAAAAGTTAATTTCTTTTTTCACTCAATAGGAAGAAAACCTAAATTTGATCTCCTAAATTTGATCTTCTTAAACCCAGCTGCCTCTAATCCTGAGACATATTGGACTTGGCTTGCACATAAGCACCACACACAGTGCAGAAACAATGGCAATATTCTTGCACTGCAGCTAGGATATTTTGCAATATCATTATAGCATTTGAGCAAAACATTGGACCATTTATTGGTCAAATATTTTGATTTAACCAAAATGAGAGAAAGATGCAAACCACATTAAAATCTTTGGGAGCGTCTAAAATCTTCTTTTTCTTAATTTTACATATTTGTGGACTTTTTTCTCTTATCTGAGGCATTAATTACCAAACTACTGATTGCTCATGCTGTCTCCTTCATTGTCAGCATTTATATATAGAAAAAACTAGGAACATACCGTGATGAAAAACGTGGAAAAAATCCTTAGTCTTTCCTGATTGAAGAAATTGTTGCCTTTATGTCTTTGAAGTTTACTGTGCAGCCAATGGGAAGCTCTGCCATTTTTATTTTAGATGGTATCAGATCAGAATTTTCTGAGATGCTTACCCTATCAACAGGAGCATATGTCTCCTGTTTACCTGTTGAATGTGTCTCTCACATGCTTTATTGACTGTTTTGTACAGAAGCATTGATTTTCAATGGAAAATGTCAGCAAATTCTAACTTCCTTTTGAAAATATATTAACAAGGTTTTCCTAACTTTATTTAATTAATATGTATAATTTTAAAGAATCCTTGAAAAAACCTAATGCCATTTCCAAATAAAAGTGATGCTGTGTGGAATTACACCATGAAAACTTAGAATAGTACTGTCTCCTTAATAACCTTTCCAACTTAAAAAAAAATATATAAATAGAAAAGACGACATTAATGAAACATCTGTTCTTGCTTTAATTCTTTTCTGTTCTTGGACGATTTCAGTTCTTATTTTCTTCTCCATTGTGCCAAGCAAAGTTCTGTTTCACACAGGAAGCTGAGCCAAGTTCTGTGCTTATTTTCACAAAAGAGGTGAATCAATACAGAGCCCATTTTCTTTGCAGGAATTATATTGATTTGTACCAATTGAGGATCTAGATCAGTGAAAGTATGTGTTGATTACTGTCTGTCCTCAGAGCTCTGCATTCATGACCTGTCTTTCAAACTTGAGTATAGCTGATCTTCTCTATCATTTAGTAATATAAAAGGTATAAGTTAACCAGGATATCTTGACATTTATTCACAGCCCAAAGGTAACACCCAAGTGCCACAAATATTAGTAGTTAGGAGAAGACTCAGTCCTTAAATCACTCCAAAGATTTTCTTTTTGTTTTGTTTTGTTTTGGTAGAAAGGCCACAGGGTAACTTTAACAGAAGTAGTCATTAACCTGGCATGTAAAGCTTACAATGATTAAAATTTCTGTCTAGTTTTTCTGCTTAGTTATGCTTTTATGTATGCTGATTGAAACAAACACACGCATTCTCAAAAAGAGGCTTTTATAAATATTCTCATGTGACTAACTTTGTATTCAAGGAAAAAAAATCTCCATTTTTGTTCAAGGTGATATCATATTAAAGAAAAATAAATTAAAGCTGACTCATTTTGGAATTTTTTTCCCCTTGGCCTTGGAAATTATATTATTGGTGTTAATTATTATTTATATCCTTTAACTGATTTGCTAAATAAGCCATATAAGTGTAAATTTTTCCTCTTAAATTCTTTTTAGTGGGAAATTCCCAAAATAACATCTACTTTGCAATTCACACATTTCTTCAAAAATTTAAATTGAGGGGAAAAGCCTGTTCAAGCAGCAAGAAATTGCATGGAAAGATGATGCCTCATAGTTGAAAGACAATACATTTTCCCCTTCTACCCTTTGATACAATTGAAATTGATATCGTGGATGGCAATTTCCCTTACAAAACAGAAGTACCTATCTTGCTATTTTAATATCAAACATACTTCATTGTCTTGGTGATATAGCAGTGATCACCACTGAAACTGGCAGAGTCCAAGATGTCATAACTTGTTCACAAAAACAATTTCCAACTTCATTTGGCTTCTGACCTTAATGTAAAAATAAAGCAATTGTGTCTTTGGAGTAATGCTCAATACAGGAGTGGTGGGATGACCTTGGCTGGCTGCCAGACACCCACTAAGCCTTTCTGTCACTCCCCTCCTCAGCAGGACAGGGGAAGAAAATAAGATGAAAAACCTCATGGGTTGAGATGAGGAAAGGGAAAGCACTCACCAAGTACTGCAATGGGCATACCAGACTTGAATCAGGAAACTTTAATTAAATTAAATTTAAAAAAAATTAAAACCATTTAATTAATTGTTGTCAACTAATAACAGACTGCTGGAGTCACAGGCAAAAGGAACAAATGCTTTTCCATCTCCTCCATCAAAAGTCTCTACCCAAATTTTCTAAAATATTTTTGGGTGTATATTTATTCCTCTATTCCTTTCCCCATGGATAATCATGTAGTTTTACTATGTTTTTTTGTCACCAAGTTCCATGCTTTAGATTCTATTGACCATTTGGAAAATAGTTTATCCCAAATTAAAATTTTGTGAAGTGCAAAAAGACATGGCTCGTGATTTCATTTCTGCACTTTTGCTGCAACCCTCAGACATTCAGCAGATCAGAACACATCCCCCTTACTTACCATGCAAAAAACCAAAAATAGTCTTTGGAGTTTTTTCTGACTTCATTCTCCTTGAATAAACATCTGGATTCCATATCAATGGGTCACATGAACGAATCAGGCGCAACTCAGTTAGGAAATACAGTAAATATTTGTAATCAAGCACTAAAATTTGTTCCTGTTTGTTTCGTGACTTTTCGCTTTAGAATTCATACATCTGAAATCTTAAATTGATTAGATTCACTGTTTTCTCTATTATGTTTGTTTTATGAGCTGATTATTTGTAACAATGTACACAATCCAGGCCATAGTTTATACATCTGTGTATGCTACCTGGTGGCTGCTGCCTAACTCCTGAAGATTCTCACTGAGTTTAAGTGACCAATACTTCCTTCCTTGCTTCTGTTCCTGGTGTCCAGCTCCACGCAACAATCTCTTTTCTTTTTTCCCGAAAGGTATTTTGGAGATGAGCATTTTTTTTTCTTCATGTATTTCTACTTTCTTCTTTGAAATAGTATTTTATTCAGCTTGTGTGGATGAAGTGTTTTCTCTTCCAAGAAACTCATACTCTTTCTCTGAATTTTGAATGAGAACATTAACATCTACTTATCAGAGTTTTAAGCACAATAGCTATGAGATTTAATGTTCCATAATCCAGTCTCAAAAGAAAAAATAAAGATTTTAATGTTTCATCAAAGAATTTTGTTAAAATGCAGAAAGTCTCATAAGCCTGTATCTGATGCACATTTCCATATATTTAAAGCATAAAAAGATTTTTTTTTTCCACAGAGCACTTGTCTGTTTTTCAGTATCTCATTCAAGTACCCTCATGACTACGTGTAGAAGTCTTATCATGTGAATAGATCAATTATTTTATACCAGCAAAAAAGAGGAAGTAAGCAAGAGATCTACAGTAGAATATAAAATAAGATAAATGTAAGTCAATGCAAGTACCAGAAAATAACAGGTTTTAAACCTCAAAGAATTTGGAGTACATAAATAAATTAAATAGTGCCATCATGGACACTGCTAATGCTTTCTATATATTAACTAATATATTCAAATGTCTGTCAGCTCCTAACTTGCTTTAAGAAATTGATGGGAGAATCTTCAACAGCAGACTGTGACCAATAAATTGTGATAATTCAGGTTATATCAGCACAAGTTTTCCTGAAATCACTCATTAAGAACATTAATTTGCAAAGTAAGTTTTTCAAAAGTATCATCAAATAAATGGAAAGTCTTGATAATTTGTGGAACATTAGTCTTTGACATAAATTTGATTAGAGAATTCAAGGCAATAATTCCTTTAATATTAAAAAGAATTACAGTATATGTTGATTAAATTATAATGATGTTTTTCATTACACATTTTTTCATTGTCTTCAGCTACCCAATAGATTTAAGGAGATTAGGAAATCAATACATAATATAAACCTCTTTGAAGATCATTTAATGAATCTGAGAAGTTGCATCTATGCTAGCATATAATTATATAATAGCTTGAAATCCTCAGTCAAAATTCTGAATTAGAGAAGTGAGGAAATAAATGTGAGTAAAATTATTTTTGTACATTCTTCTAAAGGAAACCATCTATAAACCTAAAAGAATTGTTCTTTTTGGCTGGCGTTTAGTGAGTGAAAGGAAGTTATTTTAAAAAGTTAGCTTAACCTTGAATAGAAAGTGATAATTTAAAATTAGTCCTTTGATGTTTTAATATTAATCCATTAGAAAGGAAAATACTACTGGAATTCAAAAGGCTGATGACAGGAAATATTTGATTATTTATTCTGAAAATTGACACAATTACTGACAGGTATTGAATAGCAGTAAGCTCTTCAAAATAACAGAGGCAAAATTTTCTGAAATAGTCTCTATTATTTTTTAGAGAATTATAATATTTTGCTTTATTTTTTTGACAAATATATGGAATTGAGTTTTTGAGGATGTCCTTTATAAAGTTCTCCAAGGTGTCCATAGAAAAAAAACTAGCTTTATAAAAGGATTTATGTGTGCTAGAGTAATTCCTACAGATTTTCAATTTATTGAACTTTTGTTGTATTTTATATTTTTTAAAATAAATTATCTTTGTGTGAGTAGGGAAATAATGAAACATTTATTGAAATAGCTGTTCTGGAATACACTTTCTGAACCACTTGATATCTGAATCTTTGCTTCCTCTTATTGTTTTTATTCTGTAATTCTGTTGCTTTGCTGAAAAGATGTAAAAAGCGGGGAAGGTATTTTTTTCTCTTCTTAATATAAAATTTCTTTCTTTATTTTTGGGGGTTTTTGCCTCCTTCTGAAGGAGAGTTCTGAAAGAAACTATCAAATCAATGAAGACTGGTGACAAACAGAGAATTTTTGTCTGCTGGGCAAAGGTCAAAGAAGAAAATGGACCCTATGTATGGGTAAAGATTCCCAGAGATCAAAGATATCTCATAAGGGGATGAATCTTAAGCATCTGGGCACATTGCTTTTCATACAGTGCTTAGAATAGATCCTAAATGACTTGTAAGGATAAATCTAACTTTTAACTCTCTGGAGTTAAATCACATAGCCCACACTAAATGAGGTACTTGAAGTGATACATAGAAAAGACAAAAAGCAATGAGGAGACATCCAAGGAACTTTTCTGGAATATTCTAGTGTTATTTCAAATCATATTAATGTTATTAATGCCTAAAAATAGAGGATGCTTTTCTATTTGCAGAACACCAAAACTGTAGAAAGCTGCAAGTCTAACAGGAGCAGGGTTATAATTAAATTAAGATTATAAACAAAATAAATGTTTGGATAAAAAGCATTCAGTCCAGTAAGAACAAATACAAATTTCTCCTAATCTTGTAGGAATCATCTACATATAGAAGATGCGAAATGAGAAGCAAGTCTATTATATACAGAAAAAAACACCTAAAAGGGAGAGACTGTGAACTGCACCAGGGTCAATAACACCAGGCAGCCTTGAGAAAGGCAGACACCATCCCAAGACATAGAAACCGTGCTGTCTGTAAGGTATGTGCAGCCATTCTTCTTTGCTGCTTGAGCTGATAAGGCACCCAGTGTCCTGCTTGTGAGCGTGGTAGCTCATAGCATTTGGTGCAATTGAAGAAAGTTCACAGAAAGTAGAAATAGTGATAGCATGAGCCATGAGGAAATGTTGAGACAATTCAGTTTGCTTGCACTTGGGAAGAAAAAACTCAGGGATGATCTTACAATTAACAAAAAATTTGAAAAATGTACTTTTGTGGTACAAGCGGAAAAACAAGAAGAGCAACATACAAGGAAGACAAAGCAATAGAGATTTACACTGAAGTTCTGAAAGCAAAAGAAAAATAGCTCTGGGACACACTGCTTCAGGAAAAAAGGGGAAATTTCCATCGTAGAAAATTTTCAGAAACAGATTGGGCAAATGAGATTTATCCTATTATTCCTGGGTTTGTAATTGTGAGTGGACCACTGGGCCTCCTGGTGCCTCTTCCAGGTCTGTACAGTTTGACTGCTTCTTCATGTTTTGTAGGTGTCACTGAAAGTTATGGCAGGAAATTTTATTCTGCTGTGACTAAATCACACCAGGCTCTGGTTAAAAAAACATGAGACAGATTTTTACCTGGAATAAATTAAAACACTTTCCCAGAAGCAACCAAAACTGAAGTACTCTGATGAAATAGTGTCTCACAAAAACAGGACTGATGTAAACGTGGATGTGCTGAGTATTTTAGCAGTTTTGGTCTAATGAAAACCTAGTTCTACCTGTTCTACCATTAAATTTTTCTGTTCGTTGTCTGAAGTGAAAGAAGTGTTTATCCTTAACAAAGAAAACTTTTAGTATTATTACATTTGGAATATCTAAAGATGATTACACTGCCAGAGCAGACAAACTTTTATTTCTTCCACCCCTTGTAGCAAAATTAAGGAAATTTAGTACATATTTACTGCTTTCTCTTCTGCCCATGTCTATTTATATTTACACATTGTTTTAAGTTTAAGATTTAATCACTACCCAAAAGAATTTTGATTTAGGAATCTTCAAATTCAGATGATCAGCAATGAAATACATGTTCTCAAATCCACAGAGGTTCACACGTAAGAAAAGGTTGTTATTAACCAGTAAGCTGCCATTTTCAGTTAATCATCCAATAGATGCCACATATATAGCATTCGATAAAATTATAATTATTATTTTATTAGAATAACTATATATAATTATTATATATTATCATTAATTCTTAGGCTATGGGGAATCTTGCACCACAATAGAAAACATTATGTGCTGAGTTGCATTTGCAAGATAATTCTAAGGAAACAAAATGAGAGAAGATGATTCACTTTTACTTCAGAAGTCTACAGCGTACAGCATGCCTAACTTTAGGTTAACTTCAAAACTCCTTTTATAGCCCACAGAGAGAGACCTACACTTTCACAGTGTCACTTAAGGTAGATGAATTGAATCACTCTTGAAGAATATACTTCTCTCCGTGGTCTTTCAGAGGGAATGCGGGGTAGTCAGAGAGATTTTGATGCTCAGTTTTTAACAATGTAAGGTAAGGTGAGATGAATCTCGATGTCGTGTCTGTATCCTGGAAAATAGTTTGATCTATGGTGGTGGCTTTACAATGAGTTTAGAAAGAAAAATCTGGACTTAGAAACAGAACTTTTTTAGAGTAGGTCAATACTTTTCTATAAAGCTGAAACAAACTAATGCTAAAAATGGTGCATAATTCCTGCTGTAATTATGACACACACATATAGAAAACAAATATTCTCTCCATCTGTGAATTAAAATATACTTTCTTGGTATTTTTGTGTGTGCCATTTACAGCCATTTGAATAAGGTTTTCATCCTCATCCAATCTGAAGAATGTTTTGGTTTAATACTTATTCTGCTCACTGATACAGCAGCAATGCAGTTTCTGTACTGACTCAAATTTACTGGAATTTAAAAGCTGGAATCCTTAAAGTCATTTTGTCTAGAATAGGTCTGTGGATGAGAAAAAAAAAATCTTAGTTCTTATTAAGGAATGTAAATAACAGAGGTAGGAAAGGATATAGAATAAAGCTGAAAATGTTTTTCAGAGAGGGTCTCATTCATTCTGCTCCCTAAGATCACCAATCTTTTTTGCATGATGGCTTTAACATAGTGCCTCCCTATTGTGCCTATTACAGAGTCCTTTTAAAAATTTAGCTATTTGCTTGAGTGATTAAATGGGAGCATAAGCTGTTTTGAAATCCAGCTGTGGGGTTTTAAATAATTATAAAAACTTTCCTATTAATAAGAAGGAGAAGGAAAAAGAAGTAAAAAAAAAGAGGAAACACTAGTTGCAAAAACAAGTAGCTGGGTGTTATTTAGTAATATTAAAAATATGTACCAATAATAATAATTTAGCAGCCAGGTCCCACCAAATAAAAGCAATGTCATCAGTCTAAAATTTCCTGTGCTCTTTCATTCATGCTCAGTCCAAGAATCTACTCTGTGCACAACCTATCTACAGTGTACATGATATGTGACAAAAATCTCTATCATGCATGGAAAGAAAAGTATGCTGGAATTTTTCCTACTTTTTTTTTCACACGTGTGTATCATCCAAAAATGTGGTAACAGTATGGAGCTTCAAGCTAATCTCAAGGCAAAAAATAAGTAAAGTGAAATGCTGAAATTAGTGGAAAAATCTAGTATTTGTATTTAGGATTTGTAGATGAAACCAGAATTTTGGTGTGTGTCTTTCCCAAATAGGAAAATATGATTTTGACCCTAAACTGAAACTGGGGACAAAGCTTGAACAAAGTGGAAGAAGTTTTTCAATTATTTTAAATCCTAACAGTGTCAAGAAACCACAACACTGAAACATATTCAAATGTCTTGCTGCTTTTTAAGCAAAACAATTATCCTTTATTTAGGAAAATGTCCACTCCCTGCACCCTGAGACACTTTTGGATAAATTGGGTCTGAAAATCCACCCAGTTCTGCCTATCTTATTTTAAGTATTTCACAGTCACTGATGGTTTTTTGTCTGGAACTCTACAAATGAACACAAGGAACATCACAGAAGAACAGATTCTCCTTCTTGAGCAGTGCTGTTTAAAATATGTTCATTTTTCTTCAGAATGAATCATATTCAGAAAAGTCTGGCCTCCTGCTGTCTTTTTTTAATTTCCTAGGGGGTCTTTATACATATGGGTGATAAAGAAGGGAGAAGGTTTTAGATTCAAAAAATAAGCAACTATTTTATCTTCTTGAGTAGAATAAGGGAAAAATCTAAGCCAGCTATAGTACAGGACTTACTTTCCATTTCAGATTTGCAATGAAAATTGAGAACAAATGCTACATTTCTTAAAACTACTGAGTAGGAATATCTTTTGATATTTACATACAATTTTACTTGTCAGAAAAATATCCTGAGAATCATTTTATTGTTTCTCCTTTAATGAAATGCAGAAGGACTATATTTTAGCTCCATTTTTCTCTACTCCCTCTGTATATTTAAATAACGAATATCAGATTATTTAACACAAAGATATAAAACATCAGTTGCTTCATTTAAGAAGCTACTACTAGCTGAAAGGAGACTTTTATATCAACCAAAAAAATGCAGTCCTTTCTCCTCATTTTCCCAAAGAGTAATTTTCCTCTCTGAAGATAGCCTTTCGTCAGCAGGATGTCCTAAGACCTATTTGAACATTGCCACTTTATTGTGCTATTATGCTTTCCTACTGTCATTTTTTTTACACTTTTGATAGTCTCACGTGGTCTACTTTTGCACTTTCTTTGTGACTATCTTTGAGATGATTAATTAGATATGACTATTTCTTGATTCTCCTTCATAAGAAATTAGTTCCATTGTTCTTTGGCTTACCAGTTTCTATCTCCTTGGAATTTTAGTGTCTGTATGGTACACGTGGACACAACCATGGACAGTAATAAGCAAAATTTACGTGTTCACTGGCCTTTTTCAGTAAGTAAAACACTTTCTCTCTCTTCAAATGATGTGGTTTTGACTGTTTCTAGGCCAGTCACAACGACTTATATTAATTTCCAAATATCCACCACTTTACTGGTCTGGATTTTTTATATCATGAGTATATTTCATGAAATTATTCTGTTTCCAGTCACTTGTTTCAATAGTTCTGAAACTATTGTTTCAAGCGTTCGATTAAATTTTAATCATCACTTTAATATGGTTCAGGATCTCTTTACATTGAATATGGCCTGTACTATTTAAAACAGTCCTCAGTACCTATCTCTTTGTCTTTACAATGTAACATAACCAGTAAGCCCGCTGAATCTCAGAGTAAAGTCTAGGATGGTAAGCTTAGTTGAAGTTCATACTTTTTGCTATAGATAAAATTTGGGGAAAAAAAGAGACATCTTATAGGGTTACAAAGTTAATTAATATGAACCAGAGGAAAATATCAGCCAGAAATAAAATCTGCCTCATAGAATTCCTGTGAGATTTCTAAGACAGGAAATGAAGTGCTATTATCTGGAAGTGTATTGGAATGAAGATTATTTGATATTCTCTTTATTGATCTAGTCAGGAGTAAAAAGTCAACTTTGATTACATTTTTTAATTACAACTGAATCATAACATGTGAAACACACACATAAATCCGAAAATGCAAAATTAGATAGATAACATATGGCAAGTGATCTGGAAATAGATAATTGTATTTAAGAAATTGCAATGCACTTTTGCTTGATAAATCTTAATGCTGAAGATTGGAGAAAAGATATAACAAAATGAGTGAAGAGGAGAGTAAAACATTGGAAAAGGGCAAGTTTCAAGAAAAAGGAGCACATCAGTCATAACAAACTAAAGACTGGTATTGAAAACACATTTATAATCTGAATGTGGATCTAATATTAATCCATGAGGTATTCTTGCATTTTATACAGCCTTGCTGCAAAATTATCTGAAAAATTATATGAAATTGCGATTATTTTAATGCAAAGTCTAAAATGAAACCAAATCAAACAAAAAGAAAAACTACATCAAAGAACACATTACGTAAGAAAGGGAATATCAGAGACAGCAGTAAAGGCCATGTAAACTTCTTTATATCCCAGGAAATAGAAAAATCGCTAGAGGTTTAATTACCCATCTGTCTCATGCTTGTCTCTTAAATACTTCTGAGAAACCAATTATTACTGTATCCAAGGACCATGGAAGCCTCTATTATAGCCCATGAGTACTTTCAAAAAAAGTCTAAACAAAAGGAAAAGATGCTAGGAAGACTTTCCCAGCACTGTTTTTTGTAAATCTAAGGAAGGCTGTTTCCTATAATGATAGCAGAGCTGATACCTCTCCCATTACAAGCCCCGTCAGAGATTATTTAGACCCCCACAAAAACGTGGCCTACATTTGCTGTGGCCCTTGGATTGTTTATATTATGCACTTGGAGTTCTTCCTCTAAGAAACCCACCATTGTTTAGGGCCCAAACTGTTTTTAATACAGGCCATGATTTACAATATGCTTTGCAGGATGCTGTATGAAACACTTACAAAGCAAACTATCAGCAAACCACTTCTGGATTTACAGCACTGTATTAATAATTCAGTGACTAATTTTTTGCCCATAATTTCTGGAAGATGGTAGTTGTTGTTCGCCATATGTGATTTTTCATGAAATTTCATATTATTTATAGTAAAATTCATTGAGTCCCATCACATCAGAATCCATTCGTGTTATAAACTGTAGAACACAGACCAGCTTGTCAAAGGTGGTCAAACAACCAATGATTGGAATGTTAGAATACAAGTTTTGGTACATTTAATATCATCAACAATTGAAAAAAGCCCTAACAAGTATTAGCATTATTTTTTCTCAACATCTTCCTGTAATTATGAAGTTGATTATATCTGTCCTAGGCACAGACCCTTTGTATTAACTATTAGTCCACAGCTATACATTCCTGTGTTACAACTAGCTAAAACAAACATTCCTACAACTTGTTCTGGCTGCCGGAAGCACTTCAGAGGCCTGCTCAGGTTTTAGTAAGAAACTGAAAACTCTTTTCATCCTTGCTGTATAATGTGTTCTACTAGTCATTATGCACTTGTCCAACACTTTCTTGTTCCTCTCTTTTCCTGTATTATCTTCCTTTGTTTATTGTACTTTTTTTACAGGCTGTAAAACTTCATTTGAAAATTATTGGTTTTATTTCTACTTAAGTTTTCCCCAGCATGTAAGTCCATGTAACAGCAGTGATTCACACTCCATCTGTTCCCACAGCTCATTTGCTAGCTTTTGTTTCTGATTTTCATCTATGTCATCTATTTTATCTGCTTGCTCATTTTGACACCTCTTGTGTCTCTTGATAACATACTCGACACTACTGAGGTTTTACATGGTCAGATAATGGGATTTAGTTACATATTTGAAAAATGATCAGTGTATTGTAATCTTTACTATATCAGCACCTAGTTATGTTCTTGATCAATTAAAACTATGTTTCCATCCTGTTTTTATACAATTGCATTAGATAAAAATGTGATTAAAGTGAGACCAATCTAGAAAGCTCCAAATCTACTGTATTGTTCTATGATACTAAAGCCCATTGATTTCAAGGATGAACTGAACTGAGTTGAATGAGTTCACTGATCTTTCTCAAATTATGTGTCTCTATTCCATTCCAGTCAGTAACCTATTTTCCCACTTTAGCACTAAAATGCTCTTTAATCTGTAAAACATACATTTTTAACACAGCTTTACTTAGTTTTTTCTCTTGCAGCTGGCACTCTTCAGTGTCATCATTCATGGCTGTGGTACATGAATTGAACTGGGTGATCCTGAGATAGATTGAAACAAGCAGCAATGGCTGGATTTGTTCTTCTTGTTGTTTCTCATCAAAAAGGGTTCAAATTACAAATTTTCTGATCAAATGCTTGTAATTTTGTGATACAGAAATTGTTATTTGCCCCATCTAACTTCAGAAAGACAGGATTATTAGGTTGCTATTTGATCACTAAATTCAAATATCTTCTACACTAGCTAGTTTTATAGGTCTGTATTTGAACTCACTAAGATCTTACAAATACATGAAGTTTATGTGGTATATATTTACCAGTGAAACCTAAAAATCCAGATATTTCTTGTGAAATATTTCTTGGACTACTGCTTACTTCTTAAACTATTCCAAGCTGAAAATTATTTTGGAGCAGAGACTATCAACAGATATGACAATGCATTTGTCGTATCCATACATTCACGGTGTATGTTTTTCGGATGCCAACAGGCTGCAGAGTATGATCAAAATCAAGGCCAAGCAGACAAGAAAAGTGGCTAAGCTTGGTCATAATAGTGAAATTCACAATCCCAAGCGAGGTGGTTACAATGGCATGCAGCCTGGAATCACACTAGTTTCAGAACTGGGTCTTCAAGTCTACGTGTACGAAAGAAAATGTGTCCTGAATGCCCAGGAAGCCATTAGGTGTCCATTCAGTGTCCACAGCACAGGTGAAGGAGACGAAAAGAGAGTTAACATCTACACCTGCATGCAGGACTGCAAGTAGATGTATTTTATCAGATAACACTGTAACACAAAATAGACCTCTCTTTTTTATACTCAGTGACACGCTTTTCCTTATTTAATTTAACACACTCTGTTGAGTAGCAGCGCACATCAAATAAGAGTGAAGAAAATGTCCTTTACATTCCAGCCTAATTTACCTCTTGGGCATTAGAGCATTTTTCTGGGAGGTGAGAATGTGTGCTGGACCATTCTGCTGTTGAAGATATCTGTTGAGACTTTTTCAAGTACAGTGAATCCAGGAAAATTAACAACCAATAAAATCAGGGAACATGACTACCACTACTTTCCTCCTCTGATTTAATTAAATATCTTTGCACATATGCATGTAAACACTTGGAGGGAATCCACAAACTGAATCTGTATAGTCTTTGCTAAGTAAAATCAGTTTAAACTTAGTGTAATTATGTTTATTTCATCTAGTTTATCTGAAGAAAGTAAGTCAAACAATAAATCACACTCTGATTCCTGATTTGGATGACAGGGAGCATTACAAGTTCTATTTTGAACAAGTACTTCTTCATGTAGTTGATCTACAACTACAAAAAGGTTTTGTCCTCTGAAAAGAACGTTTTTATGCACCTTGAGGCACTATTTAGACCATTATATCTAGGTATTTATGCTGAATTCATATATGCATGTTGTTTTAAGTAACTTTTTTCTGTCTGAGTACAATTTTTTTTCAAAGGAAAATCTGTCAGTATAGAAAGAAAAAAGTAAATCTTTTGTTCCAGAGACAATGAAAAAGTCATGTTAAAGAAATATTAACAGTATTCTTGATCTTGAGAGTTTAAATTGATTTTTCCATTGTGGATTAATATTCAAAGTATTTTAGAATTGAATATGTGGGGATTTTTACATACTTTTAAATATTTAACAGACAGACAACTTTACATGCTTTCTGCACGCATAATACAAGGCTATTTTCTTGGAAAAGCCCAGTATATTATAGACTTTCTCTTTTTTCTTTTCCCTTTAATGTAAATCATGCTTCATCTAAGCAAACATACAGACTTGTTTGTCAAAGGTCCTATGGATGTATCTAGAAGATGAGTTTGAACTCCACTAATACTGACTGATGTCAATAGTTTGACTGCAAGACCTGGTCAGTAATATGGCATTACAACAGAAAAACTGGTCAAGTATCCATCAATTCTTTAAAGTATAATAATGGGCAGGAACACACTGAAAGTGCTACCTGAATTTTCCTACCCTTATTTATTGTAAAAAGACAGCTTGGTATACCTGCAGTCACCTTTAAAGCATTGCAGAATCTTTAGGTAGGTGAACTTCCATTGTTCACAATACTGAAATAATTTAGCCTGAATGCAAGCACAGCGGAGATAGGCTCCTTGCACAGGTGCAAACAGGCTGAAAGATATGAAAGCTATTGTCACCCAGTCACTGCTTTGCCCTCAGGATGCGCCACAAGTTCCTTGTTATCATAGTCCTGCGTGCATTTACTACCTTCTCATCTTTCAATCCATGGAATTGTTACTCCAGATTAGAATCACTGGGTAATTCAAGAGCAACTTGAAGTTGTCTCTGGGATAACTGCTGGCTCAAAGGAAGGTCAGCTATGAGATGGGACAGCTCAGAGCTATGTAGATGGGTCTTTAAAACCCTGAAGGATGGAAAAAGACTATACAAATTCTATGGGTGACCTGTTCCACTGCTTGTCTCTCCTCACAGGAAAAAGATCTGCCTTATACCAAACTGGACTTACCTTGTTTCATTCCCCTCGTCTTTCACCCTCCCACTGTGAAGAACCTGCTCCCAAACATAGGGAAGGAGGTTGTTGATCTTCTCTCAGCTGACAAGCCCAGTTTCCTCAACCTCTCTTCATAGCTGAAAGTCCTTTGGCCACTGACTGTCCCGTCCTTGTGACCTTATACTGAACTCGCTCCAATTTATCCATATCTTTCGAGTACTGAGGTGAGGATGGGAGTGCAAAACTCTATATGTAGTCTAACAGATGTTGGTCAGAGAAGATAGTCACTTCCCTTGACCTTCTGACTGTTGTCCTATTAATATGGCCCAGTATTGACCTCCCTTGCTTCCAGATGAAGGGTTCATACAGACATGATACCTGCTGGCTCATTCCCAGCCTGCTATCAGTCAGAACCTCTGGGGCCTTTTCTGAAAGCTGATCCCCAGCCAGTCAGTTCCCAGCCTGTGTTTTCGCTAGGGATTGCACAAAGTCATAGTTTAGAGTTCTGTAGGTATTTAGGCAGTATTGCTCTACAGAGCATATGAATTAATTACAAAAGAGATGAGATTGCTGCTCAGCTGACTGCTGACAATTGAAAAAATAATCAAACGTAAGGCATCTGGCAACAAATCTGAATAAGAAAAAGTGTGAGATTTCTATAAGCAGCCAGTAGCTGGATGAAAGTAGAAGATATAGTTGTTGTTTTTTTAAAGTCCCACCACCAGTTCATAATTGAAGGACTATTCTCTTTGACTTCTTCAGACACAAAAAGAAAGCAAAGATCTGTGAGAATGTCCAGAAACCTACTCATTTTCTTGGAATTTGCCTTTTTTTTTTTCTGTAGCATGCAGCTTCTCATTCTTACAAAGTTTGCAGTTCAAGCAGCCACACAAACCAGTATAATGCACTGCTAACTGATGTAATTCATATAGTAACATATTCTCTATTCAGACTGAATAGGCACATTATCTGTCAAATGATGATCTGTGAAGTTACAACTATTACCTTCAAAACTTGAAATAAAATAAAACAATTATTATATCAGGTGCAAAAGAGAGCTACAGGTAAGAAACAAAAGCCACAAGGTCATTCACATCTACAAACAGTGCCATGCATCTTGAAAGTTGAAGTAAAAGGAGGTAATTGGTTTTGATGAAAAAATTTTATAGTCTGACAGAATTGTTTCTTCCACCAGGATGGCAGAAGGCAAGTCTTTCAAGTTATCTCCTAATAAAAATAGAATAAAAACAGGAATGGATTTGTGTTAGAGCTAGATGAAGAATAATCACAGCAAGGCGCAGGCTGCATTTTCATACTGAAAGTGCAGCACTGTTCCACAAACACAGCATGATTAATTGGTCAAGTTTGTTAAACTAATTATTATGAATGATAATTGATTCCATATGTGCAAATATTAGTTTAAAAAGGAAAAAAAAAGTAAGAAAGAATGAAATTTTGCTGCCTTCCCAAAGAAAAAATGCAAGTGGCTTATTTTTAGAAAGACAGAACAATATTTCAATATATGCAAGAGACTGAAACATTAGGAAAACTACTGATAAGCACAAACAGTCCATCTTGCTTCAGTTTATTTTGTGATTCGGTTAAACTATATAGTCTTAAAAATATCTTTTCCTTTTCTGTAGAAATGGAAATAATAGCTCCATCCTGTCTATTTGGATTTGATATTCAGAGTGGTACAGCATTTGTGTATACCATGCTTTAATAACACATCTAAAACAATATATGGTTAAAGATACTGTGATATGCACAATAACATATTAATTATTAATATGTTATTATTAATAATCATAATTATCAGCATCTTTTAGAAAGGAAAAAGTTCTGTATAGCTCATAGAATTAAGCAGTTAAAGTGTATGGCTTGATAAACGCCTTAGAACTCCCTTTGAGAGGAGAGAAAATGACTTAAAGGAGCACAGGTTCCAGGGATTCTGATCAAAGCTTCCCTTGCCACAAGGCATGAACTGTCATGTGGTAAAGGTACTTGTTTAGCAATTATGACAGCAAGCCAGCTGACCTCTGGGTGGATAAGAATAATCCTATGTAAGTCTATTGCACTGAATAAGACATGTCTATGGTATTAAAATGCTGGTTTAAGTTTGCTCATCTGGAATTGCCTGGCTGCATAAAATTTGCTTTCTTATGTACCTTATGTAATGATGTCAAGTTTGATTTTCTGCCTCATACTCATGATTTTAGGTTTCATTACAGGAATTCAGTTTCTGCTCTTTTGACTAATTAAAGCTAAGAAAAACTTAGATAAAAGATTTAGTACAAGAGAAAAAAGATGTGAACATGAAGCTAATAGGATTTGAAGTGTTGACATTGGGCTGACTGCTAAAAGAATCCCTATATTTATTTATGATAAGACAAAGCAACTACTTTGACTATTTTATGGTCTTCCATCACCACAACATTGGAGTTCCTTAACATTCTAATAGATGTATTAAAACAGTATGGGTTGTTTGTTCAGCAAATTTTATTATACACAGATTGTTAGCTAGAAAAACTCAGGACAAAATGTATAAAGAGGCTTGCTGCTGCCAAAGGTCTGTGAGAGAGGAGGGAAACTGGAGTTCTCCACAGGCACTAGTAAAGATCACAACCTTTGTGCTGTCCTTTTTCCTTGTTGTACGTGTTGGTGAGAAGGACCAGCTGCTTCTCTGGAGAGAGGGCAGTAGCTGCAATGGTAGATCTCTTGCAGGTCTCCAATGACTGTCTTTATGGCCCATCTACCTGCTTAATGAGTTGTATTCTGGACATGAGTGAGGAAATAAGAGGATATCTGAGAGTGTGCCTAATAAAAATCATGATTGACAATCTGCATTGTACAGCTCCTCATAGAATCACAGAATCACTTAGGCTGGCAAAGACTGCCAAGATCACAGAATCACAGAATGGTTTGAGTTGGAAGGGACCTTAGAGATAATCTGGTTCCAATCCCCTGCCACAGACAGGGACACCTTCCACTAGACTAGCCTACTCAGAGCCCCATCCAGCTTGCTCTTGAACACCTTCATGGATGGGGAGTCCACAACCTCTCTGGAAAACTTGTGCCAGGGTCTCACAAACATAGTAAAGAATTTCATTCTAACATCTAACCCTGCCTTCTGTCAGTTTGAGGCCATTCCCACTTGTCTTTTCACTCCACGCCCTTGTGAAAAATACTTCTCCAAGAGTTATTCAGGTGAGGAGCTGGGAGCCCAGAAACACCATTGCCCAGCTCTGGTGCCCTAGTTCAAGATTTGAGCAATCACCACTTTGGCAACTCAACCATAGCACTAAGTGCCATGGCCAGTTGTTTCTCTGCCACGCCCTGGGCAGTCCATTCCAGTGCTTAAAAACCCTTTCCAAGAAGAAATTCTGAAATTCAATTCTACCTCTACGGGTATGGAAGATTAGATCCTCTCCATCATGTATTGGACTCATTCCAAATTCATTATCAAGATACACACCTACTCTATGGCAGCCAGATAAACCTTACAGAGAAGACTAAGTGAGCATAAAGGTTTCTAGGCTTATGGAAAATCCATACCTCTTTCTGGCTACCCTCAGACTGTGAATGGTACTAAAATCTCATATTTTCAAGGAATATTGTGATTTTCCAGGCATTATGCTAATGTGAATTCAGACTCCAAAAAGTGACTTGTAATCAGGCTTTAGCAGATTGATTTTTATTTAAAAGGTTTGGAAAACAATGACAGAAAAAAAAGGAAAGTAGAGAAAGCATTTCATTTTGTCTCAGCTCATCAAAAGCTAGATATCCCAGTACTGCTAGGTACAGAGGACAAAGGAAGCAGGTAGAAAATTACATACACCAGTAAAGAGACATTAGAGTCATAGATATCTGAGTGCCAACAGGCTTGATACTGTTTTCTACAGGACTGATCATGATAGCTGTGGAGGCCTAAAATTGCATGGGTATAATATAAATCCATTGGACAAAGAGGAAGAGTTGGCACTGTGATAGATATATTCACCTGCAGAAGGTTTTGCTACTACCAAACCTGAAATGTTAAATTTAACAGCTATGAGGTAATGGAATCTTAGTTAGCAGCTACCTTTACTGAATATACTTTTTATCAAATTGCACAGTTAGTGAGGAGAAATTCTGTCTAATAATTTAATACAGTAAATGTTTCCATAAAGGTATTTCTTAGGTAGTGAGACAATCCATCAATTTTGGTCTGAACAAGCTAATGTTAGCAAAGATTGCTATCATAATAGCTACACTTGATTTTCCCATGTGTTCTACAATCATAATGATGTGATTGCAAAATGCTAAGATTAGGATAATTTTATAATGAACAAGAAATCCCATTAGGTATACAATCCCATCTGTAATTCTTTTATAAATGTCTATATTGCAAGAAAACCAATTGTAAAGCATGCTTTATGTTATTAATGACTGGCTGTATTACTATAAAGCAGTATGCCAAGAAAGCAAAGTAAGGAAGCAAAATCAAACCATGCACTGAAAAAAGCTTATACCTTCCTCCAGCTGTCTTTAGCAGAAAGAAATGAGACTGAGTTTCAGCAACTCAAATTGCTCATTATTTATCTGTATATTCATTTATTCTTCTGTCTGCCTATCAAACCCAGAATTTTTTGTTTTTATTTTCCTATTCAGATATTGCCTTCAAGTGATGGTCCTATTTCAGTGTTGTTAATTTAAATGTATATACTTCCCGTGAATTTGTAAACCTAGGAAAGTTTTTAAACAAATAAACCCTTACGGCTTAGGTATAATGGGGTTTATTTTTCTATCTTGTATTCTTTTAAAGTTTTGTGAACCTAAGGAACTTCTCTTCAGACCTGATGTTAAATAGATTTTTTTTTTCAAATTATTTTAACCAAAATACAATTAAGTCATATCAAATGATCTAGCTATGAATTACTATCTGGAATTTTTTAATGAGCCACCATCAAGACAGAATGGATTCTATGCCCCTCAAGACAGAATAGATTCTATGCCCCTCAAAACGCAAAATTTCAGGCGAAGTTTGTAGAAGTCTAGAGTGGTTTTAAAGTATTAAAGCAAAAACATTGAAGCAAGCATATTAAATTACTAAAGGTATTAAGAGGTAACACCCTCTCTGAAAAATGTATTTGTCTTTAAAAACTCAAAATGTAGCAATTATTTAAAAAATGTCTGCTGTTAGAAGCATGAAAAAAAGAGTGATTTTTAACTCCATGAAGCATAACAAAGTGAACATAACAGACATGCAGAAATGATGGTCTCATAAGAACTAATGGGAAGAGTACGGCAAGGAGTCAAAAGAGTCTGTCCAGGTTAGGAATAGCTTCATGTGATATGGTTGCCTAAAATAGGGTGGGTCTAGACCTTATGGTAATGAAATAATTTTCTTTCCTTTTTTGCAAGGATGTTTAGCTGGTTTATATTCATGTTGATACTATCAGGACTGGCGTTAATGGAATTCAGTAGGCTCAGTTTCTAAATTATCAGACTCTTATTAGAATCATAGAATGTTAAGTATTGGAAGGGAGCTTAAAGATTATTTAGTCCCAACCTTGCTTGCTTGGGCAGGGACACATCCTACTAGGCCAGGTTGCTCAAGACCTTGTCCTAACTGGCTTTGAACACTGCCCAGGTTGGGGAATTCACAACCTCCCTGGGCAACCCTTTCCAGTTTCTCACCAGCCCTCACAGTAAATAATTCCTTTCTAATACCCAGCCTAAATTTCCCCTCCCTTAGTTTGTACCCATTCATTCTTGTCCTATCACTGGAGTTCTGAATAAGGAGTCCCTCTCTGGCTTCCCTGTAAGCTCCCTTCAAGCACTGGAAGGAATTATTCTGTTGTGTGCAGGTATCTATTGGTGACACCTGCATCTGCCCAGCTGAATACCTTTAGGCTCCATTTGGTTGGTTCTGTATTGACTCTCATGGCTCACTTGGGTAGCATCTGTGAATACCTAGACATCAGTGCTTTGAGATGTAGCCTGAATTTCAGCCCTATTGTCACAGGGTGGTCTCACTGTGAAGGAGACGCAGGTTAAGTGGTCCAAATTACAAGTGCAACTTGTTTAACAGCTTGGCTAGTCTGTTTAGGATCATGGTACAATGCCAGCACAAAGTGTAATTTCAGCTCATACACAAGTATTCTGACCTAGCTAAATCTGACTGCAGAAGGTGTGCTACTAAAGCAGAGGAAAGCCTGACTGCTCTCCTGGCCTGGCCTGAGCAGCCTCTCTGCAGTTTGCAGTTTCACAGTTATCTTACTTCATATGGGAGAAGGGGGAAGAAGATAGATGAGGAGACACAGAGGGGGAATTCTGTGCTCCTGTTATTCTGTTGTCAGCTGACTCAGATGTTTCCAATATTTGACTAGAAATACAAGAAATATAGAAGCTGCATCTTTGCCATATTTGACTAGACACATAATTTCTTCTTAGAATTGGTTTGCTTTAGCTGCTTTTGACCAGAAGTTCTTTAAGATAATTTCAAACAGTGTACTAGAGCAGTGTGGAGACAGTTTAATAGCTAATCAGAAAATATTCCTTGTTGTTAACATCTTTATGACTGTTATTTTTGATTTTGAAATACTAATAATCTCTTTCATATTGTCAGTTAAATTAGAATACATTTTTCCTCCTTCTTTTCATTCCTCACACATAAATACTCTTGAACATGAACAAAGGTATGCTTGCCCAAATTTCCTAAGCCTTTAAAAAATTTCATTTCTTTAAATTAACATTAGAACTTCAATTAAATCTTGCCCTCAAGTAATCTGACCCAGTACTATAGTCCAGTGATTCTAAAGATGATACAAAGACCCTTTGTTTAGTTTTGAATTATGAGAATATTAATTTTAATATACTCACAGCAATGCCAGCACTGAATATGTTCTCCTAAAGTTTCTGTTTCTTTGTATATTATTTACTCCTGAGACCCTCATATTTTTGTTTGTTTTAGTTGTTATTTTAAATAATGCTTATCTACCTGATTTGATTTTATTTTATGTTCAGAAAAACATTCTGTTTTCAGATTTAAACTGACTGAAAACCCTTTATCTACTGTGTTTTTCTTCAATAGGTGCAATTAAATTATTGGATAGTCAAAATTCTCAGTGTGATAACACTAACATTGTTCATCCCAATATCAATTGCCTGAATCATAAAATAATAATAATTTTATGGAGTAGCTTTAGCAAAAATACACAGTTCAGGATGCAATGTATTTGCATCTGCTGCTCCGAATAAGTTGCCAGCACCAGCTTCTTGTTGATCTCTTGTCTTGCAGATTCGGGGAATCAACTCTAAGAAAAAAACAAACTCAAACACAACAACATCAGATCATGTTATTTTCTAATCTGCTTTGTTTCTGCTCCATATATTTGAAAAAACTCACCACTACATTTTTGTCCTAAACTAGATTGCCTAGAGCAACTAGATATTTTAGACCATAAATACTTTACACCATAAATTCTTTATTTCTTGATTAATAATTAGGGACCGGATAATGTATTAATTCAAGCTGAGAACGTATCCTTGAAAGCATTCTTGTCATTAGTTATAAACACTGAGTAGACAGCAAAGTACACATCCAGATGTGGTTGATTCAATTAGGAATTTCTTTTACTTGATGTTAGTCAACTTTTACTAAAAGCAATCACTAGTAGTAGTCAGTTCTATTAATATGTATTTCATTTTCCAGGCAGACTACACTGATGAAGTATGCTAGGGCATGAAGCATTTAGAATGAGAAAAATCCAGTTACAAGGCCTATTGAGGCATACCTTCTTGTTAACATGTATGATTACTGAAATATTTGTCTTCCATTTTTTAGACTGGTTTCACATGTTTAATGTACATGGTTCAATGTACATTAGAATCTTACCTCTTTTTCTGAGCACTAGATAACGTGGCTCTCACTTATCTACTATCTTCAAAGAACAGAAAACAAGAATTTTACGTCTCTACTAGTTTAAAACTGCATGCAGTAAAGGGCAATTGATGTGTTCAGTCAGCAGGACTGAGTCAGTCTGAGACTGTGGAAAAGGAAAGATGAGACAATAGGAATGACATTGCCTTCTGCTGCTGGATAAAAATCTTTCTGCTATGCCTCACTGTGAAGACGCTGGATCTAACTTCTTGATAACCTTCTGACAGGTTCTGGTGGGCTGTTGTGTGGTCTACCAGAAGACATCTTTACTCCAAGCTGAAGCAGCTCTATTTCTTCAGGCCCCCCTCACGGGGCAAGAGTTTCAGCACCCAGACATCATTGTGGTTTTGTGCTGAACTTTCTCCCACTGATCACAGAATCATAGAATGGTTTGGGTTGGAAGAGACCTTCAAAGATCATCGTTTCAGCCCCCTGATATGGGCAGAGACATCTTAACAGAGGGCCCAATATGCCAACTGGGCCCAACCCATTAGGAGATCTGCTGCTTCCACGGGGCCTGGGTTAAGGACATCACCAGGAAACTTTTCAGCTTGGTGTGGCCCTCAGACTACTACCAGCTACTGATCTTTCATGTAAGAGTTGATGAAGTAGCTGCATGTAGTCCAAGGGTAATCAATCACTTCAGGGCCTTGGTGCATTTGATAACAGACTGTGGGGCACAAGTTATATTTTCCTCTATACCTCCAGTCGAAGGCAGAAACATTGGAAGAAACAGATGGGCTGAATCTATTAATACACGGATCCGTGACTGCTGTCACCATCAAAATGTTGGAGGTTTTGACAATGGAATGAGTGGCCTATGCAGCATCAGGCATGCTGGCACCAGATGGGACTCACCTTTCTCAGGAAGGGAGGAGATTCTTTGCTCAGGAGCTAGCAGGGCTCATTGGCAGAGCTTTAAACTATATGTTAGTTTATATGAGGGAGAATAACAGTATCAGGCTTGTCCTGGAAAGCTGTGGGATGAGATGCAAGGTTAGAGGGGACTGGGTGCTAGAAAGAGTCCTCTGCCTGTGACTCTGAATTGTATTGGCCACACCAGAGCACACTCGCAGTCTTATGGAGATGATCCAGGGATTCCTGAGGTAACAGAAGCCAACAGGGAAACACCAGAGAAATATCTCAAAAGCATTAAGGGATATTCCTCTACGAAGGTGACACAGACAACAGCCCGGCTGAGGAGCCTTTACACCAATGTACTCAGCATGGGCAACAGAGAAGTGCCATTGGAAGCCACTTGTTGCTAAAAATTATGACCTTCTTGACATTACCAAAGCTTGGTGAGATGAGTCCCTTGACTGGAGTACAACTATCAATGGCTACAGACAGTTCAGAAGACACAGGGAAGGAGAGGTGAAGAGCTACGTCAAGAAGTGAATTGAATGTGAAAAGTTGTCTCTGAAGAGTAGCCATGAGCAGGTTGAAAGCCTGTGAATCAGAGACTAAGTTAACAAAGAGAACCAGGTTGTTCAAAGCCCCATCTAACCAAACCTTGAACACTTCCAATGGTGTGACAGCCACAGCGCCTCTGGGCAACCTATTCCAGTGTTTCTCCATCCTCATAGTAAAGAATTTCCAATCTAAATCTCCTCCCAGTTTAAAACAGTTATTCCTTGTCCTGTCACTACAGGCCCTAGTAAAAAGCCTTTTTCTATCTTTCATATAAGCCCCCTTTAAACAGCTAAAAGCCACAATGAAGTTTCCTCAGAGCCTTCTCTTCTCCAGACTGAACAACACCAGCTCTCTCAGCCTGACTTCATAAGAGAATGTCTCTGTATTACTGGGATGCCGAAAACTAGGTGAAGTACTCATGCTACAGACATCTGGCAATTACTTAGAGGGTGTTAATTACTTCCACCTACTCAGCTTAGCTTTTTCCAATATTCTCTGAGTAGGTAATCTTCACCTGGTAGCACTAATAAATGCATGTTTCCCCTGACTCTATGTATTACATCTCTTAAGATGTTTCATGTAGTGATAAACTTTATGCCCCCTACTTTTTTTTAACTAAAGAGCAAGGAAAGCTATGGTTGGTTTGGAGATGGACATAAACAACACTGCCATGTTCTAAAAAATAGTTGGTTTAATCTATACTATCTCATTCTAAGCACAACAGAGATTACACTCAGAGGTGATACTACCACCTTTAGCAAACATGACACAACCAGATATGCATAGCGCTGAGAGAGCAGAGCAGAATGTACTAAGATACCCAGCAGGGAATAATAAGAAGAAATCATAGCTGTATAAGCTTTAGTTCTAGCAAAGTACATAATTCACCTTTCCAGCAAAAGGAAAAAAAAAGCTGCCATCACCGTATACATTTTCAGAGCTGATCATGAGATAAATTTTATTCCTAACTGAGAAAGAAAATCACTGAGATATTAAGAAAGCTGAAGCTACTGTTAAGACATAAGACATCTTACCTTTTGGTAGCTGTATGATGAACAGACAGCATTGTTCCTGTTAAAAACTATATTTTGCATCAGACAAAGTGGCAACATATCTAAACCAGTAACAACTATGCTTCTCTGTAGTATCTCCACCAAGTACATTATAGAAAAATAGCACATGCAGATAAATGGGGATGCTTAAAACACACATTTAACTCGAATTAAATGTTGTTGTTTAAAAAGAATCACCTTGGAAATTTGTATCATCAGCATAAAATCTGTCTATTAACTTATTTTTGTTGTGCAGCTGGACATAATCTGCAATTTGTATAGTTCAATATAACACAGAAATACAGGGTACAATATGATCTCACAGTATAAAAGTCTGCAATGAATA
Source organism: Ifrita kowaldi (assembly GCA_013398055.1). NCBI lineage: Eukaryota > Metazoa > Chordata > Aves > Passeriformes > Cinclosomatidae > Ifrita > Ifrita kowaldi. Next base: position 1,080,608 of record VZRS01013417.1, read on the forward strand.
TCTAGTAAGTGTATCTTGCCGTGCTGGTTTAGGTTTTGCATATGTAAATAGATAACTCTCATTTTCATTCACCATATCAGAAAATTTTGTACTTAAGTAGTGCAAAATTACATAAGAAAAACTGCTATCCTTTTTGACATGTGAAGCATTTCTTTTAATAATGAACAATTGTTTATCACTATTGAACAAATGCTTTTGTTTGACACAAACTTCAGTACTTTAGTTTTCAAGCGTTAAAAACAAATGTTAAAATGAAAAGTCTATTTAAAAACTTTAAAATTTTCCAAGTTCTGTAAGAGGTAACGTGCATTGCTCATGCCCTTAGTGCTTTTCTGGCATATGTCAGATTGTTTAGTCAGTTCCTAAATCCAGAGTAAAAACAAGTGTTTAAAGCCAAGTGTTCAACGTATTCTTTATTTTCTGATTGATATTAATTTTTATCCTTTGTCAGTTCCAAATCTTCCAATAAACAGAAATCATATTGGGATATAAGATTAATTTTCTTTCATTTTCATATTAAAAAATCAGGTGTTTTCACCCTGAAAAAAACTGATTTCCAGACATAGGCTGTGGTTGATAGATTCCCTCCTCATATGCAATGAAAGAGTTAAATAGAAAAAATGGATAAAGTGGGAGATAAAACTTTATCTGCTCTTGATTGAAGATTGTAAATATGTAAGGACTCAGTAGTAAAAATACATAAGAAAATTGAACAAAAAAATAATATATTTTAACAGTACTTTCATTTTGGCAACAGGGTGAGAGATTCATGTGTGATAATCTACTTAATGTGTTTTAGAAAGTATACTGAAATTATTTAATAGAAAAGCTGAACTACAACAGATTGGTATAGCTGATTTTGAAAAATGCTTGAGAATCTCTGTACTACCTAGTGTTAATTTTATACCACACAAACAGATTTTAACAGATTTTTATCCTGGATCAATTTCTTTTCCTTTTCTTCACATATGCTTAATTTCTTTCAAGTACTGTGAAATTCACTCCCACTGCTCAAGACTGCAGTAAAAACTTGTCATTCCAAACTACAGCATGTCGCTTCTGAGAGACATATTTTTATGAACCTGTAGCTGATGGGCTGTAACAGGCAATAGTAGATATATTTTTTTGCAGTTTCACATTTGGAACATAGGGCATAGAATTTAATTGGCCTCCTGCATTGCTGTTCACAAGTACCTATTATGACATGAAAACCATGTTATGTAAATGCACATTTATGAAGCTAAGTACTGCAGAGAGTTCTAATATTCCCTCATGTTGTTGGACTGATATGATGAAGTTTTACTCCTCTAGGGGTTAGAACCCTTTCTTCTAAATTTCAGGCTAGTATATTTAATTTTTTTTTTCAGTTTGAGGATAATATTTATAATAACCAATACTGCTGTTTAGTACATCTGATATCTTGGTATTTACCTTCATGGTTTTGGAGAGAACGTTCCTTTAGGTACGGTAGATGAGAAAAAGTTTTTTCAGTTTCTTTTCATTTGATAAGTTTTCCAATGTTACTAATATAGTAATTTCTCTTGTAGTTCATGTCATTTTTGTTTTGTTCAAAAGAATATAAATTCCAGCTGCAGCTTGCACAATCACAATTCAATCACATCTCCATTTGTCTACTGGAAATAGCTTGAATGATATAGCCTAGAATTTAATCTGCTTTTTAGATGTTTTTCTTTGCCAAAATTGCCTTTATAATTGCAATAATTCCATCATGTTTTCATGATAAGACAGAAAAGTCAAAACCATATTATTCTTCTGTTAAAGATAAGAAATGAAAAATTAAGTTACTTTATAGCATTTTTGTCCAGCTATAAAAGTGTATATAGTTCTGTGCATATACATAAATATAACTATATTCAACGCCTGAAAACATATTCTCAGGAGAAAAATAACTGACATTAGTATTCAATTGTATTTTTATGTTTTAGACAAGTTGCCAGATTCTGATTTATTTTACAGAATATGAAGCTGATGCCAATGCTAAAGAATAAGATTTCAGTTTTATTTTGATCTCATAACCTAGTTCTAGAAATGTAGCAGGATTTGCATATATGTTTATATCTATATGGTTTGTATGATAGTATTATCCAACAGCAAATAATTTTGCACAAAAGCACTTTGTAGCAACTGTAATAAAACAAAATAGAACACCGCCTTAGACATGTACTTTATTCATTTCAAAAGGAGCAAAGAGACTATACTATAGCATCTATGGAGTCCTGAAGGGCAAATGGGTCCAGGAAGGCTTGATGTGCTTAAAGAAGTAAATCTTAAAGGTGCAGGACATTGCCATGTGCCAAAAGACTATCTATTGGAGAAGATGACTGGCCTGGGTGAACAGAGCTTTGTCTGGAACGTCACACAACAGGGAGAGTTAACAGACTTTTAAAAAAAGGGGCAGATAAGTGATTCAGGAGGACTACAAAGATGATGTGAGGTTGTGCATGAAGAAAATTAAAATGGCCAAAGCCCAACTAGAACTTAATCTGGCTATTGCTGTAAAAGACAATAAAAAATATTTCTATAAATATATGAGTAGCAAAAAGAGGGCTAAGGAGAATCTCCATTTTTTATTGAATGTAGGGAGAAACATTGACAAGGGATAAGCAAAAGGCTGAGGTACTTCATGACTTCTTTGCCTCAGTTTTAATAGTCAACAATTTTTTCTCAGGGTCCCAGCCCATTGAGTTGGAAGATGGACGGGGAGCAGAATGAAACCCCAGTAATCCAAGGGAAATGGTCAGAGACCTACTGCAACACTTCGACACACACAAATCTATGGGGCCGGACAGGATCCACTCAAGGTCACTGAGACAGCTGGGAGAAGTGCTCTCCAAGCCACTCTCCATCATTTACCAGCAGTTCTGTCTAACTGCAGAGGTGTCAGTTGACTGGAAGTTACAAATAGTGAGGACAACAAAAACATTGAGGTACTGGAATTTGCCCAGACAAAGGCAACAAAGCTGATGAATGGTCAAGTTCTTAGCAAATCCTATGAGAAGTGTCTGAGGGAGCTGGGGTTGTTTAGCTCTTATTGGAGCTGTCCACAACTACTTGAAAGAAGATTGTAGCCAGGTGAGGGTTTGTCTCTTCTCCCAAGTAAGAAATGACAGGACAAGTGGAAGCAGCCTCAAGTTGTGCTAGGGGAGGTTAAGAATGGATAATAGGAAAAGTTTCTTCCTGGAAAGGGTTCTTAAGCATTGGAACAGGCTTCCCAAGGAAGTGATTGAGTCACCGTCCCTGGAGGTATTTAAAAGATGTGTAGATGTGGTGCTTATTGACATGATTTAGTAGTGAACTTGTCAGTGATGGGTTAATGGTTGGACCTGGTATCCTAAAGCTCTTTTTCAGCCTCAATGACTCCACAATTCTATGATATGTGACACTGATTTATTGTGGTATTCCTCTCTGAAATTTCCACCCAGCAATTCCTCATCAATATGCCTACGCCAGGCAGGAGGCATTTAAATTGAGCCTTGGCAGAAAATTTGCTACCAGATGAAAAAAGCTTCTGAGTTAAAATATTTAAGATACAAAGTCATAGACTTTGACTGTTGGACTTCAATGCATTTCTTATTTTAAAAGAAGGTAAAAGCAGAAGAAGTCTACATGACACTAATACTGAATCATCCAAAAAAAAATTCTGGGAGTCCATAATGATAATTTTATAAGCACTTGGAAAAATACAGAACATTCCTCCAGCTATGGTGATCACAGAAACACTGTTTTCAGGTTTGCCCTGTGAGCAAGACTATTATATGCATAAGGGTTTAACGGAAACAAAACAGTAAAATGAAACAAACAAACAAACAAAAAAAGTGGTTTTATTTTGAACTAAAAATAAATGTCAGTATTGGAAAATTAACCAGAAATTATTTGAGCACTGGAACATTCATTTTCCCCAGCAGAATAATAAGAATCAAATAGTACTTAGCGTATTTCTCATTTTCCAGTCCATCTTACTCTAGTTCTTCAGATCTGCAATACCAATCTTCTCCAACATGCCATGTAGAAAAACACAGTGAGGAGAAATGGGCTATCCTATGAAACAGAAGCACAAGTACAAGGATTATTGTACATCTGCCAAAAAATACGTTAATTACAACCACAACAGAGATCCTTGCAAGCATTATGTGTCCCTTCCTGCTGTTAAGCTTCTTCTTATGGTAGAAGTTCTTTATTGTTAATAAAATTTTCTCAGAAGAAAGCCTATTTCCATTAAATTCTTGACTCAAATTTTAAGAGAAAAAAATTGAAAAATATTCTTTATTGATGTCTTTTAAACAAATCTGTATGCATACTGGAGGAATTTTTTTATTTAAAAAAACTTTTTTCTGTTGTGAGGCAAGTTAAAGCCTTTTAAGTATTCCAGTCAAGCAGTTTCACTTTTTCCTTCCATCTTTGTTTATGGAAAGTCAAAATTGTAGTTATTATTTCTTATGCAGAGAACAAAACACTCTGAAGTGTTCAAAGTTTCCTGTAATTGGGAAAAACTTCTTTGTTTTACTATGTACAAACATGTTCAGTGTAATACAATAAAACACTATTTTACTTCTATAAAATTCTTCTCATTGGGCAGTCGTTTTGCCTTTTATTTCCCTTTGATTTTTATGGGAAATTTGGTCATATATTCTGGAAAAATAAATTATTTTTTTATTATACTATAGGGTACCCTTCATGACTATAATGACTGTTAAAACCTGTTTACCATATGCATGAAGATTCTTCTTGGATAGAGCAAACAATTCTGTACGAAAAGTGAAGTTCCAAAACAGTTTTTCCAAATAATGCATATAATTTTATGTCAGCAGTAATCCTATGAAGTTCTCTGTTAAGATCCTAAAATATGTACTTTTAATCAATTTTTTGAGGGTAGAATTTTTTCTTTATTGAAAACTGTTGTTGATTTATTTTTTCTTTAATTTTTCTTTATGAGTGAAAAAGCAGCACTAAAAATACAATTGGATTTAAAAATGGATCTCAGTCCTCTTTTACCAATATTATGGCAGAGCACAGAACACCTGGACAGAGAGAGGTTAGATGACAGAGAACTTTCTGAACAAAATAAAAAGTAACTATATATTTTTTGTATATATATATATGTATGTATGTATGTAAAAAATGTGAAAAAATCTTAGTTCACTGGCTATTGAAATTTAGTTAATCCATTTCAGCTGCAGAAGAAAAAGATGCAGAGATGCTATGGAACATGGAAAGGAAATTACATGCGGACTTCAACAGCAGTTTCTTACTTAGTAAAGAAATTAGAAAGTCACTCAAAGTTATTTTCATTCCCCCAGTAACTTCATTACAGCAATTGAACCTGAACAAAGCTTGAACTGTAAATAAGTATGCTCCAAAAACAATTAAAAATTAAATCAATGAACCTTGCAGTCAGGAGCAAAAACAGCTTAAGGATATTCAGATGCATAGACAAATAGACTTTTTCTTTCCACCAAATGAGAAGCTAGCAGTAGACTACAAAGGAGGAGCAAAGATGGGGTGGGAACACTGGTAAGGGGAGAAAGTGAGCAGCAGCAGCAAATTCCAATTGATACCACCTGTTCTGACTATAGTACCCACTGCAGCATCACTTCCAAGAGCAACTGCTTCTTCTCCTGGGTGCAACCATAGTCAGAGTAGTCCTGCAGCAGTGTGGCACTTTGCCTCTCAGCAATGTGATACCCTAGGCAAGGACTTTCTTTGCCTGTGCCTAGAGCTGCCCAGTTTGCAGACAGTGATATGTAACAGTTCAGAATCTATCTCTGTTAGCTGCATGTGAGAAAATGAAATCATCATTAACAAGATCTCATCCGTGAATGGCTCATAGAGTGAAAGATGTCAGAGAAATTACTGTATATAAGCATAGGAAAATTACCTTCCTTCTTCGGCTTTAACTGATCCAGAAGAGTATTTATAGCTGCATCATCCAAATTTTCTGTTTTCACTTTCTGAGATAGCCTGTCACATATATTAAAATATGGCTAAAATGAAAATTTGAATTAAAGCAAACAAACCAAGCCAGTTAATTATGAAATGCTAAACCTTAAACAAATTTTACTGAGACCTTTCCAAGGACTGTGTAAGGACAGGCTGGTCCAAAGGGAATCAGATATTCAGTAAAGACTTGGATCTGATGGCAGCTGCTATAGATCAGCTAGCACACCTCTGACATTACACTTTTTCTTCCTTTGCATCTTCTTCAATATTAAAGCAATCAGCCTAGATGAACTGAATTTTTAATAAAATTTCTTCTCTTTCTATTCAGTCTTTGATAGGAAACCTTTTCAAACTATCCTGAAAAGTCTTAAGAAACTAACTGAAAAGAAAAAGGGAACAGTCCCTGTCTGGTGCACTTCTGCCAAGTGCCCTGGAACATCACCAGTGTTACAGGACTTTCTTTCCCCTCTCTGCATATTAAAACAAAGATGATAGTGCAATGCCATACTCACTTAGGAAGAAAATAAAGATTGAAGGTAGTAGAGAAAGAGCACATGTGGAAACACTCTCTTCGATGGCAGTTAAAGAATCAGTAATTAATCGTGTACTATAACGGCAAAGCTTTCTCCTGGGAATGCCTTTGAAAAAGGTGGTAAGGATCACAGAAGAGACAAAAGTGGGTTATATGTAGAAATCCAGCCTTTTTTAATGTGTTCCTCTGAAAATGTTCTTAAACATTCAGAAAAAAGTGATGAAGTGTAAAAATATACAGGATGTGACCTTACTGAAAATGGCCTAGAGCTTTTATTCCATCAGAGTCTTAACAACAATCAAAGCTGTTCAGAGGTATTCTCCAGAGCCAGAGGACCGTGATATGAAAGACACATTTGAACTTGGAACTGGCATACTTAAAAATAATTTTAAAACCCTGATGTGTATGTGGCATATACTTGTTTGGAGTTTAGTTTTGGCTTTTAGTACCAAATACGTTTGCTGCCCACAAGAAAATGCCTTTCATAAAAAACACTTGGCTTTGAACAAAGCCATGCTGCCCTGGAAATATCATAAGAAAACACAAGTAAACAGTTATGTTGCTTTCCTTTTGCTTGGGTTCTTTTGTTTATTCAGGAAATAATCAAATTAGATAAGAAAGAAAGTGATCCTACTGATCACTGCTACAATATTAGTTTGTCCCTTTTCAAGTACCTCTTAAGCCTCTCTTTCTGAATGCAATATTCTGTCCAAAAGCTACCAAAGACCTGAAGAATTTCAATATGCTCCAAATTTTGGGTTTCTGGACTGAAGTGACATTTGTGTAAGTTTTATAAATTGTTTTGGCTTCCTTCACAACACAGAAATCCATATGCTAGTCTTTCATAAAATATCACTTCCAATGCATCTTCTTTAAATAATAATTCAGAATTAAAACAGGTAAGTTGCTACAACCCCCCACAGAAGGCAAGAGCAACAAATGCTCTTGTTAATAGATCCCTTGGAGTGGATTAGAGGGAAATGAAACTGAATGACGAGAGTTTGTAGATATACATATGTAGGGTTTATTATGGAACAACTTGGTTACAAAGGAAAACGTGTATGTAGCCATTTTGATCATTATTATCTATAGTAATAACAACATGAAACCTTTGCAGTATGAAAACAAAACATCACCCAAGGACATGCCCAAGAGAAAAGAAAGAAAGAGAAAGGACAAGAGTGTGAAGATCTCACCACCTGTAGGTCCCGCAACGAGACTTGGGCAGTCCGGGTTGAGGTGGTGGTCACAGCCCAGATTCATTGGGTGGTGCAGGAAGTTGCAAAGAAGTGGTGGGAGAAATCCTTGAACACCAAATCTATTGGGTTTTTATTCACTCAGGTTTATATTTGCCCAGGTACCTTCCCTGGGGTGGGGAGTTTCGCAATGGTTGATGTAATGTTGTCGATCACTGGACATTTTGGGAGTCTTCTATTTGCCCAATAATGCATTAATCTGTCCAATACTAATTGATTCCAGAAATAAGTGATAACTTAATGTGTTTTTTCCACTCCTTATTTTTTTTAACTCTGAACTCAATCTTGCGTTATTCATGTAAGGTCTTACTCTGAAGTCAAAATAATTTCTCCATAAATAAGGCAAACTTCATTCTGACTACACTTTCCTGGCCTACTTCCCTTTTCCCCCTTCATATTAGTACAGCTAAATTCTTTCCTCTGAATTTAAGGATGAAACCACCCACAAAAGTAGTATTGCAGTAAGGGTCAGCAATTACTATTGCCTTTATTTCAGCAGAAATAGACTAACTTCTTGTTCTTTTGCTATACAAGTAGTTGGAAACACTATAAACAAGTATTGGCTTAAATTTTCTGAGAATCAATCCAGCAAAACTGTTTCTTTTGTCTTCAAACAACTGAAATCTGTAAAATGGATCAAGTTATCAGAATAAAACATGCGGTACATGAATTCACAAATTTCATTTGTGATAAGACAAAGAGTCAAATTACAGATTCCAAGGTAGTTAAAGAAAAACAGACATTACTGCACACTGCTGCCCTAACTATGCTTTTTGTTGTTGTTGTTGTTGTTGCTGTTGTTGTTTTTCTTTGTATAAGATCAATGTAATTGCTTTTTTCCCCAGTGACTTCACTGACATTTTAGTGTATATCTCTTAGGAACACTTCAGGCCTTATATTAACATCAAACTACCTGAACCAAGTTTCCCTGTGCTACTTAAATTCCACTTATTTTTTATACATTTCTATGTTTCAGTTTTAATTAAATATGTATTATGTTATATATAAATGATGTTGTTATTACATTGTATATAGCATAATATGGATACCTTTTCTTGTAAAACTACCTTAGTACAAAATGATTGATGCTTACAGAATCAGCACAGAATATGCAACTGCTTAACATTTAGTTTTATTTTTTAGAACCATACGAATTATGGCCTGCTATTAGAACAGACTTACTAACTTTTTGTAAGCTTTTGATATCTATCACTCTGTATTGTCTGAATGATCAGTATTGATTTTTTCTGTCACCTTTGGTGTGAGGTGATGGTGTTATAATCACTGGAGCATTTTGATATAATTAGCATTAGTTATTCAATTTAAAATGCTTATGTCCTGATAGTCCAGGGGACACACAGTCTTCAAAATATTTATTCTTAAAATACTCAGGATTTTACAGTGCAATGAAAGAACGTACTTTTGATGAAAACACAGGCAAAAAAAATACTAGACTTGTCCAGATTATAAGGAATTTTCATAAAACAGGCAGGGACAGAAGTGATTTTACCAGGGGCATTAGAGTGTCCAAATCATCAGATCGCTTTTCTCTGCCAGAGCAGTTTTCCTGCTTTCCAGATATGTTTTCCACTCTACTTCCTGCCATTTTATGTCAGGAAAAATTGCTAGGCCCCTGTCTTGTACAACCTTGTTTTATCCACAGACTGTACTTTATCCTATGTAATGAATGAGGCATGGATTCCGAAGGAAAAAGGAACCAATTTAAATCATCAGAGATTGCTGCACAGGACCTATGCATGCAGGATATTTTAACAATGATTAAAAATGTCAAAATTATTTATTTTGAACATAGCTACCAGACTGTTTAGAAAAACAAACGTAACTTCCTCTCTCTACCAAAACGCAATTGTACAACGCCACATTGATTTTCCTGTCGTTTGTCATCAAACTTCCTTGAGTATAGCAGAGATAATGCAGCTACTAGTCGATGTAACAACTGAATATATTTCTTTCTTTAGGGTTAGATAGTAAAGGAATGACTGGAGAAATTCCTGTTTTCTTGCTTAAAATGTCATTTTATACACTCTTGGCTCTAATCCAGGTTTTGATCACAGCATTGCACAAGGAAAGACTACAGACATTTGTGTCCCTTTTCCCCCTAAAACTGATCCCTTTGCGATCTCGAAGCACACAAACTGAAGATGAATCAAAATTCACAGGCAGCTGAGACAGTGCAATAACAAATATCAGTCATAATACCTTTTTCCAGTTTCATCTGTCTGCTAAAACAGTGTGAAAAAAATGGTTTATTGAAAACTACACACAACTAAGACAATAAACAAGCATTCCAATCCCCATTAAGCAGCCTCTAACCTTGATGGAAAGCCTAGTCCAGGTGAATACTGAGATGCCTGTAATTTTCAGGCCTCCATTCTGCCGCTTTACACTGCTGCGTTCTTGTTGTAAAGCTGTTTTGTCTAGCTGTTCATTTTAATTTTTATCATTGCGCAGTTTTACTAAACTTCAAGATAGCAAAATGTAAAAGTCTTTACATGAAATTTTGAGATAGAAATTCTGCTGTCAACAAAAGAAAATATTTTAGGAATTATAAATTGAATGGAAATTTTTTCCCCTTGTCCTTACTTGTCTTTGACTGAGTTAGCCATTACTAATTCTTTCAAGAAATTGAGTTGTCTCTCTTATTTTATACACACCATATTTTATAAAAAAGATAAACTTAAACCCTTCTAAAATTCCAGTTCACATAAAATAATTTTTTTTGAATCACACTTTAGGTCATACCCTCACAACTGCATGCTGATATATAAAATGTTTTCTAATTTTTAACTTTGCCAATCAGTTTCTCCTGCCCTCTTATATTATCAGTTTCATGATGCACAGAAATGTATCATTCAATGACCTTTTCTCTAAGGCAGTGTGTCTAGAGGCATCATGACCTGTTTGTGCTTTTCAGTATAAATCAAAACTGAAGACCCACTTATTTTTGCTTTGCTTTCAAACTTACAGGATTTGGTATTGGCGACTATGTCACAAAATGATTTCTTCAAATGGTCTTTCAGATGTCTGACCATGAGAAAAAAAATTACATAAGTCAAGATGATGGGATAGAAATTGAAGAAACAAAGAAATGTTCCATTTGAGTTCTCAAATTAAAATTCAAATACTACAAAAATCTGTTAAAAATTCTATTAATGCTAAGTATAAAACCAGTCTTTATTTTCCTTTATTTCTGAAAGTATAATTGACATATTTTTGTTATCAACGTCATCAGACTTTTCAGAAGCAGGAAAGCATTGCATACCCTAAAAAGGAAATCAAATTTTCAGACATATTTTCCACAGAAACATTTTTATTAAACCTCTATTTCTATTCTATACTTTGACTAGCAGGAGTAGACACTATCACCTTTTTCATTGCTTTGCTTTTTGAGACAATTTAGTTTTCAAATAAGATAGTTTTAACTAAAATATTCCCTGTGTTTAGTCCTTGACTTCTGAGTTCCACTTCTGACGCAAAAGTAAAACATCATCTGAGCCTCCATGAAGAATCAAAGTCCTATTGCATTGGTTGCAGTCTCCAGCTTCTTGAATTAATTCTTAAATGGCTCCTATGTTTGTAAGGAGCCTCAGCTGTACACTATGAATCTCAGAAAATGTGTGAAACACACATCTGCTTGCAACTGTAGAATGCACAACGTTTTAATAAATTTTCATTTAAATTTAAAGAAGGACCTACATGTTTTTCTTGTATTTATCTGCTTTGCTTTTGACAGAACAAACCACTATAAATTGTTCCATGCAATGAACTGACAGATCCTCTTAACATGGAAATTGCAGGATTAAATTTTCATTCCATAGGAAAAAACAACAGATCTGTAAAACGTTTTTTAAAATCGTGTTTCCATTTAACCCTCTGTTTACTGTTTTTTAGAGAACATTTAATAGCTCTCCATATATGCAGATTTGCAATTTTTGTTCTCTAAAACATTTTGAGTTATAAAATACATATACTGGCTGGAAGAACTCTGCTAGTATCTCTTCCAGCTCAGGATTGCTTCATATTTTTATACAAAACTGTATGTTGACGTGTCCTATGAAGTGTGGTGAGTGACAGTCATGTCACCAGAGCCATTTGACTCTGTGGCCATCTAATGAGGGCCACTGCAATTTACAGTTCTCCAAGGAAAGAACTCTTAAAAATTGTGCAGCCTTGTAAATTAAACACAAAGGATGGAGTAGAACAGCTGTTACTCAAACCTAGGGCTAAACCAAAGTTCTTTTGTCTGGGTACATGGAAAGGAGAAGATCCCAACCACGTATTTTCAAGAGGTAAAAAACTCACAAAAGTTTACTGGCAAACTATAGAATACTAAGGAACATTGACGAAAGAGTAAATACAACATAACATCACTTTATCACAGTATGGACTTGGTCCGCTGAACATAGGAAGCCTTATAATCCATTCGATATTAGATTCCGTGAGAAGAGAGTTAGAAGAAGAAGAAGAAAGGGAGAAAAACAGAAAGATGGGAAAGATCTAGAGAAACCGACATATAGCTTCCAACTCCTGGGTTCCAGCAATGTAAAACTCCAGGGTGAAGGTAGGGTTAAAGGAAAAATTGATTGCCTCATGGTGAACCTTCTTAAACCTTTTTGACCCATCCTGGGTTTCCCTCCCAGGGGGGACTTTTGTCTTGACCACTTAGGCCGGCTTAGGTGACACTGGGGGGCTGCCCCCATTGTGCCATGACTGACAGACACTGTGGAGCTGAGGGGTATGGGGGGCGGCAGGGCACCACCTCACCAGAGCAAGGCCTGACCCGCCCCCTACCACACATTCCAAGCCCTCAAGATGTCTCGAAACAGATCACCTTTTCCAGTCTCTGACAACGGCATAGAATTAATTTAGTACTTCTAAACTTTAAAAAGAAACTGCTCTAGAGTCTGTCCTATAAAAGGAAAATTAGAAGTAATCAGGTTGCACTGACAAGCTCAAAAACTGAAGTAATAATGCCTCAGTGTGTGAGCAAAGTAAGATAATTGGTATGTACCACACACATGTCATTGACTGGCAAAAAATTAGAAATAAACACATCTGGTAGAATATTCAGGAGACTGGCTGACTATACATTTTTGATAACACATTTCATTCTAAGGAAAACATCATAAAATCAATGTACAGCATAATTTTACACAGACTATCAATTTCTGAATCAAAACAGACATATTTTATTGTTAATGGAAGGCAGTTCTTCCGATTTTTGCTCTAGCTAAGGAGAATATACAGTGATGTCCTTCTAGTCTTGCTTCTTGTATCAGAAATTTCATTAATTGGTCCAGATTGATTCTGACTGACTTAGGCAGATATTTAATAAGGCTCATTCCTTAAATACTGTCAGTGACATTAAAGCATCAGTACACTAAGAAAAGGAGAGTCTGTATTCAAAAAGTGAACAATTGCAGCTGTTTGAGAGGTTCTCTTCTTTAAAGGAAATTGCTGGAAAGGACTCCAACTGTGTTCAGCTTTTGACCAAAATCACCTCTCATAAGATTTTGAAAACCAGGCTAAAGACAATAATAAAACTTAATATAGGAGCAAAAAGAAGTGTTTATGACATTAAGTTTCTGCCTGAGGTCTTTTGAGATCTTAATATCATCTCACATTCATTCTTTTCTAAGGTAATATAGAGTTCTCTTTTCAAAATATTTTTTCTCTTTTTTATTTTTTTTCTTTTTGTGTAATGGTAGTGTATACCTAACTACCCTAAGAATAAGCCAGAACAATATATTCCAAATTGATGGGAGTCATTTTGTCCCTGGAAAAATCCTATAAAGCATATGGGCTTGGAATTTACGGACATAAAACAAAATTACCACTCTACTGAAGTTACATGATATAGATACTTATATATCTTAAATATGTCATTCTTATGCAACTGATAATCATGTAATCTGAAATAATATCATCTGTTATAACTGTGAAGTATATGTAACTGTTTGTGTGTTCTGTGACGGTGTTCTCTCTTTTATGTAAAAGCTTCTATGTCTTGGGCTTTTTTTTCCTTAGAATGGTATTCTCAATTTATAATAGTATAATTTAGAACTGAACCCATTGAATTCTGCTGCAATTTGAAACTGGACAAACCAGAAAAAATACGCAATCTCTGAACAACATCAGGAATATATATAAATGTATATATATGCACTTTACATATCCTTCAGGTCTGTAATATTGGTGTAAAAGTAAAAAACACCTTGTTTGGTTTTTTTTAAGAATTTAGTTCACTTACTTCCTACTACCTTGATGACTAAGGGAAAAATGTACATATTTTAGAATCCACAACTTCTAAACTGTTGGGTTTTTTAAAATTAATCAGTAGCATCACAGAAACAGTTACGAGAATACCTTTGTATGATCAAATCCATACAATTATTAACAAGAAGATGAGAAAAATTAGCTACACCCTGTATAAATTATCTCACTGCAGATATTTTAGTTTTGAATTTAATCTTATTTGTATTACTCTTATCTCTCTTCTCACTTCATATGTTCTTTGATTTATTTAAGAGTCCTTCACAAATGTCCAGTAATGCAGAAGTCCTTGGTTTTGAACTTAGCGGTTAATAGTGTTATATCAGTCTGCTGATACTTTAGATGATTAGGGATCCTGTACTACTGAAACCAGCTGGTCCCCAGCCTATATACGAGAGCATACTGTGTGATGGTGACATGCAGGCTGATTCCTTCCATTTGCATTACCTTAGAAAGTAAAAGGGATGAACCTAATAACCTCTAGGAGAATGTCATCATTTGAAGGAATAAAAATCTGCACACTCAGAATCATACAGCCAAGCTTATCACTTCAATTAATTTTGCATGGACTTTTCATTATTTTACTTAGATGTTGCTGCTTGTTAATGGTAGTGAGACTTTACTAATTATCCCTCAGAAGTCATCTTTCAACTTGTAGTGGGTCTGAAGTGGAGAATATGGAGATGAAGAAATGTGTGGGGCAATAAATTAATCCAGGGGCCACTTTATTCCATGGCTGCATTTTTTGCATAGAAAGTACTTCTCACAGTCAACAGGGACTCTAGCACCTCAGTATTCATTAAAACCAAAAATAAAACACAGATTTATTTCCAACCTTCCTTGCTATAACCTTGAAAGCATGAGCAGTGTCTGTAACCAATGAAAGGTAGCAGAGTGTAACCAAATGTCTTCCTGAGATGAGGAAAATTTGAAATTATATCTCTGAGAGGAATGAACTTCCCCATTTATCTCACTCAGGGCTTTGCAGACTCCATAATCCCATATCTACAGATCATGTCATTTTTTCATAATATTCTGGAATACCATGATTTCTTGTAGCCAGTCACCTAATATTTTGGGGTTTTTCCATTTAGGTTTTTTTTTTCCTGCCCATTTGGGAGACTCTGTTCACCTGTTTCTCTTTCTGTAAATTCTCCAGAACGGGGAGTTAATCAGATTTTGTGCATGTTCACTTCGCTGTTCTGTTTTATATCGTATTTTTCTTTTACCTTGTTCTTATACCATCATGTTTGTTTTTTTTTTAAAAAAAAAAGGGTCACTCTGATGATACAGGCTTCTGGCAAATTTCACCACTTTCATGATGCCAAGAATTTTCTCCATTCTTAACTGCTCAAAGAAAAAGACAGTCACCAAAAATTTCTCAGGAAGCTTTATCACTACCCAGAGCGCAGTCCTGACCTCTCAGCCCACGGCCGTACAGAACTCTTTAGGATAACCCAGTTAGGAACTCACTGCCTGGTGTAAACTGATTGTGAGCTCCATCACTGACCATGAAGCCAATTTACCCTCAGCTAAATATCAAGTCATCACAAGCTCTGACAAGTGTTTTTTAAATGAATACTATTGTACAGCAACTACTATAGTCCTTTTACACATGGAGTATAAGATCAGTCAAAGTAATAAAATCTCCTATGATTGTCTATTAAAAATAACCTAGATAATAATTTTCTCTTCTCCTCTCTTCACCTTACTAAATAGACAAAATCTCTGACTTCTCTTCAAAGAATCTTCCAGATCTTCTGCCTATATGATTCTGCAGGTGTTTTTCCCTTTTAGTTTTCTTGCACATTCCTCTATTTCTACCTAGAATTAGTTCACTGGTAGAGGGCATTTTGGACAACTCATTCTGTGAATACCAACATGACCATGTGTCTAAATTTCACCACTGTATTACCAGTGTCAGATTGGTGTTTGGAACTGTCCTCAATTCTTGATTCACTCAGTAAACTTGATCAGTATGGGCATAATATGAAGAAATTGGTTTTCTTTTCGTTTCACTAATCTTAACTTTTTTTGATAATTACTTTTGAATGTTTGTTTTAGGCTTATTTTTTCGAACAAGAATTTATACTGAACATTTAAACCATATGATAGAATCAAATAAAAAGAAAGCATACTGTACACATTCAATCGATGGCTTTTAAAATTTGCATCACAGAGAATACAAACTGGCATCTACCTGTAAACATTGCTACACAATATGCTACAGTAGACTGAAAATTCAGAGGCTTTGGCCCATATAATTTTATTCTACTTCTCTCCACAGGAGCATTGCTAGGGTTGCTGTTTCAAAGCACTGTAAAGAAAAACAACAATGCAATTCAAACCTCTAGATAGCAAACAGCTGAAATTAGCTCTTTTTCCAAAACAATGGGGTGCATGCTTTTCTCTCTGCATAGCTCATCATTCATGGAAGAACAGTTTTCATGGGAATTCAAGCAGATTATACATTACAAATAGGACTGCTATCCACACAAATTTTGCAAAACTGTTTCACTCGGAAAATAAATTTTAAAAATGGGCACAGCATATAGATCAGATACTTGAAGGAAAACTTACCTATACTTCAGATGTAAAGTTGAGCAGAGAAAACTGTCAAAACCTTTCATGAAGCCCTGCCCCGGCTGCCACCCATCCTTGTGAAGCACTATGAGTGCACAAAGTAAAATATGATACCCATAAGGAAGGCAAGTTCATTTACCTTTGAAGCATCATAACCTCATACAAAACTCCAGTACCTTTGTCTCTGATGTTGCAAACCCATCAGCCTTCTGTTGTTTTGACATCCCATGTCTACTACAACTGCCTAAAAGCAAGTTCTGTAAAACAGAAAACTTTTGTGCCAAAATAATGCACTTTACCTTGGAAGAAAAATCTTTTCATCTGACTATGGCATAAAAAGATACATCTCAACTGTACTCAAGAACTTCCCATTTTCACATGAAATGCATGTCCCTTGGTGCCCATGTGGGGAGCGGGAGCTGTAGCTGATAATGATCTCTCTTTCAGGACAACGTGAGCTACTGTATTCTCCCTCTGAAATATGACCTGTCCCGGACCTGCAAGATTTACCTTGTTCTGGCAGTCATTGTAAACAGACAAGTGTTCAAGGTACTGTCAGTACACCCTTAAGTAACACTTGTGTCAGCAATACACCACTTTAAGTGAGGGCATTCATCTTCATGTAAATATAAGACAGAATGACATTAAAAGCAGTAGTATAACTAGAAAAACAACATTAAAAACCCCTTAAATATAAAAATAAAAAAACCCCAAACCCAAACTTGCTATTTTTTTTCCACTTGACCAAAAAATATACCACTAATTTTTTTTGAGAAAACATAAATATATTTATGCCAAAATATGGCAATTTTTCAGTAATAATTATAATAATAATAATATAAAACTTCTGTTTTGTTCACTTGTCTTTAAAAATTCTACTGTATAAAATCTATTTTTAGAATTCATTATAGTGAAGTTGGTACAAACTTGTTTTTGAATTACAGATATATGTTACAGACATGGGATATTAAATTATTGATAATGATAGCTATATAAGCAAATAATCAGAAATATAAAAAATACTAATTTAAGCATAAACTTCCTAAAAATGTAAAATAAACCAAATTTGTCTTCTTTCTGATCCTTCCCGAACCTTTCAGCTTCAGAATTCTACCAAGCCTCTCACTGAAAAACCTATGGCAATTTAACAAAACAATTTGTCTTCATTGTGCTTATGATTCTGTTATAAAAGCACAGAGTACAAAGGTCTTGATCTTCCTTTTGAAATTAATTGGGGATTTTAGTTGAATCCATTCTGGCATGGTTAGGAAAATGAACTGTTATCCTTCTGGTAAGAAAACCAAAACAACAAAACAAAAAGCCAACCTACAACCCAGATAAAATCCTATTTAATATTTTTACTTCTTGCGGCTGATACTTTTTGAATAAAACCCAGGCAATTTATTCACAGCTAAAAACTCTGGACTCAGTGTCCTAGTCCAATACAGCTGTCTGATTAAAGCATCAATGGCCAGCACTTGGAAACCTAGGAGTTAACCTCAGATTCTGCTGAGGCTTATATCCAGGCATCAAAATGCACCATTAAAAGCTGCCTATTTCTGCTCCATTCACACATGGCAATATCAGTTAATAGCCCCAAAACCATGAGAACTGTGCTCCATTGTGTTGCTTAGTCTTACTCCTCTGTTTTCAGCCTGATGGGTCTGAAGCGTCTTTGGTCTAAAACTGACCTTGTTTTCATGAACAGGCAGAAAAACTTTGCAAAAAAGCAAAAAAAGCAAAAAGCACTTACGCTTGCCTTCTCAGGCCATTCAATTAAACTTCTTCGTTCTTGAAATTATCCAACACATAATCATTTCCCAAATGTGAACAAAGGGTTCAATCAGTTTGAGACTGGGGTTCAAGAAATGAACTCCTGAAATTTCATCTTTGTCCTGAGGCCTCCTAAATTTCTATCGATGTCCTGCAGAGCCTCCCCTCTTCCACACGTCCTCCCAGTCATGTAGCTCCTCTCCTTCCTTTTCACCCTACTTGCCATTTGACTTTACACTATACCTGTGTATTCAAGCCACAGGTTCTTGGGTGAAATTTCCTTAGAACAGGAATAAAAAAATAGACTGAGTCTGCTGGGCTAAGTTTCTCGTACCTTGCTTGCCACTCTTCTCCCAATGCACTGGAGGACCATAAGGAAAGGCAGGTTGACACAAAGGAGATAAAAGGAGACACCTGCTTGAGGGAAATAGGAGCAGAGTGCAGGCAGCCCTTGAAAAAAGGAAGGGTGCTCTGAGGTAAGTCATGCAGTGATGTCTGTGAGGAGGGGGCTTATTTCAGTGTCTGATTAGAGAACTCGTGTGGAGACTGTCATTGCGTTCTGCAGCTTCTATCTCATCTCTCTATCACTTATATGTCTATACTTATATTATCCACATAATAGTGTGCTTCTCAGGCTTTATTTGAAAAAATTTTACCAGAGTTCATTGGGAATACGGTCCTTTGTGTTGAGAGATGCTTAACTTATGAATAAAAACAACAGTTTTGTGGTGCTCTTGACATAAGTTGGAAATTGTGTAAATAAATATAATTCCTTCCAGTGTAGGTTGGTAGCATTAAGGTAGTGCTTGTAGTGGTAACTGGTGGTGTTACTCTGTCCAGGTCTTTCAGCTTCAAATAACACTAAGTAACATCAGGCCGGCAAAAGACATAATTAATGTAACGTAGCAAGCACTACATCCAAGTAATGGAAATCACAAAAGGTTGACCAATTTTCTTGAGTCCTCTGTTTGGTTTATCTGTTTGTAATTTTGTGGTCTTCATTCCTTTCTTGTAATTACTCAGGGTAATCTACAGTTCCAAGTTTATCTTTCTTTATGCATGACCTTTTTAATTCAGGTGGCAGGATGCACTGACTATTACTTAAATATTATAGCTATTTACTTGCTGACTGATAGATTTTTTAAATTGAATTTTCTACATTTATGAATATAAAATTAAAATCAGAGAATACAAACAAATATATCTGAAAGTTTTCGTAGCCTCATAATTCCCTACTGCTAAGTCAACCTCTTATAATAGGCATAGTTTAGCTTTAAGAAAACACCATCTATCTGTGTACTACAGCTGTGATATATTAACATTTCAATGCATTAATATTTCAACCTGGGCCATAAAACTGCCCAGACACTTATTAAAAACTAAATGTTGGCCTTTTGCGTATAAAAATAGTATAAATTTCCTGAGGTGGCAAAAAATAGTAACAATTTACACTTTTTCTTATTTTTAAAGAAAAATCCTAATGTCATTTTACCCCCTTTCCCCTACCCTAGAATTTCATGGTCCATTTCTTTTCCCATTCATATTACATCTTTCTATGATCAAAATTACTGTATTCAAACAAGGTCTTTAAATGTATTAAGATATTTTCTGAAGGGAAACACTCCCATTTCAAAGGAATATAGGAATGAATTCAAATGGGCTCAGACAGTTCAGGTTAGAATGCAATTTACAGCAAATTAAAGGTAATTTAAAAAAGAGTGTGGCCAAAACAAATGACAGTAAAAATGAAAGCATAGAAATACGTGATTTTTTAAAAACATATAAGCATATCTAAATCATCATTTCCAAGGTGATAATCATTTTAAATCTTTTTTTGAAAGCAATTATCACAGAACCAGTGTTCAAGAAAAATCATTGCTAAGTATTCTAAAAGAGATGTCCTACAGAGAAGTAGTAAAAAAAACCCACAAAAAAATAGAAAGATAATGTTACTCTTCTTTTTTGGCATTTAGGAGATATTAAGAACAGGGCCCTATGTATGCACAATATGTCACATTGAATATGACCTTAAAAAATATTCCTCTTTTCCATAGATGCATTTTTTTCTCACTTCCTTCCTATTTGAATTTTCACGAGCTTTTATTATCTGTAAATCAGAAATAAAATATGTTTTAAAGAAATTATATATTGATATTCTATTGACTGCCATATTTGCTGATGAAGAAATACATACAAATATTCCTACTTTATGGCTCAAACAAATGAATATATGTGGGCAGCAGTTTCTGATAACTGCACTAGGGCTACCACAGAGTAACATATCTTGGTAAGCAATGTAATTTGAGGAAAGTCTTCTGTAGAATGTAAAAATATGGTCTTTTTTTGTCCCATACTGGTAAAAATATGGCCAAACTCATGTTCCCGGACATTCATTTTATATTCCATTTTCAAATTTTTCTTTATATATAAATATACACATACACACACACACATATATACGTATAAAGAAGGATTCTCCCTCTTTTCACTAGTGCCTTTCACAGGTCACTCAAACTCAGCAAACACAACACTTTTTTTCCTGCCTTAGCTTTTATACAAATCCAGGTCAAACCATGTTGCCCTGCTTTGCCTACTGCAAACTCCACAGTGACTCTTGCTTCTCCAACAGATTTTTTAAATAAATGCTAAAAGTTGGAAATAAAAACAGTTCTTTATTTGTTTCCCATTTTCTCTTGGCCTCATTAATTTCAAATGTCCAACTTAAATTGATATACAAGGACCTGAGGGTTTTTTATTATCTTATATACCGCCCTTCACAATCGATCCTAAATTTAATTTGAGGCTCCTGGACACTGCTGTCATGCGACTCATTATCACAAGTATGACTCAAGGATTTGGCCAGTTATGAGAAAAACAACACATGAAGCTCAAAATTACAAAATGATCAGGGGGATCACTCTGGCTACCAGATCTTCTGCCTATATCCATGGAGCAATATGGTTGTTCTCCAGTAGCAAATTTGGCTTTTATTTTGAATAGTTATGTGTTTCAATCAGAAAATATATTTTAAGGAAAATGTTGAAAAAAAGATGAAAAATATGTGATTTTTTCCTGAAATTATATTCTCAGATTTTCTGTCTTTAACACTGGATCACTCATGGTCCCTTCAAAGTCAATGGAGAGGAACAAAGCCATCTACAAGACAAAATAAAAAGCAAACTGCATGTCCTTGTTATCAGCCTTGTATTTGCAGGATTAAAATGTTTATTCAACTTCATATTTTCTTTCCCAAATTTTAAAACTGAATAAAACCTCTGTTTAATTAGATAGCTCACCTTTATTTGTAACTTCAGGTTATCTTATAGAATAAAATTACTTGGTATTTGTATTTTACCTAACTTTAATTTAATGTCACTTTAAGATAATTTGTTTGTGGATTTTAATTTTCCAGTGGTTTATTTGATGCACCTTGATCATTAGCAGAGTCTAGGCACCACAGAAATTTAATTTATTCTTGGTAATGCCTTTTCTTGCACGATGTAGTGGTATTGCATAGGCTTCAGTAGGTGATGGTGAGGAAACTTAACCTTCAGGAAGACATCGCAGCAAGAATGAGAAGAATAAAGCATGACATGGGATTTCACTCATCTAACACATCCGCTGACCTGCATCTCTATTGCTGCTGCAGACTTGATTTTGAGTTAATGCACTAGTTTGCTTTCTAGTCAATGGATAGTTGTGACTGAGATCTCCAAAGAAATATCTGTCCACCAAACATAAAGCACCTGAAAAATCTTTATTGATTTCTGCCTCTTCCTGTTGGAGAGAGACTCATTGCATGGTGGATTGTTCTGCACTTCAGCCCCAAATGACCAGAACAACAATTTGACCTAAATGTGAGCTTGCTATAATTTACTCCCTCCGCACCCCCACCAGCTGGAGAAAGAATTCAGCCCATGGGCAAGTCCCACTGGTGAGTGGCAGCAGCCCTTAGATGTTGTGTAACCAGACTGACTACTTAAGCATTACCTAAACTACAAATTCAAGTTCATTGTATACAGTGATGATGACTGTCTACAGTAATGAAACAATGTCAAGATGCACTGACAGATTGGAGCATGATAGAGACAGAAAAGACTTTGTGGTTATCTTAGACAAAGAACTTGACAGAATAAACAAAACAATGCATGTTGTAGATAAGATTTATTCTGGCAACATCCTTTCTCATTGCATTACATCCAGTGAAGTTGACAGAAAAGGTTTTGAAATTTGCTTACAGGAAGAACTATTTTATACTCCATATTATTAAATTTTGTAAATTTCTTCCAAAATCTGTCATGGAAGAAAAATCCTAATGAGAATAAAAGTAAATGGCTGTTTGCATAAATCATAAAAATACCTACAGTGACATTTGATAGAAGACCACATAATATGCTTGCGCAGACATACAAGACATTATAATTTTGTACTATGTGAGAGGCTAAGCCTTGATTTATCCAGAAGAGACACTGAAAATGTGACAGCATAAAACAAAAGGGTCAGGCTCCTACTCCATTGTGCATCATACTGAGGTGTAATTGCTATGTCTGTTAATCTCATGAGAACAAAGCAGAGAGTTGTCCCGAGTCCAGAGCATTAGACATGACACACAACCTTAGTTGGTCATTATTTAATTCTGTGCCATTGCATAGACATTGTGCCACTCCGTGGCCTTCCGTATGACAGAAGTTAGCTATTACAGTTAATTTTTTCCACTCAATTAATTTTTTTTTACCTCTATCTAAATTTATTTTATATCTTCTTTATGCTGCAGGTGAAAATATATCTATTCAAGTTGATGTTCATAAATTTATATTAATTGGAAAAGATTAGGGGTTATTATTAAGTTACAAGAAATATTTAAGAAAGAATTTTTTTGCTTTACTTTGAACCCTGATAATCAGTCATTCTTTAAGACAGGTTCAAGACCTAGAAATCCAGCATCACTGTTAGGAATTTACTATGAATTCTTTATGCAGGATCCTTCAGCACTGAACCCAATAGGAAAAAATTTCTCACAGGCTTCACATGGGAACGTGGTCATACCAGCCAAATGTTGTGTTTGATCATTATTCATAAAGCACAAATTTAAGAACTAATATGAACCCTGAAGTTTAACAAAGTTATGCTTAATTAAACTTTAGCTAATTCTGTGAAAATATTAAATGCAAATTTATGAAAAGCAGTCAAAAAGAGTCAGAAATAAATATCTGTTTTCTTTGAGTCTTTCCAGAACAGTCATCTTTCAGTGTTAATGATTTTTTCCATGGGACTCAAAGATGAGATTTAAGCATCATACAGTAACAAATACCAGCTAAATACTTGCCAAATTGTTGTGTTCTGAAGATCACTAGATATTCTATGAATAATCACAGGCACTATTTAGCACCACTTCTCATTTAATCGATTTTTCTTATAGTTTCAAATTATGCTTATGTTTGTGCTAGCATTTACAGCCACAACCCTCATGAAAGAAAGGAGAAAGGGGGGAAAATCAGTTCCTGATTATTTTTTCTTCAGGGAATGCAAACTCCTCCTTCTGATTAGCACATTATCTTTACTTAGTTTCCTTTCTTTAGGTTAGTCTCTTGCTTGGCTGACTAGCACAGCTTGGTCCTTTAGTGATTTCCTTACTGTTACTCTGAGCCTCAACAATAGCTCCCACGTAGCTGGCAAGAGCAGGATGTGGTGACAGACTTAATGCTTTGTGTCAACAGGATAAGCAGCATGCTCATCTTGAGAGTTTTATCAGATTAACCCTGGTGTAGCAGCTTCAATAAGATATATTAATATCTCGGCATGACCAGCTGTACCTAGACAATATTAAGCTATATAATTTTTTTCCATTTCCATCCAAATGTATTTTGATTGCTATCTGGAGAAAAATCAGCTGTGAAAACAAATGGCAGCATACTTGTTCCCAATATTATTTGTCCTTACAAAAATAATGCAGTAATTAAAAATAAATAGATTAGTTAAAATAGTAATTAAGCCTCACATACGAGAAGCCTTATTCATACAGAGGTGATTTTGGGTTCATTGGCAATGTCGTGCATAGAAGACTTTCCAGAATTATGCTCTAGCTGCAATTACCATGCATATACATAAAGATGTCACATTAGTAAAGTCTATGGGATAGAGATTCAGCTGGTGTAAATAGTGAGGTTGGCAGTGAATTCAATTCTACTGATTTACACCAGCAAAGACTCTGACCTGGTGTGTTTCAAAGCCTTTTTAAAAATAAAAACTTCCCCCCAAAACTTCTCCTGTGATACAGTGTTTGTGTACTTTAAAGCTAGATTAATTTCACCAAGCTTGAACATTACATACTAGCCACTGTCTAGTCAAAATGAATCAAGATCTGTGGTTGGAACATGGCCTAACATAATGTTTAGTCACATAGGTGCACAGTTTAAGGTAGCCTTTAGCTGTAGTCAACAGACAGACAGATACCATCTCTTTGTATCTATATTAAGATGGAGTAAATCAGTTTTTACATGTATTGCCTTCCCTCCATTGCATTTGGAGGCTTGCACTAAAAATCTAATTTTTGATGCCTGAAATTTACATGAATCTTGGTAATATGGAAAAACATTAATACCATACAGCGTACATATGTTGTACTTTATACGGCACGTGAATATATATGTACTTAATCACTGACGTGAATGTGCTGTTAAGTCCATTGCTGAATCACAGAATCACAGAATATGCTGAGTTGGAAGGGACCCGCAAGCATCGAGTCCAGCTCCTGCCCTGCACAGCACCATCTCCAAGAGTCCCACCATGTGCCTGAGAGCATTGTCCAAACGCTTCTTGAGCTCTGTCAGGCTGGTGCTGTGACCACTTCCCTGGGGAGCTGTTCCAGTGCCCAACCACCCTCTGGGTGAAGAACCTTTTCCTAATATCCAACCTAAACCTCCCTGACACAACTTCAGGCCACTCACTTGGGTCCTGTCACTGGGCTCCAGAGAGAAGGGATCAGTGTCTCAGGCTGATAGTCATTAGATTGCAACGTAAACTGCAAATATTCAGAGAGGTACAATACTTATGCACACTTCAGAATCTGAATAATGAATCTGCTGTGCTTCTATGACTTTTAGTTCTTACGCTCCTTGCATTCAGAGTACTGAGAAACCAATCTCTATGCATTAGTGGTTTCAAAAAAGGTGGTCTAGGTGGTGTACCTAGACCAGCACCCAAATATTGAGTTGTTCAAAATCATTATTTACACAATATTTCAGATTACCTCCAGTCTCTCTTCACCTCCTCAGAGGTCTTTTCTGGAACAAAAGTAAACATTTCCATGAATGGACAATGAAATTTATGTCCTGCAAAAGTAGCTTTTTATTAAAGGAGAAAAGAATCTCCCTCAACTAAGACAAAGCTTGGGACTCCTTATTGGCATTAGATCAAATCTTGTTTTTCCGACCACCTTGTGCATAGTGAGGATCCAGATAGCAGTACTGACTGAAAAGGCAGGAGCCCATGCAATGGTTTTATGTGCAATGAAGCATACACCCATTAAGTCTTCTCTGTAAGTCATAATTGTGCTTCACAGGGACTACTTAACAACTGTCAGAAGTATTTTTTAACAACTGACATAAAGGCTTGGAATTTATAATATGGCATTGATCAGTTGACACTGTGCAATCTTTGAAGAAGAACTTCTGTCTCCTTGAAACATCACTTGCACATGGTTTTTGCTGAAGGAAAAAGAATAAGCACTGTCTTTAAACACAGAAAATTTGTTTTCTCAGTGTCCATTGCAGCTTGGCTACTATGGAGGTGAGAAAATTCATAGGTCCTTTCACCTATTTCACTTTTCACTTTTTCACCTATTTTCAGCAATTGTACAAAAAATTCTCTTCTATTTAAGTTTTCTTTTATTAATTTTTTTTAATTACAGATGAGCTAAAGGTATTGTAATGGCTTTTTCCAAGGATTTATTTAAGAATTTCTAACTAACGACATCTAAAATGTTGAGACCTACATCACTCCCCAAAGATCTTTATAAAGATGCCCTTCAATCTTATGCATCTTTCATCTGTTGTCTACTCTTACTGGTCAAAAGCAGATGAAATCTGTGTCTTGTTATTATTTTGATTCATTTTCCTTTATATCTGACTGTAGTTATACTGATATATGTAGGCCTACCATGCTATCTTATTAAACTTTATATAAACTTTTTATTTATATCTCTACCTGAAAAAAGGAAACACTATCAGACTGCCCGAAACTGGTTTCTATCTCTTCACCACATGAGCAGAACAAATGCGGGTGTGATTGTTTATTACAAAAAAAGCCCCACTTCTAAATAGATGTTTAATGTATGCCAGGTTTTAATTTGAGATCAGCATCTGAACTGGGCTCACCAATGTTTCTGCATTTTCTTAGAGAAAGTACAGATACCATTGATGGATATATACAGCAAGGCTGCATATACAACAAATTTATACAGGCTGTTAGAAGGGTTCCCTTACCCATACCCAGGTTCTGCAGTTAGGTCACAACAACCCCTACGAGCCTGGGGCAGATTGGCTGGAAAGCTGGCTGGTGGAAAAGGACTTGGGCTCCATGATCAGCTGAATATAACCGAGGTGGCCAAGAAGGCCAACGGCATCTCATTTGTATCAAAAATAGCATGGGCAGCAGGACTAGGGCAGTGATTTTTCCCCCTGTACTTGGCACTGGTGAGGCCACGCTTCAAATCCTGTGCTCAGTTTTGCATCCCTATAAGCAAGAAAGACATGGAGATGTTGGAGCATGTCCAGAAAAGGGTAAAGGAGCTGGTGAAGAGTCTGGAGCCCAAGTCTTATGAGGAGCAGCTGGGGGAGATGGAATTATTTAGCTGGGAGAAAAGGATGCTCGAGGGAGTGGGGGGTGGGGGCCTTATCACTGTCTACAACTGCCTGAAAGGAGGTGGTAGCAAAGTGGAGATTGAACTCCCAAGTAGTGGTTGCCAGGATGAGAGGAAATGGCTTCAAGTTGATCAGCCAAGGTTTATAACGGCTACTAGGAAAAATTTCTTCATGGCAAAGTGTTGTCAAGCATTGAAAGATGTAGTCCAGGGAAGTAGTTGAGTGACTATCCCTGGAAGTACTTAAAAGATGCTTAAATGTAGTGCTTGGGAACATGGTTTACTGGTGGATAATGTTAGGTTATCGATGTTCCAAGCACAGTACTGATGTAGTGATACACAGCTATGTAGCTCTATGTGATCTTACCCACCTTCACCATAGACAAGAGATAAATAATTTCAAGCAACATCAGGATTAAATAATTGTAATTTAAAACACTCTGCCTGAGGATCAAATGAAAATGAGTTACTTCCTATGCTTACCAGAGAACACTATAACCCTAGGAACATTTCAGATGTAGGACACCAAATATTAGGTCGCAAACCTTCCGTGAGGCTTTGTGCTGTTAATCATTACTGAGCAGGTAGGGATTCATTAGCAGAATCTATGCACACAAACGAAGTATGTGGAAGAATTCAGCTGTCTGTCAGGAGGCACAGGTGCTGCAGTGGCATTAATAAAGTAAACAGCCCTATTCTTGGTCTCCAGCACTGCACATAATCATTTACATTAGCTGTTGGGGTCTGGCATGTTTCCAAACAGTGCCAATTAGTGCTCTCCCAGACATTGCTCAGCCACCATCCAGAGACAGTTTCCAACAGGGAGTATAATTGAGGCCATTCTTAGCAAATTTTATGTTATTGTATATTTTTCTCAAGGTCAAAGAGTAGACCCAAGCCCATTTTGTTTACAAGCATAGTCATAGCATAGCATGGCATAGCAGCTGATATGATGAGCAGTGGGATATCTACGTTGATTAATAAGGAGCACTGAGAGAAGATGAAGTTATTTGCACAACTGGAATTCCCATTTTGGGTCAGGTTTTGTCAGCTGATAAAACACATTAATTTTACACATTTTAATAACTTCCTTCTTACTAGACTATTTATTTTTCCTAATTCCTGTAAACACTGGCAACAAAAACATGTAGAGATAAGTGCCCTATAATGAAGTAAGATATCAGTTCTTGATTGGCAAAGCAATATTTCAGGAGGAAGAGGTAGAAAACTCACTTTCAAAGTAAAAGGAGAAAGTTAAATTTACATCTAACTATGGAAAGTCATACACGACTTTTTGTTTGTATTACTTAATTAATATTATGTAAGAAATATAAGAATTAATTAATTTCCCCCTTAAAAAGGATATAATTTGAAGTTTCCCAGATTTATGATATCTTTCTTAAATCATTTGTTACAGCAGCTTTTCTGATATGGTCATTGCATGAAAATATATTGAGGAAAGAGGATATAGTGATTCTGAGGCAGCTATTATGCATGTGAATTCTTAATGCCATTCTCCAAAGGGAAGTACATTATCAAGGTCTGAGAAATGAAAATTCTACCATAAATTCCCACATGTAAAGAAAATGCTTATGTTCAGACCTCACTTTCCACTTTTTATTTCTCCCTCAAAACAGCTCCCATCACTTCTTTCCAATAGTCTATGCAGTAATTCATCACTGTTTTCAAGGTGTCAGTATTTCACCATATGCTGTTTTATCTGAGAAATGCCAGTTACCAGATGTACTTCTCTTTGAGGAGAGCACAAAACGTGGGTGGCAACATCCTCTTCCCACAGTGGATTTTAGGTAGCTAAAAGACTCCTCCTTTTAGTGGTAGTAAATTGCCCTGCTAGAAATCGATTTGACCCTTTTATGAAGGGTTCCAGTTGAGTTCTATTTATAAGTTGCTACTTATTTGTTATTATCTATTATAATTTTATAGTATTGTACTATACAATAGTGCCATATGTTACTATATTTTTATTATTGTTTATACACAGTTTATTCTTACTAAAAAGCATATTTTATTAATTTTATTTATACATATTTATAATTTTTCAGAACAAGATATAGTTTTCAGATCTCCAGTCTGAATTAAATCAGCCTCTATCACTTTCTGAGACCTCAATCACAATCTGAATAGTGATGAACATTCCTTGGGTTTATTTCTCCCTTACACTACATCATAGCATTACATTTCATCTTTCTCTTTGTAAGTGCTCATGAAAAAATAGCTTTACAGTAACAAATAACAGGAATTATCCAGTTGATTAATAAAGATAAACAAGTTATACCCTGAAATCCTTACTTGCAAACCTTATTGCATTTAAATCAGATACCATGGCATCTACTTATTCAGTGGCTCAGTGAACCACGTTGCACATAATGTGTTTCCCAGTTTGCATAAATGACAACTCCTCCACTTTGTTAGTGGTAGTATAATTGCATAGGAGAACTAAAAAATCAAGGTGAGTTTTGTAGCATGCATACAAAACATGTAATTTTAAACTCCTCAACCGTTCTGCATTATGTCACTGTGTTCAGCATAACTGTGGAGCACAATGGGTGGCACTCGGGGAGGATAATGGACATGACACTGTTTTGACTAGGCTGATTTTCTTTATGTACTTGACAAAACAAAAATCATACAAAGAATCCATTCTGATATTATCGGAATAATTTTCAAATTTCAAAGTTTGATGTAAAAACTAATTTAACAAACCTTAGAATCAGCTAAGGAATTTTGAGGATGAATATGTCATAGACAAATGTTATTTACCTATAAAGACAGAAACGTAACATTTTACAGAATCATGCCAATTCATTTGTATATTATAGATAGACAGACAGACAGATGTATACACATACACAGAGACATGTATTCAGTATATTATGTAATAATATGCCTGAAAATTAAAGCATGAAGTTGTATTCAAATGACATTACATGAATTGATATTTAGTTACATGAAAGGAATGAAAAAGAGAATGATAAAATTTAGCTTGGAAGAGACCTCTAGAGGTCACCTAGTTCAACGTCCTGCTCAAAGTAAGGCTACTGTGACAAGTTTGCTCAGGACCATGTCCAGCCAAGGCAGGATTATGTCCAGGGATACAGATTTCACAATCTCTCCAGGTAAATTCTTGGAATATTTGACTACTCTCTGTAGAAACATTATCCTACATGGGGACTTCAGAAGGGGAGAATGAGAATAATAGTGAAAGTAGGTAGAAAGGTGCTGTTACTCTTACATACAGTAAATAAACATATTTTTAATTAGCTTCAGAAAAATTTAGATTTTAATAGTAGCAGAAGAAAAAAAAGACTTTAAAAATATTCTACCATAGAGAATCTAAACACTGAAGGAGATACATGGCATGGCAAATCTGAAAATATTTTCCTTAACAACATGCCACATATCCCATGAAAAGACAGAATAATATTCTGCATTTTCTGATCACAATCTAGGTAAATGGAGCGATGGAAAACCTTCAATGAGAACTTGTTATGAGTAGAAGAAGGACAAATGTGAAATTTTTACTTGATCTGTCTTCTCTTCTCGGAAGAGGATGAAGGGCAAATCTCACCAAGAAGTTAGAACAGAAGAAAAAAAATGTTTCCCTTGATTTATGAATTGCTTTGAAAATGTGCTAGTTCCTTACTCTTTCTCAGTCACTTATTTAACCAGAATGCTCAGAAACTAATGTGTGTTTCAAGCTACAAACTCATTCACATCATTCAGGGTGTGAAACCTTCAGAACACCAAGTTTTGAGCTGTAATGTCTTATGTTTAAAAAATTAATGATTATATATATATCCATCAAATCTGAGCATAACTGGTGCCTTCAATGAAAGTGGGAAATATGTTGTGTCTGTCTGTAACTATGAATATAATTTTAAAGAAATTGGGTCTCCTTAAGCCATTTTTTCCATTACTACTGGCTGTGCTAGCTCAATATAAGTATAGAATGCATTTGAAAAAATGTGAATTTCCTCCTGAAAACTACCAGGCTACTTCATGAATGAGGTTTGACTTTTCTTTGTTTTCAATGCATATGTGTTTTCATCTTGGAAGTCAGAGGCTTGATTACTAAGGTAGTGAAAGGCAAAACTTCTGCAGATGTTTGACATTTCTCTATTCAGACAATGATCCTTCAAGAACTAATGATCAGTATTGGTGATCTTCCAGAGAAGCTTCATAAGGAGTGAAGGTCATTACAGAGGAGTTATACCACCAATGCCAGCCCTTAGACCCAGAGCTGTAATCCTGCTCACCTGCAATGCCATTTCTTAGGTAGATTAATTTATTCCAGCACTACAAACCCCAGGAAGTGGCCGCAGCACTCGAAAAATGCACTATTAAATGCACTGGTAAATAGGCAAAAATATTAATATACTTGTACTATCTGTCTCTCTCCTTTTCAGTTTGGGGGTTAGCCTTTATTTTTCTCCTGTAATTACAAAATGGTAGTTTTTCTTCAAAGGAACCTTGTCCACTAAGAATGATCTATGGCTGCCTGTCATTTCATATATTCGGTTGTAATGATATTTTCCCTCAGAGTAAGGAGCTGGCT
The DNA here is from genome assembly GCA_013398055.1 of Ifrita kowaldi. NCBI lineage: Eukaryota > Metazoa > Chordata > Aves > Passeriformes > Cinclosomatidae > Ifrita > Ifrita kowaldi. The sequence goes on from VZRS01013417.1 coordinate 1,112,440, forward strand.
ACTCAGTGAGCAGTGCCACTGTGTTTATGTCAAGTTCAGGCAGAGAACACTGTTAAATGTGAAACTGGCTGACTGACAAGACATCTGGCACACCCAGTTCTACAACAGCGTCTTTTGCCCTAAGTGGGACACAGCAAAAAGCATTGTGCATTGCTAAGGAGGCCATATGGTCTGTCTGCCTTAAAATGCCATGCCAAATATTTTGGCATGTCTGTGCATGTGTGTGGCTTAATTTAACTGTAACATTTGGGTTCTTTTTTTCGTGCATCTATTCTGTGTCCTTTATAATCAAACCATCTCCCTTTGTATGCATCTCCTTCTCTCTGACATTGAAAAAGGGTCACAGAGTTACCAGTCTCCCTGTGTGCAAATTTAGGGTTTCTGATGATCCCTGCTACCTTTTGCTCTTTTGTCAGTTGAAGTAAGTCTAACATCAAATGTAAGTCTTGCCTGTGTGAGCCAATGCTATTCAAATGAAAAGAGACCTCCTCATTATATATAAAATTTAAGTACCAGACATGAAGTCTGAGGGCTGCATCTCCGTGTCACCCTTATCCAGACAGAATAAGAGGTGCTGTGATGTGCTTCTGTATTTATATAACCTGGAGCAATACATGTCCCCAGCAGAACACCCACACACAATCTTCAGAGTTTGATCCTACACCAGTCACGCTTCATGAGCATATATATTGCTTTATAATAGTCCTTCTCTTCAGCAGCATTTAAATCATCAGCAGAAATGTCTTGGCTGCAAGCATTCACAGAATTCTTTCCACTTCAGGAATTACAAGACAGAAGAGGGAACAAAGGGATGGTCTGAAAGGAGGCTCAGACGCTCACAGAAACATCCTAAAGAGGCATTGTTATGCCCAGAACAAGCAATCTGTTCTTCTGACACACAACACTAAAGATCAGAAGTGCCATGTGAACCAGACACAGCAAGGCCAAGAAAACTGACCTTTTCTTTTGTTTCTACAACCTAGGTGAGGCAGGTTTTACATGCCTGTATGCCACTTTGCTGGTGTTTGAGGATACAGCTTCAAACCTCAGGATATCACAAACTGAACTCATGAAAAAGAACACTCGGAGCCACGAGAATTTTTAGAAACCACACAGAGATACACAAAAATGCTTTTCTTAATAATTTTTAAATTACAAGTCATAAAAATCTGAAATTTTAGGTGTGCTGTTCTTGAAGGAGAGTACTTTTATTCTAAAGGGAACACTAGGAGAGCTTTTCACCATATCTTCCAAAAAAATCAAGATAGCAAAATTTAAGCCTAAAATACTGCAGCTGTCTTTTAATTCATTTCATATTGCACTCTCATCCATTTCTAAGTAATACTGTTTTGCCATTCTCTCTGCTATTTCCTTTTTCATCCCGGGCTTGTTTATTTGTTTGTTTTCCAGATAATTTTTTACTTTCTGCTTCATTATCCATAGCACTCTTAAGTGCAACATAAATGGCAGAATTTGAGTATAATTTTCAAACTCATTGTGGGAAAGTAATTAAGCAAAATATGTTTCTACATTCCAACAGTATAACTTATACAAACATTAACAACACATCGATGTTGGAGAGTGGCACTTCTGTATAGTGGGAGAGAGAAAACCTTACCAAAAAACCCTTGTGTCTGAAGCATGAGACTACCAAAGTCAGACCTTAAAGGCAGGACAAGCTTCAAAGAACACAAGCAGAACTTATTAGTACTGTAGGTACATTCCTTTGGAAAGTGTTGTTTACCCAGTAATTTCCAGTATGAGTGTGTAACCTAGGGAGGTGCAACTGGAAGCAGGAAATAATTTTAGCTAAAGAGAGGACACTTTCCAGCATTTCCACGGGAATGCTAATCTTTACTAAGACATTACAGATTTGTTTGTTTATTTGTTTGTTCCTATGGTGAGAATTATTACCAATATTAAAAAGAATGGATATAGAAAAAAACCTTCTGGAGTCAGGTGTGGAAAGGACTTTCTGTGTCATAAAGTTCTAGTTTTCTTCTGTCTCACATGGCCAAATTACATAAACCTTTTTCTACAGACTCAGATTACTTTTCAAGACTGGTAAGGTTTATTTCCCCTTATTACTCTTTTTTGAATATCACATTTCTCTAAAACTTGTACATTTTCTTATAATTTTCAGCCCATAAGTATTCTGGGTACATATTTTCACATCTGTTCATGTGCCGACACCTTTTTTAGATTATATACCTCTTTTGTTTCCCTGGAGTTTGCCTCCCTGATGTATTTATGTGGAGAAATCCTTTTTACTGTCACTATTTTTGTTAATCTAAACAACCAATCATTCTACTAGCAATGTTTCTGTGCTGGTACTGCTGGTATTTTTGGTAGTCTTACCAAGAGGTGATGTCTTTCAAAGAAACTGAAACTCCAAAATTCGGACTAGGAGGACAAACTCATTAATTATTTATCTAGCCTTTTCTCAATAACTTACAATCTGTTAGTTCAAGCTGCTAAAGTTTAGCTGTCAATTTGCTTTAATTTTAGCAAAAAAAAAAATTGGCCAGTGTAGTAATTTCTATATCTGTGTTATTTAGAATCCATATGTGTACAGTTAGATGCACATAGGTGAATGTTTAAACATACATATACAGTGCTATATATGTATGCATATGTATCCATAGATACCTACCCATATATAAACTCTCTCATCTGATTTTCATGCTGTCATCCATGAGGAATAACTACTAAGGACTTGCCAAAAGGGTCAGTGCCATATCAGTGCTATGTGCAGCTTCATAGCAGGGGCCGAAGTGAAGCCTCTCAAGGATTGCTGCTGCCAAGAAAAGTGGATGTATTTTTTGCATGAAGACGGGTCCTGTGTAGAGTAAGTCCCTGGAGAGTCACACAGAACGTTACAGAGTATTAGAAAAGTTATGTGTTCACAGCAATCCTTTGATGGTTGTTCTATCTTGGAAAAAGTACGAAGGACTATTCATGCAAACATTTCAGAGAATTCTGCCATGATTATTCTGTAATTGTAGTGACAGCAACTCTTCGATCTAGGAACAGTCTTTTGAGTCAAGTTTTATTCACTTAAATTTCACGAATGGGATCAAGAGTCATGCAGAAGAGTTAGGCTGGTCGCTGCAATGCTGACATTCCCTGGGCAGAACCACTTATTATCTAGGTAGCTCCATGGACACTGCAATATCCTTAGAGGTACTCTAGTTTTTCTACCAGAGAATTTATCCTGTTTGTTCATTGCATTTTAACACTGCTAGCCTTTCTTCTGGTCTAGCTTTTCCAGATTATTCCAGACTTCTTTCCTAAACAATATGGAAGAGAGAATTTATACGACTTGGCACAGAGGAAATGACTGTCTGTATAAGCAAATATTTCCTATCTTTTTTATCATTTTTCTGCTCAGTATAACATATTAATTCTACTATTTCTGTAAAAATGCAATATATGGTTCCTCTAGTGCTAAAGGGTTCCAGTTGTAAAAGATGGGACAATGCATTGCAACACCTTTTTATAAAGAGCAGCTGGCCTCCAGAATAGGATAAATTTGGTAGAGCAGATGACCAGGGAAGCATACTTTGCTGGAGGAGTCCTGCTACCAATGACACAATCCTATGTCCAAACCCAACTGCTCAACTTAGCAAAGCTGTGCTTGTCTATTACCTTATCTACTCCTGGGAGAAAAAAACAAAACAAAACAAAACAGAACAAAAAAACCCCCAACCAAACAAAAAAACCCCACAAAAAACAAAACAAAACAAAACAAAACAAAACAAAAAACCAAAAAAACCACAAAAAAACCCCCCAAAAAACCCAAACAAAAAAACCCCAAACAAACAAAGAAACAAACCCAAACAAACAAACAAGACACCTGATCAGAACATGCTCCTTTGCTTTGGAAAAAAAAGCCTAGAAAAACTCTGTGGGTACTGACAGGCAGTTTGTTGGCTGAGTTTAACAGGAGGGAAGCCTACATTTAATCAGTTCTGCCCTCATTACTGCATTCACTGGAAATTACCATAGTTTGCTGCAGGGGACAGAAGGATAATCTTCCCAGCCAAAAAAAGAAGTAAAGCACCCACTGACACCCCCAAAATGATAACATAGCAATATGATTATATGAGAAGAATAACCATCTCAAAAATAAGACAGAAAAATTTAGTGGTTCTGAAAAGAAGCAAAACTAAACACAGAAGAGGAGAAAAAATACAGGGGTTTATGCACCATTTCCCAGTTCTAAGAGCAAATCCTTTGCAGAAATACCTATTATGAACTCGCACATATATTTTTTTATAATTCTCCATATGCCTTATATTCCTTTATGATAGCACACAGTGTTTGGCACTCCATTAAAAAAGGCACTTACAAAACAGATATTGTTTGTATCACTTTGCAACAAGCTGGAATGCCTGAAGCACTGCACTCTATTTGGTAGACACATAATAGTGTCTTTTAATTTTTACCTGAAGTAGATAACCCGAAGATTTAAAATGCCTTTGGGACAAATCTATTGTTGAAATGTGTTTTAAGATAGGACAACTTAAGAAGAGTAATGCCAAATAAAGTCAAGGAATTCTGATATAATTATAATATTAAGACATAAAATTTGTCTTCGGTTTCTTCCATGGATCTTGACAAAACCAAAGTAATTTCAGAGTTAAGGCTGAAAATAATTTTTGAATTTCATAGTACTACACATTCACAGTAAGGTAGCTTGAAGAGTCCTTGATTCTTAGAGATATAGATATCTCCAAGGGCAAAGTGACGATAAATAAGAAAGAGAATGCCTTAAGGGAATAAGGTGGATAAGATTTTTTTTCAAAGGAAGTATTCATGGACTTAAGTATATATGTACAAATACAAGGTATTTGGGCAATAAATAACTCAAATGAGATACCAGTAGTGATTGCTTTGAGCTGTACAAATTGGATTTAGATGCCATATGCCCCAAAATTTAAGAGACTTCAGATGTTACTTCTGAGGTCAATTTCATCAGTAAGAGCAGATGAGCTAAATGACAGATGGCCTCAGTTAGGGATGGTAACAGAGCCCATACAAGAAAGTTTTTCTAAAAATAAAAGTATTTCTTTAAGGAGATATTATACAGAAGAAATAGAGGAAAGATGAAGGAAAGTGTTGCTAAGTTACTCTGAATACTATTCAGACAGCTTTTTCTTAGTTTCATCAAAGTGTTCATAAAAGAGATATTTTTACAATAACACTGCAATTGTTACAGTTTGTTTCTGTCTTGGCTCTGGCGTATATATCACCTGCAGCTAGACACTACCTAACCACTCCGTTTTAGGTAGAGGGCTATGCTTCCATGCCTATGGGATGACCTGCTGTCCCAGACAGGACTAGCCTGGCTACTTCTGTCCCCACAGCTGCCCATTATTAATTGTAATTTCCCATTATTATTGTCCATGATTACTGCAGCAGTCTGAGCGGCCGCTTCCAGGGCTTGTCTCCTCTGTACATGTCCACACACCACCTCAGGGGCAGCTGCCAGACAGCCCTCACAGGCTGAGACACTGTGCTCAGGCAGTCAGGCTCTCACAAGCCCTGGAGAACACAGAATGTCCTGTGGCTGCACCGATAGGCTTTTGGCCTGCAGTCCACTCAGGCTGCTATGAAGTGCAATACAAATATAATCAAGTGAGTTTTCCTGGAAAGTTTTTTTCAGCTGGGCCAGACCAACAATGTTGTCAACATGTTCTGATGCCACTGAATTTGCACTAATGACTAAAAAGAAGTTTAGAAAGCTAGTTTATATTAGAAACCCAAACTTCAATAATTCTGAGGGATATTATTCACATTCTAAGAATATTCTCATACTAAGCAGCATTTACTCGAGAATATATTAATTTTGTATTTAATTTAAACAAAAGTTTTAAAGTCTATCAATCCCTTTAGAAGCAAACAATGAGCTAAAGAGAAAAACGCAGAAATTATTTTTTAGTAGGGAAAGAAAACTGTGCAACAAAAGGAGTTCTCTTAAGTTTAATAAGGGATGTACCATACACTGAAAATATGTATTTTCACAAAAGTAGATGCAGATTTTTTGCTAGAAAATCAGGTACTTTCGAGTTATAGAGTATAACTTGATGCAGTAAATTCAGTACTGACAGCTAAGCCTATTTGTTCTAATCAGCAATGAGATATAAGGAAGGGGATGAGAGGGAAGGCAAAGGAAAAAGAACCTATTCTGGCAAGGAAGTCAACATCAGAAGAGCTTCTAATGCCTGCTCAGGAAAAAAACAAATTGCTTTTGTGGCTAACCATACAGCAATGTGTAAGCTGCTGAATGACCTGGAAAGAGGCCTCAATTACCTGCTGAACATCGTCAGAGTGAGAAATAAAGAACAGTCAGGAATGCCTTGCAGGAAAACACATGAAGATATATAAAAGCAATACAAAATTAGTTTTCTGTAGCGTGATGCTGAGTGCTAACCATGCTGGCTCTGATCCTGAAAAGCATTTAAGCATGTAATTGATTTTAATCATGCAGGTCTCCTTTCTTGTTTAACATGGCTTAAGATCTCAAGTTCATGTCTTGCAATACTTTATGGAATCAAGGTTTTAACAACTCCTAGTAAATGACGGTAAAAACATCACATGCTTTTGTTTACATTAAAGCAAGTAGGTCTGGCAATAACTCAAACTCAACATTATTATGAGAGTTTCATGAAATGCAATTGCATTCAGATCACATTCAAAGAACTTTAGGGAAGTGTCAAACTACCAGTTGGGATAAAATTGCATGGAAACTGAAGGCTCTCAGGTTGTCAAATCATGTTAGGTCTGGCAACTCATTTGGGAAAAAAAGGTTTTTTATTGAAGTGTTCAGGAATAGTCTTTAAAAAAATCTCATCTTCCCTTTTTGTGAATACTTTCATAAATGCCAGCTGAAATGATTATGTATTTGAAATTGCATTTGTTAACCCAGGCATGGCTTCCAGCTTTTTTTTCTCCCTATGAGCATTTATTACATGCATCTTCAAGCATCTTCTAGTCTGTCATGGGTTCAGTGAGTCCTATCTGCAAGAGTCACAGTTACAAAAAGATGGTTCGGTTTCATACCTACCTACAAATGTTGTTTACTACATCTCAGAGAAAAAGGGGGTGGGATAATCTCTCTTCAACAACTTCAAAGCCTTCTTCTTCTGACAGAGATCCTTCAGAAAAGGATTTTAAAAGGTTACACTCTTGAGTGTTGAATGTATGTATGTTTGCATGTGTGCATTGACTGATTTCCTTTTCTCTTTTTTCTTAATTTTTTTTCTTTTTATCCTGTTTTCAATGCAGCATAAAAATGTTATATCAGATGTTTTTAGCTAAAAAAGTAGAAGATCATATATACTTAGAATTCTGTAAGGTTTTAGTAGCAAAAAAGCAACATACTTTGTAAAAGAGAAAGGTAAAATTGTTGGAAATGTCAAAAAATGCTATTTTTTCAGTTTTTTTATGGTAGAGACATTAAAGAAAACCCCAAAAACAAAACACCGAACCAAACAAAAGCAAAACAAAAATGTTCCTAAGATTGGCAGCTGTCTTTCTACAATTTGAACAATGTTTAATAAAGGAGATTGTTACATTTCTTTGAAGAATGCTTAGTCGTATCTAAATGACACAGCAAACGTATTTCAATGAAAAAGCCTGTTAAAAGGTAGGTGGAAATAACAAAAACTGTGAGGTTAAGTAACGCAACTTTTTTCAGAAGATTCTAAGCCACTAATGTGTTGCAGTTCTTATTCATTCTAGTACTTTAGATAATTTGAAAACCATATGCAATTTTACAAGGTACTTATGATTCCTGCAAATCATGTATTGCTACAGAACTAGCAAATAGACATGGCAAGGGAGCCAAATTTCAAACCATTTATCAAGTACACTTGCTCCACTCTGCTGTCTTTACAGACGTTTTAATCAGATACCTCTGTCAGATTGCTATGAATGTTTTTGACATCACAGAAAGGTGGACATAATCAGTTAAGAGTTTCAGCCTACCCCTCACTTTTAGATACTCTGGGTGAGGTAGTAAACATTTTCTATAATTTCAACAGCCTTTATCCCTCATTTTTGATCACTAAAATCTCTCATTTCTTTTCTTATGAAGGAGCCAAGCAAAAGTAATGTCATTCATTTATTTCTTCATACTTGGAAAAATGAGGAAATTTTAAGCACTGAAGATGATTTTTCCTCCATCTTATGGTGGACTTAAATCAATGTCTTTGAAGGCCTGACAGGATTCAGATAATTTTGGACAAAGTTTGTTCCTGATTACCATGTAAAAAAATGTACCAAAAAAATCTGACTTTAGTTGCTTCTGCATGTTCTCACCAAGTTCAGTTAAATATGTTCATTTCATTGAAATTTGACTGGTTTTCTGAAAAAATTTCACCTCAAACCCCAGCTTTAAGTGAAACTTTCTACAGATTACTCGTTCTTGTAAACAATAGCTAAAATGGATGTCCTGGACTCATTTGGCCCTTGAAAGGAGCCCTACAGTGCAGCTTTTAACTCCGTGCAGCATCACTGGTGTGTGCAGGGAGTTCTGGGCGAAAAGCAGAATTTGATATGAGCATAATGGACATCAGTTGGTATCCTGTGCTGAGATGTGGGCACACAGATCCTACTCTCAGCAGCAGCTTCCAGTTACACTCAGTTATATGCAATGTTAAACTGCCATGCCAAGCCAAAGTTTCAGAGTCCCTCTAAGCAGCAACCAAGACTATGGAGAACTGCTGCAGAACTGCTGCCAGACAGGCTCCTGAGGCAGCCATTCAGGGAGCTCACCCAGAAAACTTCTTTTTTGCATAAAAAATGCCACTATTTTAAACAATGAACTAAAAATATAAAATATAAAATAAAAATATAAAATAAAATCAAACTTTTCCTCCATTCCTTTGGCTAGTTCGCCACGCTGCCAACCAGTTCAAGGAGAAGGAAATAGTGGGTCAGAAATATGAACAGGGAGTGGTACACATTGTCTTCTAACAACTCATCTGGCTTTTAATACTATGGTGTTAGTTATATTAGCCCTTATTTAGAGCAACACTAGTGACAGTATTGAGAACAACCCATATTAATATCAGTTCAAGCATGTAAAAATGGTCCCCAAATGTTACTCTCTGAAGAAAATAACTATTCCATAATGAGAATGTTAGCTTACAAATTGAAATATGATGGTTCTGTTAGTGGAGAATTTAGATCCAAGAAAAAACTGGTCTTTATTTAAGAAGGTGGATAATTCCAATCAGATAAATTTAAAAATTTTGGTAACTTTTAATCCAATTCCCAAGGATTTAATCTCTCTTTTTATTCGGACTTGCTCATAGAACAAAATATGTTTATCTTGTCCTAAAAGCTATTTTTTCTTTAGGAAATCAAAAATATATTAGAAAATATCAGTAGTTTTTGTTCAAGTCTGTTTAAAGAGGATTTGACAAAACAATTAATACTTTAATTTTTTTAGTTTTATCTGCCCATTTATGCAGAATCATTGTTCCATTGTTTCTTTTTTTTTTTTTTTTTGGAAGGAGGCAGTGTCTGTATTTAACAAAAGAAAAAAAATAGGGTGGACATATTACTTAGCAATTTTAAAATAATTTTAAAAGACAGTAGGTGTGACCACAAGTGTTCAAGAATTACCCTATGGCACAGGATGAATGTAGTGTGTTAACAATTGTGCACTAAGTAATGGAGGCAGAATTGAACTCTTAGTGTATCTAATTCCTTTATTTTCTATCAGAACTGAGAGCTCCTTTCATGTGGCCTGTGTGGGTTTTTTCAAGCACATCTGAGATATTTAGATGTCCCAGCATCTCTGTGACTATCATATGCTAGTTAAGCAGCTCCTTAAATTTTATCTTTGGGTTTCTATTTGATCTTTGGGCTTCCTCCCAGCTACCAGCTGTTTGGGGAGCATTTCCCTTAAATGCTGAGGACAGAAACCAAAATTTTCTCTAAGGATTCCTCCTTTATCTATTTTCCTTAGGCCTTCTGCTAACATAGATTAAAAGCTGTAATCTAATTTATGGGTTTTCTACAGGCTCACAGGGAGGAAGACTATAATAGGATATTAATGTTTTCCTCATATGCAAATACAGTTAAATGAGAAGATTGATTTTCTTTCTTTAGTCTTTTTTTTTTTCCCTAATATATTTTGTAGGAGGAAAGGTATTTGATACTATTATTTTGTATGATTCAGGGCTATGACTCACCTGGAACTGAGCTCTTTAAAAAAGCTTCTTACTCATAAGACTGTTGTTGTTTATACCTAGTGAAATCTCTAGATTTGACATACATGTAAGAAAGAAAAGCTTTAGGGTAGACCCAAGGGATTTTTTAAATTTTGCTTTTATCTTTATCTTTGTTTCAAAACTAAAAAAAGTAGTGCTTATTTTAGTACTTATGTTACCATTTTCCACAACAGCTATTGCTATGGCAAGATGCTAAAACAGTTAATGATGAAGAAACAGAAAGCACACAATATATTAAGACATAAAAACCCATAAAATGTTGCAATTAGAAAAAGACCAGGCACTAAAATCCTTTTTTGTTGCATCTTTCTGTAAATGTATGTGCATTTTACTTTTTCTTCCTTGGGAAAAGCTAGTCGCTAATCTTAATTACATTCCTTAAAAAGACTGTTATGGAAAAGCAGAGTGTATTAAATGAAGCAGACTATCACATTCTTTCATGGGAACAAAGAAGAATTATCCACAGTTCATCAAAATGTTCTCCTCTGTATCATATTGCCTTGTAATGATTAAAACAAATTTCAGTACATGCTTGATAGAACCTTGGAGGTCATGTTAAGGGCAACAGCACAAAAAGAATTCTGATAGCCAGATGAAGAGGAAGTATAATTTCATAGATCAGAAGACCACTTCCAATATACCTTTATTCATCTGTGTAGAACTGGGTTCAAATCCAAAATCATCTCCATGTTCTTTTCAATTTTTTTTTGTTTTGCTTCTGAATCAAAATTTTCAGCAATGACTGAGCAAGCATCAGGCACTAAACTTTTACAACTGTCCATATTTTTAATTACATAATACTGAATTGTTAAATAGCCTTTTTTATTACTGTTGTCTGTTCTGTGTGCAGCACGGATGTGAACTACTTGTATATTGCTCTCTTCAGCAGGTTGCTAATAAATTCTCATTCACCTTAACTATGCAGACCATGGGACAGGGAAAACTGGACTTCGCTTCTTAAAACTGAATTCATTAAAAGCCCATCAAAATTCTTTCATAGTTTGAGTGTAGGGGAGGCTGAGATTTTTGTTTCACTGCGGTTATACATCAAAGGAGAGAGAAGAAACCATTTAGGAGAGCTCATTTCCTATGCTGTGGCCCTGCTGACTTTGGGACAGACATATGAGGGTAGGATGGGGGCGGACAGAGAGGTATCAGTGCAGACAATAGGACATGAGGAAGAAACGGGGGTGACAGAGGCTCTGGATGGAGGTTTCTTTCTTCTTTCCTTCTGACAGTTCACTCCATCCAGTTCCCCTGTCCTCAATTGCCCTGGGGTATGTGGAAGCATGTGGAATAATGTTATAAATTCTGGGAACTTCCCAGCAAATGCTACGTCAGTGAAAATGCTGCCATTTTTCTGCCTGTGCCTTGAAGCCATCACTGGCTGATAGGCAAGAGTAGGCTTTGAGCATTATGGTCTGTACAGAAGTTACTGTAAAAAAAATCTAAAAACACTACTGGAGTCAGAATACTAATGAGTATTTTAATAAAAGACTACTTGCTGGTGTGACTGTAAAACTTCACCCTTACATTTTTTTCTCCAGTTAGGATAAACAACCCTACAGAATCTGTGCACTCTGACTTCACACAGACTCGAGTTTTTCCCTGAGATATCTCCAAACTAATCCAGAAGCTGCTTATTTAGTATTCTGGAAGGCAGCATATACTTTTCAACGTGTTACATTATTAACTTCATCTCCAAAATATATCTGATAAAAAACACTTCCTGTTTCTTTGGCCACTTCTATTAATACAAAAGTTCCATTAATGGGATTTATTTTAAATCACCTCACCAATACTTGATTTCCTCAACTGGAAATCTCCAGAGAATCCACATTTTTTCAGTGAGATATCCTCATCATATCCTAGGAGGCTACCAAAATTTACAAACATGGATGGAGGGTATCTGTGCATTACTAAGCAATGCAGTCAGAATTCAGGAGACAAATCTTATGTAAAATTAATTAAAGCTCCAAAAATCATCTGCAAACTATATAGACAAACCTTTAATTTGAGATGACTGCAGGTAGCCTGGGGTTTAGTCTGAAATAGCATATACTGATTTTGTTACATTTTCAGAATTCTCTGGAGTTGAAAAAATTTTTGAGAGTCAATGGTATTTATTTATTTTTTCAGAACAGTTATGAATGGTTGGTAACATTGAAATTTACGAGAGAGCTGGCAGCTCTTTAAAGACATTTTTCCTAGAGTTCTTTCCTAAGGCTCTTGATTCCCATGTGTTCAAAAATCAGACTTTTTTTTTTCTCCTGTGAGACATTTCTCATGACCCGTTTCCTTGAAAACTGGAGATCTCAGGCTAGTAATCACTTATTATTCATAATTAATTAATCTTAATAACGTGACCTTATATTTACTAAAGCACTGTCAATGCCATATATAGGAAAATTCTAAATCTTGCTTACGCAAAATAACCCAGTTCATTTCTTAGGTGGCAAGTAGACTTTTCTGGAAGTTTAACAGAATTGTTGTTTATCTCCTATGGAAATTAGTGCTTGAAAATAGAAATCTATTTTTCTATAGAATAACTGAAACTCACTCCATTACTTCTCTATGAAATTCAAAAAAAATTATAGGCAAAGTAAGAGTTAAATCCAACATTATTAATAGGATGCATAGCATTTTATTTCTAAAATTTTTAACTCAATTTTGTTTTGATTTGTTACTTACTTGAGTCTGTAAATTGTATCTCAGAAGTAAATACTGACAAGCATAATAAAAGAAAAAGTATCTAATGTCTCAGTTTAATATTAAAATCATCTTCTTAAATTAATCTTTTATTGCATAAACACTGTGCATCTTCTAAATATTAAAGTATGGAGAGCTGCACAAATCCAAGTAGGTTGTGCTATAATTTAACAGGCACAATGGGGAAAGAAAAATCAGAAAAAGAACTTAAATGTTTTATGTTTGTGTTATAAATATTTCTTTAGCTGAGCCCCTACTTACATTCTCTTCTCTATTATGCCACTCTTCAAGGTTGCCAGAACATTTACTCCACTTATTTGATCAATATCCTACTCCCACATACTAATAGCTAGAAGGTTTTTTACTCAATCACTGCCCTTTTTCAATGTTTTATCTTCAGGTAATGCCAGGTGTTCAAGCATACTGTCACTATAATAAACTTAGCACAAAAATTATTAATTGAGTTGGGATCTACCTTCCTGATAGTAACCACTGGAAGTTACTGTTAACATCCTCTCACGGATACATCTGAAAACTGTCTTTCCAAAACCAGTTACAATATGGAGAGCCGAGAAGGCATGACCATACAAGCATCAGCCTGTGGAGATTTCCATCTGGATGTGGAAAGATTTTTAAGTTCCCAGCTCTTCTTGCTGCTGAGACAGAGAGGCCGCAGGTCAGCATGGTCACAAGAATAAGACACAGAAACAGCTTTAATGACTCAACAGGAAAAATGAGATTAACCTGGAACCAAAATGTCTTACTATAGGTTTGATGTTGGACATTTACTTTTTCTGCTGCAATAATTTAATGATGGTTGATAAAGATGACAAAACAAATCATATGGTTTTGCGTGTAAGGTAAAGAAGAATTCATAATCCTGTGTATTCCCTTTTCTGCCTTTTACAGTAAATTAAAATAATCCTGCAGCTGTGAGAGCAAGAGCCATAGGGACATTAGCAGATGGAATAAGAGGAACATAACTCTAGGACTCTGTGGTTAGTGAAATTACTCAAGATACAGTGCAGCAGTCAGTCCACTTATTCCTGTGCTCTGCAGAATCCAATACTTTAACCACATAGAGGATATATTCTCTATGTGTCATCTAAAAAGGAGAGGGCCTGCTAATGACCACCAAAAAAGACTCAATTGCCTTTCAGAAATGGGAAGTTTTCTTCCAAAAGAAAACTTCAGAAACTAATTTCTTTCTTTGCCCTGCTCCTCTCAGTGCTTCAGGCATGACATGCTGTAAGATACAAATATTTATCACTTTTCTCTCCAGAAAATGATTTAAAGATGAACCTTGACTCTCAAGATACTACACTAGATTTGCATAAAATGTATTTCATCAGCAAATATAAAGATCTTAGTCAAAACAAGCTAAGTTGGTGAGAGACATTTCATTCAATTAATCTGGTTTACTATCTGACTGCTCATGACAGGAATTGACAATCAAAAATAGTATAAGATGTTTATTTTAAAAATCCCCACAAAGCTTTTAAAACTTTGCAAAATATCTCTGTTCTGTCCATCATGGCTGTCAAGTTCACTATACTTTCCAAGATTTCTCTCAGCCTTACTGCATCAATGATAAGTAGTTGATAATGAAAAAAGCTCACTTATTTTTTAGCTGCTCTGTCAAATTCTATTTAATCTCTATTGACCAAAAGGTCTTCAGCCAGTGGTAGAAAATTTGCTTGTGAAATTGTCATACCGCTGTTAAGATCAAAGGTATTTTTGAAGTATAGATCTGAGCTCACAGAATGCCTCCTGTTTGTTTTGAAAACTTAATGGGAAGCCATGTTATCAGTGAGTCCACTTGGCCCCAGGCAATGATACTCATTTGCAAAAGTCACTGACTGTTTCTATCATTTGACCAGGAAAGGTAAATATTCTGTGCCACAGTAAAACATACCTAGTGGAGATGGACTTTACTTTGTGAAGCTAAAGCAGGGATATGATTCTTAAAAATAAGATCCTCTTTAGTTAAATTACCATGCTTGTTGAATAAGCAGCCTTCACCATTAAAACACAGAAATATTTCCTGGCTTTCCCATAATGATCTCAATTTGAAATGCCCAATACAGAGCTACAAGGTCACCTTTATGCTGTTAGAAATGTCTTCTGGCCACTACATGTGGAATCAGAATTACATAACTTATGTTAGGTGAGGTACCTTAAAAAATCGGTATAAATGACCATGAGTCTAATATCCTCTAAATAAAATAACAATTTAAAAAAGCCATTATCTTGTGAAAGTGACAGCATAACAAATAAAATACATAAGCTCTAATACGATTCAGATGACTTACAAATGCAGCTCAACTATAGCCTTTTTAAAACACTTCCAAAGATAAATAAGTCACAGGGCTCCCAAAATTATGTCAAAACTCTCATAAAAACTGCATCTAGTCTCATCATCGAAAGCCTGTTGTTTCAAAAGAGGCAGAAGGATCATAATAAGAGCCTGAGGTTGTTTCACAGCATTCATACAAAATCCAGCAAACCTGTCACAGTGATCAGCCCCAAAAGCTATTAGAGTGTTGTTCCCATCTGGACTCACGAGATTACCTGAAACAGTCAGACTGGGCAACTTATAATATTTGTGTGACAGAGACCATAGCTCTAGGTCTCAGTCTGTCTTGTGCATGGTCTCTGAACATCTTTATACAAATGACGGCCAAAATCCCAGACATCAGTGTCAGACTTCCGTTCAAAATAATATGATAGTAGAAATAAAATGCATGTAAAATGTTCTCAGGTAAAATGGAAACAAATAATATTCATACACAGATCAAACTGGAATTTTGATCTTTGCATAAATAGCTTTTTTGCCCAGTAAAAACATTGTCATAAACATTTTTTAAATTAGCAAAGAATTTCAAGACGCTACTACTGCCAATTTGATATGTCTGCAAAGTCACCTAACAAGGATGCATAACAATATTAAAGAATCATGCAAATTCCACCGAAATGTTAGCATACATAGCAAGCATTGTAGAACAAGACTCGACAAGTGTCAAAGACTATTATTATTAGACAGGGATTCACAACTGAGTCTTGTTAACATATGCAAAATCTTACAACCTTAGGCAAATGTTATCAACACATAACTTTTTAAATATACAAACTATTGAATTGCATGGCTTACTGTGGCATAATTTCAAAAAATATTGTCCAAGGTTATTCCTCATGAGAATGTATACTAGATTTTTAAAGGGATTTTTTTCTAGCTAAACTGCCTACTAGCATTTTGAAAAGGAGATTCATCTATCAGAAGACTAACAGATTTTTCCCTTAAATAAGAAAGTTTTAGTGAATACTGCTGTAAGGCCTTAAGCAAATAAAATACACAATTGCATGAGATGACACCTTATAAGAACTAAATGATAATGCAAAGGTCATGCTTAAGACTGAAAAACATACAGGTTAACCCCTTATTATTTTCACCGCATGGCATTTAAAGAAAAAGCCCTTGTCTTTAGAATTATTTTATTCGTTTTAAAATGATCATCTGTTATTCAAAGCTGAGAACATTCAAGACATAGCTACATGATATGCAACATTTAATAGTAACATGAAAATGAAGGAGCCATAAACAATATTGAAATTTCTGTTCAAACAGACAAAGGGACATATCCATTAAAGTAGGGTAAATAATCCTGTTTCCCTGCAGTTCTGGGGAACTTGTAGGTACTAAGATATTCAATATCTCAATTACATTTCTAGTCTAAAAATGGCAACAATACAAAATCTGGAAGGGCAAAAAAAAAGACATAAAAAATAGTTCATTGTAAACTATATTTCTCAATTACCCATACAAATCAAATATGTTAATTTTTCATGAGCACTGAATTAATTTTGAATGTGATATCTGCTTCCATTGAATGCTGTACACTTGTCCCTTGAGATCTACCACCCAAATACTGCATATCAACAAGTGAGAACATTTTGAGGAGTTAGTAAGTAAAGTAATAAATCTCTATGCCATTTTCCATGTGATATGAAACAAAATAATGGTCTAGGGTGATGCTGAAAAAAAATCCATAAACTATCTATAATTCAGCAATGGAACAGCAGGAATAGCTAAAGCAGGATTTTCAAAAGAAAGCAATTCAATATTTTCCTATTTAAAGCAGAGGAGACATATGAAAGATAGAAAGAAAAGGAAGAAGTTAATCTTCAGAAAAAATGCATGTGTGACAGATGGGAACATTTAAAATGTGAGAAAACTTGTGAGGCAGAAAGTAAATTCATCTCCCATGTTGAAGGGATGAGGAATGTTGCAAAAGGGAAAAAAAGTTATTTGAAGCTCTTATACTTTTAAAGCTTCTGTAGTAAAAGCAAGAAAGTTTGAGAAAATGTGATGGCTATATTTCAAGTTGTTAAGCATATGCTGGGTGAACTTTTCAACCTTAAAATAATGTTCTAAAAATGAGAGAACTACTCAATATGTAACTCCCACAAACACAGCTCACCAAAACACCCACACCTTGTTTTTCCATCAGACACAGTGCTTACAGCTCCTGTTCTGGTGGAAAGAAACAGAGACTTATGCTATTTCTTAATGGCAGAACACTGGGAAATGGTGTTTAAATAGCTAAGATGTCTTGTTGTGGGGTGTTTTAAGTGCTTTAGGAGGGTCTTTTTTTTCTCCAATATCTTATTGCCTGTAGAAGCTTGAAGCAATGCTTGCAGAAAAATAGAACCATACAGTAATCAGAATATCAAGTATAATACAATTTTAATTACAGAAGAACAGTGGTGAGAAAAAAAAAGGAATTATTTTGAAATTTTTTTAAATTAGATTTTACTATGTTTTGGGTTTAATCTTACATAGTCAAAATATATCCATTGATGTGGTGGGTTTTTTATTATGCTTTGTTATAGAATCACAGAATGGTTTTGGCTGGAAGGGACCTTAAAGACCAGCTAGTACCACCTCCCTGCCATGGGCAGGGACACGTTCCACTTGACTGAGCAGATTGCTCAAAGCTCCATCCAGCTTGGTGTCTATGTCAATGACCAAGACAGAGAGCACAGAAAGTAATGTGAGGGTTGATCTCTCAGTCATGGGTTGGAGCACTGAAAGCAAAAGACCCCAGACTATATGTGAGTATAGTTGCATGGAATTGCAATGGTGATGACTGTAATTATTCCTTAGATACATAACCAAAGTAAAGGAGCTCTAGTGAAACAGGCAACTTTTGTTCACATGGTATAAATTGAGAAAAGACATAAGATGGTGGCAAGTTAGGTATATATCCTTAACAGGGAGTTGTGATACCCAAGACTAGCTGTGCTATACTCCTAGTATGCAAACAAGCTCATTCAGTGTTTCCTACGTGTCAAACATATTCCCTCTGTTATAGAGGTTGCTGATCTTCCATGGCTGAGAAATGTGGAGGTTCTGTACCTTGAGAAACAGTGAAAGCACTAATGTATGAAAGATTTTCAAGAAAAATTCTGCAACTGAGCATAAAGTTAGTGCTTTTACTTAAGTTGTGCTCAACAGCGGAAATACAGAACAAAGTGAAGTGGGATGCTGTTTTATTGGCACAGTATTTACACTAACACCAGCGTAATGCATGGATATTTTATAGTGCACAACTGTATCTGCATTGTCCAAGCTAATTGCACCATTATTGTTGCAATGAAAAACATCATCTACTTAAAGAATACAGAGCAAATAAAAGGGTGAACGACAGAAAAGAATAGATTAATGTTTAGCAGAGCAGGGTGTTTAATGACCAGTGAAGGAGCACTCCAAAACAATGGAGAAATAAGTGATGGATAGTTTTGCAGGACTGTAGAAGAAAATCAGAAATGATAAATTAATGGACATGGCTGCTAAGGATTTTGCATCCTAGCAAGGATACTTGTAGTTCCCAGTAGATCATAGAGTTTTCTAATGGCCCATAATTCTCTCAATGAAATTTAAGACACTGTTATCCTAAATAACTCTGCCTAGAGAATATTAGAATAGGGGAAATAAAGTTCTCATAGAGCTCATGACAGGTCCTGAAAGAGAAGGAGGTAAGAAGAAGCAGAAGAAATGAAGAGTTTTTCCAGGACTGGGAGAATGAGAGAGCTTAGGAAAGGGAGGGGGAAAACATGCACAACTTCTCATGGGAGGAAGACCTAGAAAATTTTGCAATAAACTGATCCAGGTTCCCAAATTCAAAAGGCAAAGAGACAAAAATGAAATTGAGTGAAAGTTGGGCTGAGAATTCTAGAAAATGCTGAATAGAGTCAGAAAATACAGGGTGGAAAATGTCTGCTAACAGTCTTGCATAGCAGACTATGAAAGAGCAGAGGGGAAGAGGGGTTAAAGCTCTAGTGAGGAAAACAAACATGAGAATTCAAAGGATCCTATCAATAAAGTACGGGAAGCAAGCACATAAGGAGTCATTGGGAAAGCAATATACCAGCAGGCAAGATGCGCGCTGTGCCCGCCTAGCAGGAGCAGCAGTGTGCTGTCTTACCATTGTCACTGGTTAATGACTTGGCTGCACAGCTGTCCTCAGCTCTCGGAGAGAGACTCTACTGATCACAGAGTTCCCAGCTGGAAATGTCAGACTTAGAGCTATGTTGGACAGCTGGGGAAGAATCTACTGCTCTGGAAATAACGGGTCAGGGATGTGGAAGTGAAAATTAAGGACCTGATCCAGTTCCGATGGATTTTCAGAAACATATTTCAAAGTGCAATTCCCCAAAATTATCAGTGTGAAAAGCAAATAATCTTATTTTCTTCATTATGTCTCCCCTTCTTCATTATGTAAAATGAAATAACAGTTAATTTTTCAACTCAAAAGATACTCTGAAATTTTACAGTGCAGAATGAACTTAACTCAGAGCTCATGAAAAAGAAAATTCTGTAGATTTATTTCAGCTTTTTACTTTTATAGTCAACATTAAGCTGAAACTTAAATAAAATACTGCTGTGTCCCTTTCTGTGCTACGTTTACATGTTTTGCTTCCACACAGTACATCACAGGACTAAAAATGTATCTCCTTAAAGTTCTAAGAATATTTGTATTATTTCATTGTGGACTGTGCAGTAATCTTAGGATCTGAGCTGCTTGCCTGATATCAATTACTGCTCTGAATTCATTTCTCAACCCACATATTAGTCTTCCCCCTAGAATTTCTCCTTTGAAAGCCTCACCTTGAGTTGTAGAAGAGTAGCAGCCATAAGCAAAAAATAGAGAAAAAAAGTAGAAAAAACCCTCAACAATAAACACAGACTTAGGAATAAAAAACACCCAGAAATTTTCTCCCATGTACTTTTGTTGGAACTACAGAAAGTAGGGCTAGATTGTCTCCATATAGCAAACAATTTTCTTCAAATACAATAAAAGTTTTTTGCAATTAGTTATCCATGAATTGTGCAAAGGAATATTTTTCCACATTAAAATACTGATTTGCTGAAACTGGAACACAAAGGAAATTTATTGTATCCTTGGTTTAAAAATAAAATAATCAAACACTCATTAGATAAGACTTGTTAACAAGGTACTTGTTATTGTGCCTTGTTATAGGCACTTGTAAAAGTATGTTACTGTAAAATAACATCTTTTTCCTCTGAATTTAATTTCATTTCATTTCACTATTATTATTATTATTATTTTCTTCATTTTAATATTTTTTCAAATTTTCTTATTTTATTCTGGACCCTCATAAATGAAAAATTTGAACGTGAATTTTTCTTACTTTCTGAAATAGCTTTAGCATTTTAATTTGTCTTTATAAACAGAAAATGCCTTTTCCATCAGGCAAAGTGCATTAGATCAGCTGGTGGGCTCTGTTTTATTTCTACAGAAAATATTAAGTGTCCTCATTGATGTATTTACAAAAATTCTCACTTTGTTATGCAGTATAAATAAGCTTAAATAAGCACAAATCTAGTAATATATATTAGCTTTCTAGGATGCTTCCACATATTGACAATTGATTACTTTTGGACTGGTCAGTATGATCAGAAATAAAGATTAGGAAACTGAGACAAGAGAATGTGGTCTGCATGAGAATTTTGAAAACATCTCAGGGGTGTTTGAGTCATATGCAATTTACTTTCAAACTGCATTTGACCATCGTTAAACAGGAGTGATGTTTAAGATAAATAGGAAACTCTGAATGAACAATATTTTGACCAAGGCAAGATTTCTAAGAGCTACTTAGTTTCCTTAATTTCTGCATTTTGATTTGGGTTGAGTATAGCCAGGAAATTGTGTAGGAGCTCATAGTGGACTCAGTTTTATCGTTGCAACACAGGGAGTTGCTGTGCTTCCATTTGATTTTTCCAGGAGGAAGTTAATAGATACTTCCACATTCACCCTGGGAAATATAAAGTGCTATAAATTTCTCTTGCTTTCCTTAGAAATTGAGAGCAGACAGCTACTCATTGGATCCAGCTGTCTATATGCAGTTCTTCTGATTCTAGAAAGTTAATGCCTGCTTTTAACAAATTTGTACAGCAAGTTAATGGGTGAATATTTACTAACTAGATTCTTGATTCATTTAAAGAGCAAACCTCGAAAAATCAAATAATATATTTTTTCCATCTTCTTCCTCAGCACAACCCTGTTAGAAACTATGAGAGACTGAAATGCTGAAGGTCAATGACTCAAACAATGGGTCATTTGCAAAAGCAGCAGCCGCTTTCTGAGCCCAGGTTTGCACAGCCGAACAGAAGGAGGGGAGGAGGGGAGATTTTGGATGTGTGGTGGCAAAACCTCTGATCTGCATGAGAATAGCTCAGGTGCAGAGGGGTTGAGCACCCACCACAGGATGACCATAACAAGCCAAGATTTGTTTAGCAGCAAGCCGCAGTTTTGAGCCAGACACGGGAAAAGGCTGATAGAAGCAGATCCTGATAGGTGGGATAGTGCTTTGCATCATGTCAGTGTCCTCCCATACACAACTGGCTCACATGAAAAAATCCCCCACCCTCACATCGTGGGGAAGGTATTAGGACATTCACATTCAAAAATAGAATGAAACTCTTCATGCCCCTTCTGATGGGGCATAACTGGCTGAACTACACTGGCATGTCTTAGAAGAGGTCATAAACCACCAAAAAAACCCCCGAAGTGTGCACAGATTAATTTCTGGGGCCTTACATCAGACAGTGTAAAACTCCCCTAGCCAAGGGGAGGTACCTGAATGTATATTTACCCATTGAACTTTGTGAGTCATGGGCTTCCCCCACGGGCAAGGGGTAAAGATTGTGACACTTTGGACATATTGTTGCATTTCTACAGATAATAACCAGAACGGCTACATAACTCCTTTCTGTTGCAACCAAATTTTTTCTCAAATAAACCTGCTACAGATACATATATATTTATAAACACTGGTCATTCAGTGTCATTTCAATCTAATCTGCCCCAAGGCATCTATTAACAAGAACCTCAGCTACCTTTGCCTTTGGGGCAGTTTATAACAGAAGCCCCAGCCAGAAGCTTTTCTTTATGTTTACAATTCTTCCATGCCCATATTTTTAGTTCTCCTACAGAAACTGGATGTTGTCAGGATGTGCTTGTTACCGCATTCATAGTTTGTATAAACCCTTCACAGTCTCAAGCACACACCATAAAGGAAATTGAATCTCTCAAATTATTAACCTGACAATGATTTCAGTTTCCAGTTCCTCAGTAAAATTCATATTCTGTAATGGGGCTGCTTAGGTAGCCAGTAGGAACTGCTGATACAGGCATGAATTTTGTATACTTTAACTGTGGCTGATGCATTCTAGCACTTGCCTGAGCTCCAGAAGTGTAACTTGGAAAAGTTCAAGCATTTGGTAAACAGGGAAGAAAATCAATTGACATTATTTTTCTGTACAAAATGTTTTGAGGGTTTTTTTTAAAGGCAAAACCAGTATTGTAGATCTTACAATTAAAAAGAGTTTAGGTTGAGAAATATTTAAAGGAACTTAACAGGCTACAGCACTTAGATGGGAAGGAAATAGATGTTCTCCAAAGTGATACCCAAATGATGTGTATCACTGCTATGTGGCCTATGTGTTACACTCCTTTTGTGTGCAGTTCTACAGTAAAAATTGCATTAATAGTAAGAGTTACAAAATACATGCAATTGACTGTGGGTTTGCTGCTTTCCCTATATTAAAGCAATTAAATCACAATGGTAAAATTTCCACATTACTCCTACACAAAAGCAATTTGAACAATTATTGCAAGATAGCTTTCAAAGAAACCTTTGTAGCAGAAGTTAATTTTGCATGAATTATAGAGCTGTAATGGTAGTCCACATTGACTATAAATTAGGCATTTTTTTTCTAATTAAATAGGAAAAGAGGAAAGAAATGATACTGCAAAACCCCTTGGATACTTCGCTGAGCCCACAGCCCCTAGGTATTAGAGGGAAGGCCAAAATTCAACAAGGTTCATTTATATGTGCAATTTAACCATATTTTACCTCTGAATTCGGGTTGCTGTCTTTCTTGTTCCACAGTGAGCAACATCACATAACAGAGAAAGGAAAAATACAGTGATGCAGCTCTCTCAAAACACAACATAACCCAAAATAAACAGTAGTATCTAAAAGACACCACATAATATCCAAAAGAATTGCTGCAGAAAAGGTCCTGCTTAGCTGTGTAGCACCTAAGCCCAAAGTGAGAGTCAGTTCTAATTGGCAGAGCTGTAATCACTGTTTAACTCTGAAACACATGCTAATATTTGCTGGCATTGTGGTGTCTTTGGTTGCAGAGCAGCTTTTAAAAACACTGAAGAACCTTAATTTAGGCCAGTTATCTGTATCCACACAGCAACCCTGCTGCTGTAAACTTTCAGGATAAAAGAAGAAAAGAGAAGGGAAAAGACAGAAGTGAGGTAGATTGCTTTCTACTGAAACCACAGCACACAGATGTTTTTTTTTAAAACACCTCACTTTAACCTCATTTAAGAAATCTGTATTCTGCTAGAAGACAGTGTTCTTTTTTCTCAAACAGCTTACTACAACTAAGACAATACATTTCAAAACATAAAGTCCAGTTAACTAGCAATTAAGGAATCTTTGATTAATCTCCACTGCTGTGATACCTGATTAACTAGTTTTGAAAGCTGAAGCAGCTCTTTTTAGTGTATTTTATTTTTCGCTAATGGTAGATTTTGTTATGTGGCATGAAACATATGTAGAATACATCAGGGTAATTTGCATTTAAATCCCTTGAAGAGATCCTCATAAAATTTTGTAATTTTTTTTTTCTGTGTTAGGAATTGTTTCTAAACATAAAAAAAGGCATTTCTTTACCCACAGAACAATAATTGTGTTCATTTTCCTTCTACCATGCAATTAAAACAGGTTGTTACCAAATCAATACCCATTTCACAAAATGCATTCCTCCAATGTCTCTTTTGTCCTCCTCATCTAACAAGTCTAACCTGTATATTTATTCTGCTGGTTCCTCTGCAGTAAAAAAGCAGAAGTCTAAACCAAAGCAAAGCTCAGGCACGGTCTCTTAAGCACAGCTGCATGTTGAAAATGAACAGAGCATATGCCAATCTGTCTCAAATACCAAAAAGTTTTGCAGTCTTTACAGGGATGTTAGAATGAAATACCTACATACAGAACTTTATAATTTTAGCAGTAATATGGAGATATGAGCAAGAATTTGAACTTGTAATCAAATCCAGTATGAAGTCCACTACCCAATTTGTTATTTCCACAGAGCTTTTTATTAGTATTTACAGGAAATATGCTATTTTCCCATCTCATATTTATTTCTCTCCTTTGCTTGAAATTAATCATCTTATTGCAAAAGGTAAAGAAAGTCAGGCAACTCTTTGGTAAAAATGACAATAATTGTTCTTGGTGAATACTTGACCCTCTGTGCTCTTCCTCCTTTCCTTTCTGCCTACCATCTCTCTTGTGAGGAGTCCTGGGAAAAAGACCTTGAAAAGAATACTTGAAAGGCACTGAGACGGGTACATGGACCTGCACTGAAGAAGTACAGGTGTCTGTAAGAAACTTCATGAAAGAGGCGTGAGAGGAAGATCTGCAATGGAAGAAAGATCGTGCTAGCTGGGAAAGACAGAAATGAGAGGAGGCAACAATTAGTTAAATGCCAGTCTGAAAGTGAGAATGTGAACTTTCCATTCACAGAGGGAAATGGGAGAACAAAAAATAAGTCTAAGGAGCAGGGCTTGGTCAAGGCTATTGACACAGTAAGTTATTTTGTGGTAGCATTTATAATAGCTCAAAGTAAAAGGAGATAGAAAGGAAGAAGTGTAAACAGTCAAACAGAAATATAGATAAGCTTTTTGGTGGAAAGAGAGAGGAGGGGATAATCTCTAAATGCACTCTAGAGAAAAATAATGAGAAAAGTCTGGGCATTTCCTTATTTTTCTTTACCTACTGATTTCAGTTATTTCAGACTTCATGATGTGTGAGCACAAAGTGATTACAATCCTAGCTAATAAACACTGAAAATTCAGTCCAAGCACCAGCTAAGGATAAAATAAATTGCATAGAAATTTCTAAAACATGAGAAGAGACTGATTACCCAAGAGAAATACAGCAAAGCCTGTATAATTGTGGTATCATCTACAATTTTATCCAGCACTTGTGTTTTCTGTGGTCATTCTGGTTTCAAAAAGAGTTGCATTGATCAAGTTAGGTAATAGATCCTGCAAGTCTTCAATATATGTTTACATAGTGACATAAGCTTTTCTTACTGTCATTTAAAATATTTCATTAGTCTGCATAAGTAAATGTTGCTGTACAAATTATGAGTGAGCATTGATCTTTTTTTTCTTACTTTAAGGGAAGCCATTTATTTACATTTTTAATGAGAAACTATGAGCTTACAGAAGCCCAAACTACTCTTTGATTGTTTACCAGTGCCATAAAAATGGCTCATAGGTCTTTAATATGATGAAAGATATTTCCTTCAGTGTGATAAAATTGGTGCTTGTTTTGCTTAGGTAGCAAATATTACAGGAAAACAGATAATTTCTCATCCCTAGAGTTTTTGTTATAAGCCATTACCCAAACCTTCTTCCTTTGATGCATTTCTGATATTTATATTCAGCATCTTCATCTGCTTTGAGATGTTTTCCCTGTTTACCCAGAGGAGAAAACACAAAACTTCTTTTGCAATTTTAAAAATCTCTTTGTGGATTGAAAATTGTTTTCTCATCTTCAGATATATACCTTGTGCTGTGCATATGCACATTTAGATAATTTCACAGGAACAAAGCTGTGAATCATCATCAAGGATACATTTTTCCACTTCGTGGTATTTAAGCTGATTTTTTTTTTAACTTAGAAAATATCAGAATATTTAAACAAAATATTTTCTTGAGGCAACATATCAGGTGCCATAAAAGAAATCAAGGGATTTTTTTCTCAGACAAAGAAGTGCAGAAAGCCATGAACACAAGAATAGTGATCCTTTTTTTGCTAAAGATGCTGATCCTAGTATACAGTCTGCAGTTCTATTGTGCAAGCCTTAGCTGTGCTAGAGAAGGAATTATCCTGAATGTTTTCAGCCATGATTCCACAGGCTGTGTCTTCACCCTTAAGCACAGTGCAAGTTCTTTTGAAACTCTGAGAATCTTTTTTTCTGAATAAGAAATTTTTTTTCTGTGCAACTTTACTGGGGACTTGGGTCCCCAATCTACCAGGAGGGTCGCCCCACTTTACTGGGAGGTATCCAGCTCATATCTTCTTCCTCAGTTTCTGTGTTCGGCCACCACTTGCAAAATCTGCTATCATAAAGAAGCACGTGGCCTTCTGTCAGAGCTCAAGTGAACAAAGACTAGAAGTGTGTTTTGGTCCTATCAGTCCTTGAAAAATGTCTTAAAAGAAAATAGACAACTTCACTTTCATGAAGGGGTGCATAATGATCTTATAGATCATTACAGATCCGCTGCACCACTGTGGTGTTGCAGAAGTACAGAAAAAATCCATGCTGTTTCTACCCATCTTTGTTAAAGATTCTGCATAATACAGAGGAAGAAAATAGAATGAAAAGAAGTCCTATTCACTGGAAAAATAAACTGTCAAAACTGTTGAAAAATGGTTTAGCAGGGCAAGCACGAAAAACCAACTTGGTTTGAGACTCTAATAGTATTAAGGAATGACTTTCACTTCCTAAAAAGTATCAGTTCTGTGGCCTTAGTCTCACTTGGAGACAGGGGTAATCAATAAATAAGTAACAAGACTGAGAGAGAACATGATGAAAGCCAGTAACCAGAAAATTACATACTAAGATACTGACCTGTGTTCAGTGTAACTCATCTGAAAACAGAAAGGCAAGTGATCTGAGTGATTTAGACTTGCAAAATGTGACAGGAAGTCTTGTATTACCTGGCTTTGATATTTTTACATGTTCAAACCACAAATAAAACCAAGTAAAACTTGTATAGACCATTGAACAGCTTTGGAAAATCTCGGGTGAGGATATACATTAATCAATACAGGGAAAAGATGTGTATATTTCTAATCCAGCTCAAGAAATATTAAAGTAAAGCTCTTGCAATTATATTCGATAGGTCATATAATCACAGAATAATACAGGTTGGAAGGAGCTCTGGACTGCACCCTTCACGCAGGGTGGTATAGATAACTTGTATGTGCTCTCTTTAAAACTGCACTGGCAAGAGCTCTGAGATGCCTTCCAGCAAAAGAAAGTTTGAATTGCGGCAACAAAGCAAAAGCTTGGGTCTTACTGAGACAATGTACTCACGAATTGCCAGTCTTGAGCTTTAGTTAGCAGATCAGCTCAGAGCATTTTGTTCCTGTTGCAGCAGTAGTCTGTGGTTAGTCGATAGTTTTTGAAAACCACAATAAAGGCACACCTTCATTCAGTAAAGGCAAAACAATCCGTGATGTCAACAATAAGTGTATATATCAGTACTCTATTGCCCTGCAAAGACAGGAGTGGCACAGGTAGGCAGTGCCCTTGACGTGTAGAACTTTATGATTCATTGTAAGAGGTCTTACTACATTTTTTTACAGCACTTATTTTACTACGTTTTAAGTTAAGATGAAGTTAATCCCTATCTAAGTATGGTTTATTTTTAAAAAGTAATACGGAAAACAATTTATTTGGTGACTTTCAAGCAATTAATTTTTTATGTGAATATCATTTTAAATTTGGGCCACATTATTGTATGTTCTGAAATGGTAGCTGCACCTGCATTTTCAAATGTAAAAAAGTAAGTAGTATTTAGGATACACTTAATATAAAAGAATAAGCTTAGTTATTCTCTGATCTACTAATAATATGAGTTCAGCAAAAAAAAATATATAGTAATATTGTTGTAAAACAATGTCAGTTGTCTAAGTGGTCTAAGCGAGTTTTCCCCTTCTAAAGATATAGCTGAATCAGCTTTGCTTCTTTATGACTCTCATTGCCATTTATATTCAGTTGTCCCATCACTTGAAAATGTGTTCTATCGAGTCTTTTGGAACACTCCTCCTGGGTAAGAACTATTGACAGTATCTCAGGAAGAAACAGCAAATGCCACAAATTTAAAAATGGCGGTGGTTAGGCATTAGTCTACCCTGTAAAAGACCCAAGTACAGCTCTTACCTGTGTCAGAAGCAGAAATTTTTACAGGAAAATACAATTTTTTTAAGCAAGACATTACACCTGAACATTTCCAGGTCAATATTGTGGTGGTGACCACTCAGGAATTTTTCCCAAATTAAAGTACAATCACAGGGTTTGAGGCAAAAGGGGTTTTTTCTCACTTAAAAAAAAAAAAAATTGCAAAACTCTGGATTTCATTTTGATCTATTTTTTCTTTTTTTCTCATATATTTTTCTTTTTTTCCTCTTTTTTTTCCCCCTTGATGTAAATGAAAAGATTAAAGAAAATAAATTCCAAGACCTTGGAAGCTCTATGAATGGAATTGCTCCTTGCTGGCCATTCTAACTTTTACAAAATGAAGTTCAATGGCTAAGAAATTATCTGCAGAAGTTTAACATAAAAGATTTTGCATTTGAATTTACATTCGCCAAAAAGCCTTCATGGTCTGAGTATTTCTAATACACACAGTTTCAGATAAAAGATATTTTACTTATGACCAGAATAAAATGGAGCTAAACCAGAACTTAATTATCTAGCCACGTTTTCCAATACGACTTAAAAAAAAAAGAATTGACAGATTAGCATAATTTTGCAACTGATAGTTTATATAAATTGCTCACTATTAAATTAACATAGTTAGCTGCGTAACATCAATAATAGGGATCTTTAAAACAGTCATGTGCAAATGCATAAGTTATTTTTGGAATTGCGAAGTGCTTGCACTAAAGGAACAACCAAATATAAGTCTTTCTTATACTATATTTGAATAAATGTCATGTTATGTGAACTTTCTATCAGCTGCCATTTTCCTAATCCTACTGGATATCAAAAAAAAAAGAGAAATGGCAATGTTTCAAAACCTTGAACCCTCCTTTCCCATCTTCTATACCTTAAAGCTCTACCCGTTCATTAGGTGCTCTACAATAAAGCCGGAGTACCTAATTTTACTGCAAAAATGCACTAATGTCATTTTATATAATAATCAGAATAAAAATTATGTCAAACAGTAATATTTCAAGCATTTTCAAATCGCAACCTTTTAACAATATATGAAGATAAATTGTTTTTCACAAATGTAGCAAAATAGTTTGTTGGCTATTGCAGTATCAACAATATGTACTTTTTCCATCTAAAAATAAAATAATATACTCATATATTGTCTTTTTTTCTGCTTTACCAAATTCTTGTATCTATTGAAAAAACTATCTTTTGATTTCCTTCAGTTCTTTGTTTTGAGTAAAAATAATATTAATACATTTCATCCCTTAAAGCAAAACAAATAGAACAATGTTCAGAAAACCCAGATGCTTGCTTATTTTCACACCTCTAAAAACATTTTTGCTCAAGACATTCAGAGAACAAAAATTACCAGTATCAAAGCAAATGAGCACATTAACTCTATCTCCTTATCCCCTTCTCCTGCTCACTTTCAGACTACATCCTCAGTCCTTCTGCTGAGATTTCCCTTAGGGTCAATGCCTGCTTCTTCCAAAAGACTCAATAATCTAGGAGAAGTGTAACTATATAGTCTGAGTTGTCCCATTAACTTTACTGCTGTACTGGTATTTTGCACACATATTTTAACTAGTAGGGAAAACTGGGACCTATGCACGTTACCTGATGTCGCATGAAACGCTAGCAACAATATGAATGATATTAGAACAATGTTAGCAACAAGGTAAAATTATATCTCATCAGCTGATGCCTCAGTTGCTGATATTCCTCCGGGGTTTCTGTATCTGATCCAAGTAAAACTGTCAAAAACATAAGGAAAACAGGCTTCTGCCATTTGCTACCAGGGACCTTACTCTAAAAGGAAACTGAAACCTCCTTTCCCAAATCAGTTCAAAGCCACAAAAACAGCAGAAGGGGCAACATATATTGTTGTTACTTCCTCTAGTTTCTAGCCTTAGTAAGAGAAAACTTAATATTATAGTTTGTTTATACAGCAACTTTCAGCAAATCGGTTTAAAATATAGCTCACAAACTTATTTTTAACTTGCTTTAATATATCTATTGTTTTAAAACCATTATTCAAAAGATCTAGCTCTAGTATCTTAGTTAAAAAGAAATAATAGTCAAAACATAAAACTGAATTCTTGCATCAGTAATTTGACTTTGCAGCTTGTTAATGTGATTAAAACTAGTTATCAAATTTAAATGCACACCTTCTGCATCAATCAGTAACAATTTACTATATCTGTTGTCTTAAATTTGGGCAAGTTGACAAGTAGCTCCGAACTACAGTCAGAAAGCCTTACATTGGAGGAACTTCTAAATTTTGATCACAGAGTTAAGTTACACACAGACTTACAAACTGGTTGGGGTTTAAAAATTATTAGTGATGAAAAATCTGTGCGTGACCATAAGGGAGAAGCAATAATTGGGTTTTTTTATATGACGGAGAAACTTGTCTTTGATTTTAAACAACTGAGTTTGGCCATTTCTTTTTCTCTTAGACTGATATGCCCTTTACTATAAAAGAGGGAAATGCTTAAGTTATATATTCAAATTTAATTTAAGTGACTAAAGTGGGACTTAGCATTTAAATGACCAAGTCCAGAAGATGGACACACACTGAGGAAACATTATTCAATATTGTTTCCAACAGTACTTTTGTCAAAGGTAGATTCCCAAATTAGTGGCCTGTAGCATGTCTCGAACACTTTTAATTTGTGTTTCCCCGTCTAGCTGTTGCTTTGCTCTAGGAGGGCCAAAGTCTATGCCTTTATCTGTAAAGTTACATTAGACCATGTTGAGTAATACTACAACTGTGTATACATTTACTTTGCTAGAACACAACTCCAACAGCATCCTGAAAAATTCCATGATTGAATTCTTCCTCCTACAAAAAGTTTTATATAATTCTTAAAAAAAATATTGAAAAGACATTGTTGAGCTTAATTGACTGCCTAACTTGCAAGTACCACTAAATCTTCTATTAGATCTTATTCTTTGTCCTGAATCTCACATCTCTTGCACCTTCCCAATACAAGTAACTCTTGAGGTATTTATAAAATAGAATTTGGACAGAAGAAGGTGAGAATGAAGGAAAATATTTGAAGACTGTAACTTCTGCTGCAGGAAAACAGAAGTGAATATTGAAATAACTCTTTTCTAGACGGGTTTAAAAAATTAATATGTTTTTGCCATGGAACAAAAATTCTATATACTGCCATCAGGAATTGAATCACCTGTTCTTTCATAGTGAAATTCCATTCATTAAGCAATGTTTAATTTAATCGCATATTCATAAAGAGACATCAAAGAGGAAAGAATCCAAGTTGAGGAAAGACATTGAAATTGCTAATATTAGAATCTTGCAGGTTGGAAAACATAAAGGTCACTAATGAAATAAAGTCATACACTTAAGAAGCAAAATACTTACCATCAGAAGATTTAGATAAATAAGAAAGCAGAAACAATTGTGATAACATCCAAACATTCATCCAAAAAGACAAACATTTCTTTTAGCTAGCGAATCTTTGGGCTTTTTTTCATATGATCGTTGAATATTCTTTCTAGGATGGCTTGTGCACCAGTTTTCATTGAAGCTACTTCAGGTGTAGAACAGAAAGATATTAGAATAGAAATAGGGGAAAGTGTTGAAGATAATCTGAAGGGACAAAAGGTACAGCAGAGTGAGACAACTGACCCCATTAGAAAAAAATGCAACACAGGTGTAAACATTTTCACTAATAAAAATTTTAAAAAAAACACTAATGGTAAGAAAAAAGCCTTTGGGCATGAATGAAACTAAGCACAACAGAAAATGTTATTCAAGCAAAGCACAACTTTAATGTTACATGTTTTGGATTTAAAATTAATCACATATTTAAATTCCTCAGTGAGGTGGAGAATAAAATTGTTAAGCAAAATGATCATGTTCACATTGATTTATGGCCTAATGATCAGAGAACTCAGCTGTAAGGGAGCTTCAAAAATGGTTCACTCTGTTCACTATGTGTGATGTAGAATACATAATCTCTTCCTGTATCAAAAATTAGACAGTGGATTTTTTTTCCCTCCATTCTGATGGCTTTCGCCACTTATGTCTATGAGTCAACAGAGTCTGTCTGTTCTAGTGAACCTTTTTTCTTTTTCTGTTTTCTTTCTTTTTTCTTTTCTTCTTTTCTGATTTCTTTTTCTCTCTCTCCCTTTTTTTTTTTTTTTTTGATTTTTTAAACAAAGTAAATCACAGTCCACAGAAATGGGAAGTGCAGCTTTTCCTCTTTTCTGGGGAATCTTCCCCACTGAACACTGTAATCACAAAGCTAATGCACGAGGTTCTGAAGTAACTGAGCTCTTAAAGGAAATGAGACCTACAACGTACTTTTGCACTCTACTTGTCATTGCCATGTGGGTCCTCATTTTTATGCTTTTCAACTACGTAGCATATTTTGACATGTGTCATGGAGCACTGAAAGCCAGGCACAGGAAAGCCTCTCTCAGTGTTATGTTACTGAAGGAAAATTGAAATTGCTTCCCCTACATTTCTAAGGTGACCATTATAATGTTTATCAAATGGGTCTTTTCTAGATGACTTGGAATGATGTAAATTGAACCCACTCAGTAAAAACAGAGAGGGTGTCTCTGAAGGAAAAACTTCATACATTGTCTACGTTCAGATCCTATGGACAACTATTTTTTTTGTGATTCAGTAATCTTCGGGACGAGTAGCCATATGCTGAGCTGAATGCTTCACAATGTATATCTGTTCATCTTAGTTTTCAGAACATAAAGAATCTCATCAATAATACACAGCGAATGCAACTAGAGTAACCTTTCTTACAATAGCACAGGAGTAAGAGCACCTTAAGGACAGGGAGCCTTATTTCTGAGGCCTCCTTGTCCGAAGGATGATGATCTTTTCATAATCACCGTACCATAAGGCATGTAGGACAATCTTTTTTTCATTGCCACTTGACTATCAGAATAAACAGTTTTGGGACCACAGAAATGCTAAACCTTGCTGCCTGACTGCATAAACATTTGGAAATACACATCCAGAAAGAAAGGAAGAGAGATCTGTTTTCTGCCTATGCGTTATCTTTTTAAGAGTCATTAGATAAAGAGCTGACACAAATGCGGACAGTATTATTTCACCAATCACAACAATATTTAACAAAAAAAAAGTTTCATTATTATGACATTCTTAAAAATTACAGTCGTAGGGAACTTTGTATATCAGATAGATACATTAGATACCAAGTTGCTAAAAGCTACTGCAGTGCAATTAAAAGAATTTAAGCAGGGGGTAGAAAACGTTATCTACAGGCAGACGAAAGTCATATTTCAAAATTCTAAAACGGTGATTATTACCTAGGATGTCTCTTGTCCTTTAAGATTTTTGTATGCAAACAAAGGACTGGGCCCTGGCCTGAGGTTTAGCTAACTGAACAGAATATAAGTAGTGAATGAAAACAGAATAAATTGCATGTAATACAAAAGAAAGTGAAAAGCTGTCAAAAGTTAAGGATAGTGTCATTGGGAAAGACTGGATTTCTCAAGTGATTGAAGGGGAGTTAATGAGAACAGCTGAAGTCAAGCTATCCAGTTCAAAGGGTAGTATTAAAGTCCTTTAAAGGAATAGAATCCAAAGTAACTGTATCAATAATTAAATTATAAAGCCAAGATTACTTTCATAGTCACATTAGAAAGGACAAATTAGGGAATAGATGTTGCAAAATTGTGACAGAAGGGCATGTGGATTGCATGTCTGGGAGGAGACAAGTGTAGAGCAAAAGATGGATCAAGGTGTTCGAGAAGGCTAACCATGGACAGTGGTCACACACAAAGTACTGGGAAGAGAGAAGACACCTAGATTCTGGACTGAATCAAATTAACTTTCTCTTAAGACCTAAGATTCTCTCCAGGTCCCACTGGAAGGAAGAGCTGAATGAACTTAGTGCACCTGAGTTAGATGGAGAAAACATGTTTTATGAAAGGGCCACTTCTACTAGGGATCAAAATAATAAATGTTCTGTTCCCAGACATCCTGGTATGAAAAAAACCCCCTTCATTTCCTGTCTTTTACTTCAGTTACTTTATGAGAAGGCAATAAAGTATTTTTTCTCTTTTTCAAAACAGGCAGATATATAAATGCTAATTGAGCATATTGAAGGTGTATCATTTACTCATGTCACTGTGTGAAAACCATTTGCAGCCTAAGATACATTTAGGATTTTGGAATAAAATTTTAAAGCCAGAAAACTCTTTAACTATTTTGAAGTCTTCTCAGTTCAGTTTTCCCAGTCAAATAGAAGATGACACAAAATTACATTTAGCTGTTTCCTAAAGATAAAACTTGTGCTGTTATCATGCATTAGTCTAGAAATTCCCTCAAGTAATTTACTGAAATTGTAATGTACAAGAACATGAAGACTAAGTGATAAATCTTTTTCAGGGAGGAACTTTCATGGCATAGGGTAGGCTGTGATTTATTTTTGTTCATTTGGCATGAGCAGTTGAAGGTTCCTACATAGCAAAAAAAGGTTTTACAGTGTCTGGTGAGAAGCTAAACAAAGCCATTTCAGCTATTCACCTAACATGCTCTAAAACTGCACTTACAAAGCCAGTCTGATTTTTACCATGCATCTGTTTCCAGCTGGTCTTCCACTGACTCTCAAGTTGGGTATTTAGTTGCTGGCAATGAGGAAATGCTAGTATTCTGCTAATTAGTAAATTTTTACTTGATAATAAGCTTTAATGCATATCAATTGCTAAGCTGGCAATTAAATTAGTGAACTCTGTCATACGAAGTTCACAAGAGGAGGGGGATTTGTAATACTAACAAATTGTGAGTGTGATGGCATCCGTTACTTTGTGATGAGACCAATTTGTAAACCATCTGGCACTGAAGAGTTTAGCTACTTGCAGTTGTAATGGAAATATTTGGCTACAACACTTAATGAGCAGGATAATAGCTATTTGGTGAGTTAAATTGTTAATACAGATATCCTGATGGAATTAAGTACCCTTGGGTAAGAGAACACAGGGTAGTATCATTTTGTTAAATGTAAGTATTGGTGGATGAGCCACTTGAAAAGATATAAACTCCACCAAAACAGAAAAAAAAAAAAAAAAAAAGATTTTTCTGTTTTACTTTCGTATTAACCTTTCCAGTGGAGTCCAGAGTTTTCTGTCTAGTGATTAAAAATGTATGCTGCAAGACTTTTTTCTCTAGACAGAAAAACAGGAAAGATATTACAGGGTGCAGCATACTGTGTCTGTAAGTAACAGTTTGTGTGAAAATTACAGTCATTGGGGTGCAATGGTAAATAATTTTTATTTCTATTTAATTTAAATTAAATCTGCTTCAGTATACATGTGGAATGGTGGGTTGCCAAGAACAGTAGTACAGTTTTTGCCTATCTATTCTGCAGGCCTTTTGTTAGAATGAAAGGAGTGCTTTCTAGCATCACCATTATGAACTATTTTATTTTCAAAACATATTGAAAAAATATCAATAGAAAAGGCTTTATAAATTTTGACAGATATGTTTACTTCCCTGTCTTATTGTTTTAGCATCTGGTCCATAAATCAGACACATGGCACTGATCTAAGCCCAATTCTGTTATTATCTAGTTGGATCTGTTTCAATTCTGCAATAAAGGCAATTTTGATTAACTATAAATATTATGATCTGAAATTATATGATAGTTTATCTGATTTTGGTGGTTGATGTCATAGAATGGTTTGGTTTGGAAGGGACCTTAAAGATCATCCCGTTCCAACCCCTCTTCCATGGGCAGGGACAATTTTCACTAAAGCAGGCTGGTCAAAACCTCATCCAACATGGCCTTGAACACTTCCAGGGTTCTAAGTGGAAATCACAGAATCCACACCACAAAACATGTTTATGAACACTCCACACATAGCACAAGCTTTAGTCCACAGCTTGCATATTTGCAGAAAATCTAACTTCAGGACACAAATTTATAAGAAGATAAACTTCATTAGTTCCATCAATCATCTTTCTCTGCTTATTCTGGTTTTTAATTTGTCTTCATTCATGGTAACTCTGAAGGCAGTAAAGGTGAGTGATTTAAAGTAACTTAAGCCACAAATTTCTTTATAACAAAATGCAGTGCTGTCCTGTTAGAAGTTGGCACAGGGAAGATAACAGGCAAACAGCTATTCTTGATCTGTGATGCTTTTCTCTTGAATGATAATCAAAGCTTTTTCTTTATTGCGAAAACTCCTTGTTAAGATTCTGCCACTGACTGGCAGAGTTAAAACAATTCCCTTCTGTCTGACAGGTCCTGATCTACTGCCTGCTGAACTAAAAGAAACTCATAATTAATTATTGTAGGACAAGGATCCTAAATCCTTATTCTCATCAGCTAAGCCTTCTGTTTTTGCCTTGGCTCAAATCCCAGCTAGAAATTTATGATTCCTTAGCTTCTTTTTGTAGGTGCCATGAATCATAGGGGCTTATGAGTGAAGAAATACTGTGGTGGTGTTCCTTTATAGGTTAGTACTTGATATATTTGTACAACTAATAGAAACGCTACTGAATATATGTACGTAAAAAAACCAACTGTCAACTTGGTTTGATGTCACTCTTCAGAAGTGCTCCGTGCCTCCTATGCATGTCCATGTTTGGACTAATTCCACACTGCACATGACCTTCAGAGTAAGGCCCATCAGCACAAGTATCTGAGATGGGGGAATCTCATTTCCAGAGCTGATCAATGTAACACTACTCATGAATAACTTTTTAACATTTAAAATAAGAAGAAAACCACAGGTTATAGAAAATGAGTGATCAGAATGAAAAAGTGTCAGCTAACATAATATTTTCCAAATGCAATTCAGTGATGCAATTGGTTAGTTATTTAGGTATGCAAAATTCCCACCAATTATAGTAAAAAGTAAAACTTCTCAGATAAGGACGTTCAGAAGTCTGTGGGAAAATTTGCAAAGATTTCTGCTAAGTGACCATCTGAGCCAAGAAAAAGTGACTGATAGTATTGTTGTTCTTCCTGAAAAGCCCTTTGCATCCTGTAGGCTGCTGAAGAGGTAGCCAATCCTCTACTTAGTTTATCTGGTTTATCTGGTCTCCCTGTGACCCTTTACAAATATTACATTATTTTCAGAACAAAATGAAATGTAGTTCTTTATGCGTGATATTGGAAAGAGAGAATACATCCATAAGAAAAAAAGTGCTATTAAGAAGTATTATTTTAATTATTTGTAAGTATTGTTACAGACCAGTATCATCCCTTTCACCATCTCATACTGGTTACCCAATACTTCCCAAAATTTACCTAAATTTTAAAATACTATTTGGTTATCCAAATACTGTTAAAATACTAAAAGATTTACTTCCTTCTCCATTGCTTTCACATGAGATATCAAATGATAATGTATTTCCTTGGCAAAATGTAAGAGAAATTATTCAACAGAACTAATACGATAAAGGCTACAGAGACACTACTCAGATTTTAGTATGCTATAGTTTTCTCCCTGGAAAAGTGAATGATGAGACATAATTATATCACAAAAATCCCCATACCACTTTCTGGAAAACACAAAACCTTTTGCTCAGAAAAAATGCTGTGAAGCTGAAAGCTATTGCTAGTATTGTATAAGAGATAATAGCATCAGTGCTCTGCAATTATTCACCAATTTTCACTGCCAAGGTATCACTATTTAGATCTATTTAGTTCACAGTGTGTCCTCTCACTATGAGTAGGGAGCGGGTAAATAGGAGTGATTCTGTTACAAAAATTTAGGCAGTCTAGTTCTTCAACATATTTTGGCATTAAGAATGAAGACTCGGAAATCTCCTGAGGATGTGCTTTGTCCTGGTGGGAAGCTCCTATTTTATTTAGTTCAAATAATAGAACAATATATTTAAATAATAAACATGAGTTACATGCGCAAAACGGAAACTATCTGTTCAGCTATTAAGGGAATCCAATTCCGAAAAGCAAAATAAATCATAAATGTCACAGTATTGTGCTAATATGTTTAGGTATTTCTGCAAGTTTACTTAGTCCCACACAACATATAAACGAATACAAAATTTAAGTATACTGAATCTTTGCTAGCTATTATAATGCATGAGAAAATGCAATTGCAAACCAATATTTCATGTATGTACTCACAGTGAATTGTTCAGAAATTGGTTTTGGGCCCTATGGTCTCAGATATTTTTAGCAATAATATGTAAGAAAACACCAATTCATTGTCAACTAAGTTTGATTTGAAACAATGATTGGGGGAGTACTAAATGGAGAAGTGATTTTAAGCATTCAAAGTTCATTTAATAATAAGTGAGAAAGAAAAAAGAAATATTTTATTGCAATGAGGTTAATTGCCCTACCATCATGGGAAAAAAAATAATGTGGCTGTACACAAAAGTTAAGTGACTCCATGTGGCTGCATATAGTTAGGTAAACATGTTCTACAGTCCAAATTAGGAAGGAAAACTTTTCCAACTGCAATGTTTTATAGGACAAAAATCCCAAGACGTTAGTGCCCTTCCTTTGAAAGAAAGGCAAAGATTCAGGGTGAAGCATCTGAGTCACATTAGTACTAACTGTTGCAGCAAGAAAAGTGGAAAGGTGGAAAGAATGGGTTAAAAAGAAAAAGCTGCGGCTTCACTACCCTCTGTCCTGCCCCCAAATAACTAGGGCACACAGCAGCAAAGGATACTGGGATCCTTTCATATCACAGGATCAGAGAATGGCTTGGGTTGGAAGAGACCTTAAAAATCATATAGTTCCACTGCTCTTGCTGTGGGCAGGGACACCTTCCAGTAGACCAGGTTGCTCAAAGCACCATCCAACCTGGCCTTGAACGCTTACAGGGATAGGGCATCCACAACTTCTTTGGGAAACATGTTCCAGTGCCTCTCCACACTCACAGTAAAGAATCTCTTCCTTATATATAATTTAAACCTACTCTCCTTCAGTTTGAAGCCATTCCCTGTTGTCCTGTCACTACATGCTCTTGGACAAAATCTCTCACCATCTTTTCTACAAGCTCCTTTCAGGTACTGGAAGGCTGCAATTAGGTCACCCTTAAGCCTTCCTTTCTACAGGCCAAGCAAACCCAATTCTTTCAACCTTTCCTCACAACAGAGGTGCTTCATCCTTTTAATCATCGTGGTGTCCTCCTCTGGACTCAGTCCAACAAGTCAATGTCCTTCCTGTATTGGGGACCCCAGAGCTGGATGCAGCACTGCAGGTGGGGTGTCACCAGAGCAGAGGGACAGAATCCCCTCCCTCACCCTGCTGGCCACACTGCTTTGGATACAGCCCAGGACATGTTTGGCTTTCTGTGCTGCAAGTGCACATTGCTGGCTCATGTCTGGCCTCTCATCCCCAGTACCCTCATCCACCAGCACCCACCAGCCCCTTCTCAGCAGGGGCTGTGCCTGACTGACCCGGCTCTTCAAATATCACAGAGAGTGATTTGGCAACTACATACAGCCAATTCCCTCAGGATTCTGGGATGCATCTCGCAATGTCCCGTTGACTTAAGTTCATTCAGATTCCGCAGCTGGTCATGGACCTGATTTTTACTTACAATGGGAAGCACTTTGCTGTATCCAGGATTCCTTGGTAATCATATGGCATTGAGTACCTGAAGATACACGTGCTGTGTATGAGGCACAGTACTCCTCACCAGCACTGTACAAAATCATCCCGTGACCTTTCCTTTCACCTAGAAAAAAAAGCCAGTTTTGTCAAAATCTACATATTCTGCAAGAATATGTCAATTTTAATAAATTTTTATGGCAGTAAAACACTTGAGGGAAAGGAAGAACTTTGATAAGGTCAAAACAGAGGCTTTTGCGGTTTCCTATCTCAGATTCAAGCAGAATGGAATTATTCTGATTTATACATGTGTTACAGTTGATATGATAATTTAAGTTCCTTTTCAGAAAATAATGCTACTCTTGTTTTTAAAAGCTTAAGGTGATCTTTAACATTCTGGGGATTTTGGGGGAGCTTTTTGTTGGTTTTTTTTGTTTTTCAGGGACCAACTGGAATAAAAACAACAAAACGTTGAAAAGTAGACATTACTCCTAAGGTGAAAATTGGGCTCTGAGCATTTTTAACACCTGCTTCCTTAGCCTATCTGAGGGTTATCATTCAAAAGATATGGAGTATTTCATTATTCAGTTCCTTTGCTGACTACACACAACATACAGCGCTTGCAATCATGTAACATTTTTCTCAACAGACTTTAAAAGCTCATTATCGTCTCCCCAATAATGTCAACTATAGAAATACATCTTATTTCTATTTACCTGATTTTTTCAGGGCCCTCCTCAGCAGTGGCCAAGAGCTTCTTCTCTACAGTTTTTAACCCACAACTTGTATTTCAAATATGGTTCAAAAGCCGTTTCCTTTGAAGAAAATGACAGAAGTGTAACATTTCTATCTTGCTGACAGTAACTTGAATCTTTGCTAAGAAAACAGCATCCAATTCCACCACTATTCCAGACTAGATAAAATTTTTTCACTGTTCTTGACTGAGATCTGGAAGACTAGTTTTCCTAGGATATTTTTTTGCTTCAGGCAAGTTGCTGTATAAAATTGTTTGCCACTTGTCTGAGCATATGCCTCTTTATATTTGCTTTGGGTAATTCAATCCCTTTTCACTTTCAGCTGTTGACCTTATCTTTGAAAGTGCCTACAAAGATGCCAGCTTGGCAAAGTTTTGTGTGTATTTTTAATAGAAACTGGAATAAGGTCAACAATTTCTTTTATGTAATCCATCAATTATTCTTGTAGTAGCAGTGGTCTCAGAATTCTGACAAGGTAGGTGATTTCAATTGAAGTGAGATTGGCTTCAGAATTATCATTCAGTTTTGGTTTGCTTATACCTCACACATTTCACTTTAACATCAAGAAAATCCATAATTTTTGAAACTTGCCAAGGTGAACAGACCTTGATTCTTCCTTAAATACTATATGAAACTCCTACATACATCATTCTCCCAAAACATCTGTGAAGAACAGAAAGTGGGTTAGGTTTTGGATCCTCTCAAAATGCATTTCAACATAGCTTTACATGTTACGAAGCTGATTAGCTTTGATTTAAGACAAATGAATCTGATTATTTTTACATCTAGTTCTCTCCTGACATATAAATACATCAGAGCACTTTTTGTACTCCTTTAAAAGACATCAGTTGTGTGATATTCACCCTGTAGCAGACCCAACACCAGTTGCATTCCCTAACAGTTTGACATACCAAGATCTTCCCATAGGTTGCCTCTACCTTCAGCTGCCAGCTCCACTCCAGTCTGAAGCGGTCCACTCAGGAAGCCCTCAGATCCCTAGAGTCCTCACCACAGGCAACACTGGCAGCCTTCTTGGAAGGGCAGTGGATGCAGGTGGTTGCTAAAATAAGTATCAAAAAAATACGTGGTTTATCCCCACTGTAAAAAAGATAGTCACTTGGTCCCATGTTAAAAGACACTGGAAACCCAAACTGGCTATTCTCAGATTTGTATCTAAGGCAAGTGGGGAGTAGGTCTATACCTGAGAACAGATCTGAATTTGAGCTCAGTATAAGGTGAGTATGCTGAACAACAAGAATATGATTTTCATCCTCACAGAGAAAGAGTTCAGTCATTTATGTGACCTGGTCCTTTTTTAGTTTCGTGTATTTATTATTATTATTTTGTGTATTCTCCTTTGCTGGTGGGATATTACCCTCTAGACTCTCTACAATGTACAGAGCTTCCATTAGAGTCTGCCAGGCTTTATGCACAACTCTGCAGATTATGAAACTGTAATTTAATCTTTAAAATCTTCAATCCACATCTCAGAGTTGAGACAGATCCTTTATTAAGAAATTGAATACATAGCTGCTTCTTTTAGATCAAATTATATACAACTTCCTTTAATCTACCTATATCACTGGAACCAAACTCTTGCTTCTCTACAGCATTGGATGCCAAGACCACAGTGTGAGTGAGACATGAATTAAAACCCACTAAACCTATTTGGTTCCTGCTCTGGCTATAAAGTCAATATTCCTTCTTATGCAACCTTAATTTAACTCTGTTACTGAAATAAGACAGAGACCTTTGACTTTCACGTCTCCTATGCATTTAAATTTTTAAAAGGCAGTTAGGGATATTGGCATAAATTACAAGCATCATGTGAAAAATTTCAGAGGGACTAGAGCTGTTATCATTTGACTTAATGACATGGTCTCATTCAGTTTCTTTTCCTCTAATTTTAGTGAATAATGTTAAATACATTTAGTCAGGCAGGTTCTATTCAAGAAGGTGTTTTAGAAAAAGATAGAAACAAGTAGATTTGAGGTAGACTCTTCACGACATATCTTGTCAGTGCTACTTAAGTGTAAGAATGTTGCAAAAGTGTAGTATCCCTTCTTCAAAAACTGGAAGCCAAACCAAATACTGCATCAGCACATAAAGTTTAACTGAAAAAAAATTTATCCTTACACTCAAAACCTGAAGAGATTTCCGGTGACCTGTTCATCAATGGTAGCTGTAGTAGTGTACTCAGTGTATTTAACAAGAGAAAAAAATTGTTTTATTAATAATCCAGAAACAGCTCAAATCAGGAGCTATAGTTCCAATTTTTGACAGCTGGGAATCTGACCCATTACTGTATCTAACAGTTTCTTAGAAATTAAGGCCAGGAGACACAATTAGACAACTACTGTGATCTCTTATTTTTGGCTGGTGCTGCATTTCATCCAGTTATCTTTGTATCGAACCTGATGCTTTATGTCCTAATTACAGGAAAACTTGCATTTGAGTAAAGCATATCATTCTGTATATCACTCACTCTCAAACCCAAGATACTAAGAGATGGATACTCTACCAATTCATTTGACAGTCAGTTCCAGGGCTTAACTACCTTTTCAATTAAAGAGGTTAATTTAATTTTCAAATTCAAATGTGTCTGTTTTCATGATTCAGTCAGTGGTTCTTATTCTGGCTTTAAAAATATAGTAACTGACATTTTCCATCTATGAAGACACTTACATACTTACATACTTACAATAATAATTCCGTCTTCTTTTTGATACATTGTAAAATCAAGCCATTTAAATCTCAAGAGTATCCAACTTTTTAAACCCTTTTATGATTTTTTTGATTCATCAGTTTTTTAAATTTACATTAAGATTGAAAATACTAGAAATTCACAGAGTCTTCCAGTATCAGAAAAACACTGCAGTCAGATAAAATCATCTTTATTCATCTTCCCTTTTAAACCTCTTTCTTGTTGCTTAAAAGTCTGCATTCTCTCTTCTAGCACAGCATCATATTGGGAACTGAGACTACATTCTTTATTAGAGTCACCAGTTTCCAGATATGGTCATCTGGTATACTTAATTTCTTGTCTGGTTTCTAAATACAGTCTAGCTATACCTTGCAGCATTTCAGCATTCTCTTTTTTAATATGCTGCAGTCATTCATCCAATCAAAAAGATTCTTAATTATTCTGCTGTCATGATCCCAGGACATGTAGTGATTACATTAGTAGTGATTTTAAGTTTACTTTCAAAAATTTGATAAAGAAAATGAACAGCATACAGTCTATCCAATCCTTGCAGAGTATCATGAGAAGTCTTATGAGTCCTCTCTTTTTGAGAGAAACTTCTTCTCTGGGTAAGAGAGAAACTCTGAACTACTAAAGTTCAAG
Organism: Ifrita kowaldi; assembly: GCA_013398055.1. Taxonomy (NCBI): domain Eukaryota; kingdom Metazoa; phylum Chordata; class Aves; order Passeriformes; family Cinclosomatidae; genus Ifrita; species Ifrita kowaldi. Next base: position 1,156,614 of record VZRS01013417.1, read on the forward strand.
CCTGCACATAATGTGGTAATTAATGAGGAAGCTGTAAAATTGATTCTCTGTTCTCTCTTTCATTTTTGATCTCTCATTATGCTCTCTCTCTCTAATCATCTGTGGTTTAGCAATGAAAATATGATCTCTTGCTAGAATTCAGTTCCGGGTCATGACACCTAGATTTAAGTGTCTCCCTAAGTGTTCAAATTCACAGGATCACCAGATATGTGACTAGCTCACATAGAGAACCACAGACATCTAAAATTAGATGAGACAATAACCTCAATGGGAGTTAATAGATCCCTTGGGGTGGATTAGAGTGAAAGGACACTGAATGACCAGTGTTTATATGTGTGTGTGTACATGTGTGTTTAGGGTTTGTTTTAGAAAAAAATTAGTTGCAATGGAAAGGAGAGATGTACCCATTTTGGTTATTATCTATAGTAATATAACAATACAAAAGTATAAAGACATCACTTAAGAAAATATACAAGGAAAAGAATGAAAGAAACGGAAAGGACAAGAGCAGACAGTAGAGAGGGTAGATATTGCCACCTGTGGATCCAGCAGTGAGACTTCTTCATAGAGCCCAGCTTGACATGGACAAAAAATTGTTTTTCAAAAGCTGTTCAGTGAGGTTTTTAGTTGCAAGTAAAGATAAACTTTTGACTTATATATATATATTGAACTTTCATCTAAAACTCATGTAGCCAAACAGTACCCCCTTAACTTGTCAGCAATCTTATAAGACAACAGTGAAACACTACCTGTCACTCTCATGTGTGCACATTTGACAGAGTAATTTGATCTATTTTAAATTATGTATGTAACACAGCTTGATGTACCAAAACTTGGGGTTAAATGTTACTAAATGAGTCATTAACACTGTATTATATATATGGCTGTTAATATCTCTTCTCTCTGTGCATAAATTCTCTACTTAATTTAACATGCATTCACCATCCCCTATCTAATCAATGTTTATACTCAATGATTTTGAGGTTTAAAGACCAATGTAACTTTGGGTCATGTTACACACTGTAAAAGTATATACACAAATGACACAGCAATTACAGAAATAACTTTCATTCCTGTAGAAGCCTTACTTTGTGGGGTTTGGGTTTGTTTGTTTGTTTTTTTCCATCTGAAATCAAACCTGGGATCATGAATTCAGATATCTGACAGATTCATATTAACATATGCATGCATATACTGGTTCACATGGTCTTGCATTCACTGAGGTTATGTTCAATGGCAACAGATTGTCAGCCAGTAGTGGCACACAGACAGATGAAGACCTGCATACTTTCTTAGCACTCAGGGTATGTTCTTCTTTTACAGGTCAGGCCTTAGGTAATGGACAGCAGAACATCTTATGGGTCACTGACCACTGCCAGAAATGTTTGCTGTGCAAATCCATCAGAAACAGAAGAAAGAATTTTATAAATCTTTAGACATGAAGAAGTACAGCCAAAATAGCCTTGTCCTCCTACTTAGAGAAATAGTAGCTGAAAAATACAGTGATTTTTTAGGCTTTGGTAATTTCAGATGAATACTTGACTTTACTAGGTAAAGTAGCACCAGAGACCAATGGCTAGGAGTACAGATTTTTACTTCCCTTCAGGAAACACTAGACCATTGCCTTGCTCAATTCTATGCCTTGAAAAATATTCCTTGTTTTCCTCCCAAATAGAAAACCTTAGTGATTTCTAAATTTCACTGCAGAAATAACCATGTTAAAAGAACATTTTTTCACTGGGAGAATTGGAAGCTTTGGCCATGAGAATAGATTATCAGTCATGACTAAATTTTGATATAATGGAACAGATTCCCAACTGGCAAAACTGTAGAAAACTCCTGTGGCCTTTAGTCAGTTTCTGCCACATGCAGCTATGACCATTGATACAGCTCCCCAAAACAGATGTGTCCCAATCACTAACAAAAGGCTCATTACTCTCTCTGAATTTCCTATATGCAATTTATATGTCAATAGGAGGGGATTGTTTTACAGGTTTTTTTAATGGTGTAGAAGGATGAAATATCATTTAGAACCTGGGTGCCAACTTTCACGTTTCATTTTTTTAACTGATACTGTTCAGCTCTACACTGTACATTTTCATGGACGGATTGCTCACTACATAAAGTCTTTGCAGTTCTTAAGGATACAAAAGTCTTTATATACCCTCACTTCTGCTATTGCAGAATTAATTCCAGTCACCTGCAATCCCAATATTTCTTTCAAGAAGAATGATAAAAAAATACAAAGAAGAAACACACAATAACTTCAAGCACTGTTTGCCTTTAATATAATTACTATAATTTGGGAAAGAAATCACAGCAGAAGTGATGGAAATTATAATAATTAGTACACAATGTAAGGCAATTTTTTTTGAGAAACATAATTTTTTTAGCATTGGTTTGTAAATAATGTCTTTGGTCTTTTAAATAATATATGAGAAATGAGCCATATGGTTTTAAGAAAAGATTGTACTGTGAAAGGCTCCACACAAAAAAGAAGGAGAGTAGGAAAGAAATGGAATAGAACTGCCCATCTTCTGGAGAAATACATTACTTCTTGGACCACTTAGAAGCTGAACTAGGGCTGCTGCAAATTATAAAAGTTCCTTAACAAATAATCTCTGAATTTAAAAAGGCATCAACTTCAAGTCCAGTATGTGATTAAAAGAAACAATCCTTTCTACATTTGGATTTGTAGGAGTTATTGCTTTTGCTTGCAAGCATGACAAGGAATAGTCCCATTTTTTAATCTAGAAAATTGCAACTCATAACCTTATTTTTCAAGACAACGCAAGAAAATCAGCTTGGCTTGAAGATATGAAAGCTGCATGCACCAGTGCTCAATGCTTTGTCTTTGGTAGGCACTAGCCATTGCCAAGAAAGCAACGTGATTTCTGCACTGATATTTAATTTTGATCTGTATATCGCATATTCATAGTTAATTTATTGAAGCATGTAAAGCAGCTGAAGCAGAAAGAGTTTGTGTTTTGTTCATTTTATGTTGTGCCAAAAACTTACGTTACAAATTATCATGCAATACTCTGGTCCCTTTAGACTCAGAAAAGAAACTCTTCTAAAAGAGATGACTGGCCATACATTAAGTTGTCTAATTAGGTTAGGCAACACTGTGTAAGGTTGATAAATCTTCCCTTTTTTTTCCTTGAGAAAGTGAAAATGTGTCCCATGTCACTTGCAAATTGCAAAGAAGTAAACAGTTCTGAACAGTATTCAGAATTCAGCAATATGTAAATAAAGGCCATTTGTTAAAGTGCTTAAAGTTGTCTTGAAAGCTGCAAAAAAATCTATATGTTAGCACTTAAAAGCAGGGTTTTCCAGGGAATTAGTAGTTTTGAACATCAGAGCACTTCTCTGTGCCTGACAATATTGATTTATGGTTGGCTCCTTCTTTAAGAATGATAGTGAAAATTCTCAGGACCACGATACTGAGAACAACTCTTATTTAATGTTATTCACAGCAAAATTGGACTACCTTGCAGAGAAAGATGGTGCTTAAATGAGCAAGTTCCATTTATTTAAATTCCAAACAGACATTTTCGTTTAAGCATAACTTCTTGTCCCTCTCGGATAAATATCTACGCAGATCTTAAAGCATTAGTGACTCATTTCCAAAAGCTTGTGGCACCAGGTCTGTTCCAGTCACGCTTGCATACAGCGAAATATAACAAATAGTCCTCCATTCAAAAATGCCAAACAAGCTTGAGAACACAAGTGCATACTTTAAATTATACATAGAGTGATCACTGAAGACTCACCAATAAAATTTAATTGAGGATTTGCAAATGATGCAGGAAAAAAAGCTGAAAAAATCTGGATTCCAAAGTAGTGAAAAATAAGTAGCATGCACCGTCTGTGGTCCTTGACAACAAGCAGATTGTCAACAGAACCATACAGTAAAAACATAATTGCTTTTACAAGCTTAAACCATCTGTAAAAACAGAGTGTTTAAAATGCTAACTGAAATGGTTCAAAAAAAAAAAAAAAGCAAAAATCTTCATTACCATTCTGGTATACTAAGGCAATATTAAACAGCCAGCACAAATCCAAAAAAGCAGAGCAATTCAGACAGTGAATATCAACATCCAAGGCAACCTGATGGGTTTATCTTAAGTGACCATCTCTTCTGAACTAGCAAACAGCCAAAAATCTTCAAAATATTGCTCGCTTCACTTGAACATCTATTCTGGAAGTCCTTAAACCCCACGTGGGTCAGGGTCTTGTCTTTAGACAATTTAAAGGGGATCACTCTAAAATGAGTTCTCCCCCTTTGTTTTAACCAATCCCCTCCACCAATAAGGGGAAATGAAATATGAGTAGGTAAGTGGAAAAAGAACACTTCACTAACAAGCGAAACTGCAATAGGCAAAAACTAACAGTAAATAATCAGTAGATACAAAATTGTTAAATTTCATGAATTCAGAAGAAGGAGACTCCCAAAATGGCAGAAATACCCTTTCCAGGATGGCGGCCCCGACTGCCGACCACGTGTAGGGTGTCAAAGGGGAATAGGGAGACAAAGGGGAGATGGCGTCCAGCCCTCCCTCCAAGAGGGCGGCCTTCAAAGGCGGCTGCACGGTCTGGGAGGCAAAGAGAAAGGATGGCAGCAAACCCTCCCAGGAAGGTGGGAGCTCACGGAGCAGTTCTACTTGCAGATGAGAAGTGCTGGCACGTGTGGAGTCAGTTCTGCCACCCGCTGCTTCCGCCTGCTGCCCGCTGGACTCGGCCGGTGTTGGTGCTGATGTCCTCTGAACTGTGGGTGTGTTGGAGCAGAAAGAACTGGTTTCTCAGCACTGATGCAGAGTGGCCCATGATGCCGAGTTTTGGAACAAAGCTTTCACATTTTTGTCTTCTTCTTCATTCAAAATACCATCAGCTTTTAACATTTTTAACATAACTCCGTGTGGCTATGTAACTAGGCACTCACAAAGGCAATGCATCATTAATAGCAAGTGGTTAAAAAAACCCATCAAGAACTCCATGACACAAACATGCAACAAAAACCAAAGCTCAGAGACCTTTCTGCAGAGGGCACTGAGATCATCACTACTGCACATTTAAACAACCTGAAGTGCTCTCCAGTTTATGGTCTGGAAGAACTCCAGCACAAACCCTCCCTTGCTGCAGTGTCCTGTTCCTAGCTGCTCCTCTGGTGACAGTCCTAACCCACAGAATTCCCAGGCTTACTGCACAGCTTTTTACACCATGTGGCTCTTTCTCTGCTCTGACTCGGATATAACGGATCTGAGTTTATTTCTGAATTCCTTTTGGACATGTGGGATTTTACATCCAGGTAGGCTTTTTTGAGGGCTGCTATTTTGTGGGTGCTGCATGACAGTCTTTACAAAGGATGAAGAAAAAACTAAGCCAAAAATTCTTCATTAGTCACCTCTCTCATTTTTGTGTCTTTGGTACAGAGAAGTAAATTAGAGAAGTCAAATAAATTCCACAATAATACACCCTCTCTCATAAAATAAATACAAAAATACATGTGAAGGTATGAAAGAACATGGAAAAATATATCACTAGGTAAGAGGAAAGCAGCTTTTCTATGAAAGCATACGGTGATAATTTCCCAGTGTAGTCTCCCAGATGTCACCACCCTTTTTACCTCCTGCATTAGAGATAGCATCTGCCATGTTGCTCCTACTTACATTTTCCATAGAATGACAGTGCTTTTGCTTTTCTCAATTATTTATAAAAATTTAATTAGCTCATAAAATAAGTACCTAAGAGGAAGAAATTTTCTTTCTACCTTAATTTAAAGTCTTAATCTAGCAGGATTGGTGTGCTGCAGAGCTAAGATTTTATGCTGAGACAGTACATTTAATGTAAATAATCCTTCTTCTCACCTCTGGCATTTAAGAGTCTTTCTTTATCTACATTAGTGATTCTGACATTTCAGAATAATTACTAAACTTTTCACTTCTCCCCATGTTCCCTGTCACTTAATTCATTGCTTTCTTTTTTTCCTGTCCGCTTTTGTGTAACCATCCTGTGAGTCCTCCACCTCTCCTTCTCCTTCCAATAGCTTCAGCTGCTCAGCTCCTCGAGGAGAGGGAACACAGAATTACCCAGAACTAGTATCAGAAAGCGTTTATGCTTTGCTGGCTAAAGGAACTGATCTGCTACCATAAACCAAGAATTTTTAGCATCTCTACCCGTACACTAAACAGAACATGTGAAACTTACTCTCAGCCCTAGAGTCTCGCAGGAATGAGATGCTTCCAACTTCTACCATGTAACATTTCCAAACTTTCTCTAAACTCTTTCAGAACTCTTCCAATACACACACAATAAATTTCAGCAGGAGAGAAAAAATACACTCCTGGACTGGTGAGTGTAGAAAACAAAGAAATTACCAAAACTTTAAATAGCTTCTTAATTCAATTCTTATTAATTTAGAATATCTCTTTCAGGGAATTTGTGTGTTTGATGTAAGTTATTTTCATTTTAATTCGTTGTTTTTAATTTTTTTATTACTATTAGGGTTTTCACCTTGTAGCAGACTTTTAGAGGTTAACATGTTCTCTTCTGGACTGTTACAAGACCAGTAAGGCTGCACTTTAACAAGATTAAAAATCAGACAACTGTTCTTTTTGATAAATGGCTGATTCTGATTTTTGTACATATACATGGTATCCGATTGTGCAAAATCCAGTAAAATTTGATGCCAGTTTTACAAACTCTCCCTTTGCTTTATCTACATGTAGGTGATTAGATACCTTTACCAGGTCATGTACTCAGGCAATTCCATCAGACTTGATTAATCTACAACAGTTTACAATTACCTTAGTGCAATTTTCAAAAGAGAGGGAGGAAAAATAAATCTACGGGCAATTTGCTGAGTATTATCAAAATACAGAATTTTAAGTTACCAAATATTCAGATTAAGCAGAGGTAATAACAATGTTTGATTATTCTATCTTCCTCTGAATTGCCTTGTGATATGAGTAAATCCTCTATAATGCATTTTACAATGTGTTTTACCCCACGCAAAGAAAACCCCACAAACCCTTCAGAAGACTCTTCTGAAGCTTAAAGAAAATTTCTAACGAGTCCTTGCATTAAAAAGACAACAAATTTTGCCATCCTGCTTCAATCAGGATTCTTATTTCACTGTCATTTTTTAGAACTTTTCTATTTATTAATTATATAACAGTATGTGTATGTCTCTATATACACGAAGTATTCTATACATCAATCTCTGAATACTACCTCCTAAATCAAACTTCCTAATCTGATTAAGCAGAAATATATTTGCTTTCTGAAGTTTGGCCTTTTTGCAGGGGATTCTGATTTTGAAAAAAAAAAAATTAAAAAACCTAGTGAAAACTTTTAGCCAGGAGAAGGTAGCTATATAAACCAGACAGAAAATTCACAAAATCATTCCATTAGAAAGCAAGAACAAGCTCTCCCTATAGTTAAGAATCAAAACATAAGATAGACAAACTCCCTGAGGCTGTAACACATTGGAGTGCAAAGTGAACTTTGGGTGAATCCAGAACTCTGGTGTTTGTGCTTCAGTGCTTAGCCTCTCTTTTAGCAACATTACTGCTTCGAAGTTAGGATCAATGGATCAAATGTGTGTGGAGAACACAACAGTAGTACCATGTAGGGCCTTTCCTCCTCTGTACACAATAACGTTTCTAGCTGAAGTGGCAGGTAGTTCAGGAGACTGGTGAGAAGAAACCCATCTGTGGAGAAGACTGCCTGAACTCTTGTTGAGATCCAAGGCCATAGTGAACAAACACTGGTGTCAGCAGTGTTCTCAACCCTTATTAAGATCTATCAGTTAAGAATGAGTAGTTAGTCACAGAGAGAATCCAGTTGTGGAAAGTCTATCAAGAATAAGGGCAGTGTTAAACAACCTCCTTTTACTTGCAGTCCTTGTTTTATCACACCTCTGAGGGAAGAACGCCACAAAGTCCTAAATGAGAACAACTTCAGCTTCCCAAGTAGTCTTTTATGATGAGTGATACAGCCTTCAAGGGGCAAAGCTGCCTCTAATACCTATTGAAGTAGAATTCTTGATGGCATTTTTCTAGTAGCCTGTTCAGTTCCCTCTAAATTAGTTATTCATTTGCAAATGAAAGTATTAGTGCAAAAGCAACATCCACGCATTTGGTACTTTTTTCTGGTTTTATATTGTATTTAAAATGCCCACATCATTTGTTTTCAGTCCGTCTGTTTCTGTCCCTCTTTCTCATATACATGAACTCACTTCAAGCATATATGATTTTATTGTATGGAGGCATTAAGTTTCACATATTGCTTGGTAGAAAAATAATATACAATCACTGTACAGTGGTAGTGTGCTTCCCAGAGGAAATGAAATGATTACTGATGAGATGAGAAATATGAAAGGGAACACATATAATAGAACAACACAGGCACGGTGATCATCGTTACTAATCTTAATTTTCCAAAGAAGTCTACCTTTTCATAGTGATGGATAAAGATAAAAAGGGGATGAGATACAATGCTTTTCTTGAGTCAGGGAATTTTAAAATCAGTGATCTGATTTTATCTGCATAATCAAATAGAGCATCTTGTACTTGTTCCACAAACATGGCAGGCAGTGCAATAAAAGACAATGTATTGGTCCTATCACCAAAACAGTTTGCTTGTTTTCTGAGGAAAAACTCCTTTTACTTTGCAAAGGTCACAGAACTAAGTCGTATTTGGCTGTCTAACCTGTTTGGGAAATATACATGTAGCAAATACGCTAAATACTTAAAATTTTGTACACATTCCACTTTCCATTCTACAACACAGAGATTCCTCAGACACGTGTGCTGGGTCCTCCCATGAATGCCTCTTATGCAGGCTCTTGCCAGGTCTCCAAAGATACCAGGGATGTAAAAAACTGACTGGCTCTTGGCTTGTCCACTGACCTGTGATTCATCTGGAATTTCACTTCCTCCAGTGGCCACAGACATTGAGATTTATCTATCTATAAATTTTGAATCGTACCTGGATTTTTCAGATAATTATATGAATAATTTGATAAGTAACTTATTCATAGTCAAGCAATAACAAGGTAAGTCTAACTGTCCACCAGTTGGAATTCAAAATGTTTAAATCATAGGCTCCTTCATAAACAATATACATACAAATTCACTGCAGTATGTTTCTTGATCAACTCTAAAGGATGTCATTACTTATCTGACCAATATCCAGACCACAAGATTGCTACGTGAAGCCTGGTTATGATTTCAAAGTAACCATCTGGAATTAGTAGTATGCAAGACTTTCTTCGAGGATGTATATTGAACTGCAGAGTTTTGCTTCTCTTTACTCTCCAGTGTCTGCCTTATCCAGTATTACTTACCATTACTCAACCCATTACAGATTATGGTTTCTCTGTTTGTTCTTGTTTATAACTCCTAAATCATCCGGAACTAGGACTACATCTTAACTCTAATTCTCATGCACATTCTTCTGCTCAGACAAAATGCATTTATATGAACAAATAAAATAATTGATGCAAAATTCATACTGGAAAAACTGAGTATGTTCAGGAGTGAAAACAAGCCTATTAATACTGAAATAAGAGCATTAATGCATTTAAGCTCTTTATGCTCTCCTGAGTTCAGAATAATTCTTATTAGATGAGCAAGAAAAGTGAGACATGAAACAGATATGGACTGCAAATACTAAAGACATTGATTTTGAATTTAATGTCTCCAACCTCAGTCTCCTTGCCTATACAGCCTTAGCACACGTGAGATGGGTAACAGATTTCCAGTCTATCTGCCTCGTGAAAACACAAGGACTTCACAGACAGCCTTCATTATTGCCTCCAAAAAACCCCATTTAGACAGCCTACACTGTACCATGACAGTCTACCAAGCCACCAAATTCCACAGGACATTTCTGGCTGTTTTTTTCCACAAAGTCCTCTTCACTCCAGAAATTGGTCTCTAGCTGAACCTTGAGTCATGCTACCCAATCTACTGTCTGGTCAGTCAGAGAAATTGATTTTGAGGGTAGTGTTCAGATATTCCTCACAAAACCACAGGCATATCTGTTGAGGTTGATTTGAGAAGTGATACACCCACGCAACACTTAAGGAAATCAGTGGAATTCTGAAAATAAAAAAAAAGCATATAAATTTTAACTTAGTACCTAAGGTTTAGCAAAACAATTAGAGTATTTTCAAAATTTGAGGCTCAAATATCTTCTCTAAAATCATCAAGCAACTAAATGTCAGAGCTCAGAATAGAATCCAAAAGCCATCACCTTCTAACTGTATGTCTCAGCAGTCATGATAGTTCTTCAGTTTTAGAGATTGCTATTAAAAATGTTGATCAAAAGTTTCAGCATAATCTTCAGCTGGGAAATCAAAAGGTTACCTTAGATTCTTTTATTTCTTAAACATATTAATTCAACTTTTTCACTAAGTCACTGATCTTAATGAATTCCCAAAAGAGATCACTTGGTTCAATGATATTTAGTCATGGATAGATCAGGTTATAATTAAGCTCAGACATATTTACTGAGTGGACTATATTGAGCAAGTTGATGCTTCCACTGCTTGAGCTCATTTAAGTAAAATCTTACAAAAAATTGTTCTGTAAAAATTGGTGAGTGTGAAGTCAAAATAACTGATAATCCTAGCAGGGCTTGTCACATGACAGAGGTTTTTCTTGAGATAGCTTTCATGTTGGGGCATTTTGGGATATAATCTTACAGTGATTTAATACCACATGAATAAAGCCCCCAAAATTACAATAGGAACCAGACAGAAACACAAGTTGCCCTGTTACTTAATAGCCTTCATTAAAAGGTTTCCTGAGGTGTTTGAGCCAAAGCCCAGGAACTAAAGCTTGGAATGAGCACTGTCCTGGTGAAGTGATTCTTCAATCTTGCTGACTCAAGAAAACATAATTCCAGTCTACATGAAGTGTCTGAAATTGTCACTAAAAAGCTTGTCACTGAGTAGCAGCCTTGTCAGGAAACTTATACTTAAAATTTCAGACAGCTATCAGTTGTTCAACGAACGCCAAGACCATACAACCTATTCTTCCTGACAATTCACTGCCCAAATACCCAAGCACTTTGCAGCCAGAATTAGTTCAAGAATTTGGTTTTGTTTTGTCTCTCCTGTCACAAATGATAAACACTAAACATCTTTTTTATTGGGAGTTCTGATGGCAACCAGAGGAAATATATGCGTAAGAGAGAAAGAAACAGGAAGTAGAGGAATATGCTCCAAAAATTGATTTTTTGCCATGCCATCATTGATTTTTCAGCTTAAGAAAGCAGTGGGCAACAGAGTAGGCATTTTTCAATAGTTGGTATTATAGCAGAGTATTCAACAGCGACAAAAAATTACTCTTCAGTATACATATTAAACAAATTACTATCAGGTCTAAAGGTTGCCATCTTCTGCATGTACTGAACTAGAATAGTTAAAGTGCTTTGTACTTCACCAGAGTGAAATTTTGAAGCTTATGTCAAGAAACATTTTCAGCAACAAGATTCAGGCTGATAAAGGACTTCTCACTTCAGACAAGTGCTACAATAGACTGAATTAAAGTCCCTCTACATTCTTCTGTTCTTCCATAAGTTTGTCTCCATCGTCATAAAGTTTGAGCAACTTTTTCTGAACTAATGTATTGCTCTTTTATGAGTGGTGTCTTGAATCACATGTGACCAGAAGTCACAGTTCAGTAAACTAATTATCATGCATCCCCAGCACTATTTTGGTGACAGAAAAGAAATGCACAAGAGCTGCACAAAAAAAGCAGGAAATGTTTTTAAAGTACAGAATAATAGAAGGGTCAGAAAGACAGATCTTCTAAAACCCTTGGCAACTCTGAATTGGGTTGGCATAAATCAATCCCATCTTGCTGTTACCAGGATTCAGAGACTTTTAATTTGCCCTTATCCACATTGCTGTTATAAGACTTATTTTTGGGTTAAGATACATGAGAATTGCATAGACCTAAGGTATTCTCTTTATCGAATCAATTAAGATGGGATGAAACACCACTTTTTCAGAAGGAAGAAAAAGAAAGGAAGATTTCATTATCAGAAACTCACTGCTGGCCTTAGCAGTAAATCTAGCCAAGTTTTTACAAAAAGCTCTATTTCAGAGGACCTCTTCTCTTTCTTTATACCAATTTTTCTTGGTGCTTCTTCACACTTTCTTCATGTGCTTCTACATGGATAGCTTAAATTTTGCTTACTGTCCTCTGTCTACATGTTGTCAAGATAGAATTTATAAACCACTACAAAATTTAAAATGAGCAGAAGCAACAGCTTTTGTTGTTCCAGACCCTTTTCACTGAGACCCAGAAATATACAATTAGTTATTAAGGTGTTACTACAGCATTTGGTTTCTCTTTCTCTAATATTTTCTCTTTTTGTAATGTACTGCATTTAACAAACTTTTATGAAGACCTGATAACCACAGAGGAACAGGAAATAATGAGAAAGGTTCTGTACAAAGATGCTCATAATACTCAGGCAGTTGCTGAAACATACTTCCTGTAATGATCAAAATGCTTTAAACTGACCCGATAAAATAAAGTTTTCTGTTGCATTTTTTGAGACTAAATCCAGATCCACAGAAAAATATTATTTTGATTTAGTCTTGGAGGTATAAATTCAAAAACATTATTTAGAAATATATGAAAGTAGTAGCTATCACATTAAAAGAAGCATATATGAAGGCTTGTACACAAGATCAGAATGTAAAGTGTAAAATAAAGACAACTATGGCACTATGAGTGCTTTCAGCATTTTCTGACTATTATTTTTTTGAGTATGCTTCATTGGTACAGCAAGTCATAGAAAACATTAGTTCTTCTAAATACTTTCTCTTGCATAAATGTTCCATTGTTGAAAATATACCAGCTGTGATGTCAGTTGTCTTTCGTTTCAGGACTAGATATTTTCTGTCTGGCAATACAGACATAACACCTTAACAAGATATGAATATGAGTGAAGTTATCTTGGCTTGAATTAAACATGATTTCACTGTCTTTCCTTTTCTGTAAGTATTAGAATTAGTATTGTTTATACTGCTGACTGAGCCACAGAAGTTGTGTCTATTGAATCAATAAGTAAAAATCAAAAAACTAGAACCAACAATAAAAATATAAATTAAATATTAAACTAATTTCTTAATACCTTCATAAGCACTTACCATTTACATTGCTGCAAAATCACCTTTCATTGGTAAGCACAAAAACAGTAAAAACTGATCCTCAGAAGAATTTAGGCTACTAAATCCCATGAGCAAGGCGAAAAGTTTAGCAGATTGCACATAGAGTACACCTCTAGAGACTGCAGTGACCTCTCACTGAAGTTAACAAGATGTAATTGAAAATCAAAGTTTAGACTTTTTTTTTTTTTAATCTTTTAAGGTAATTCCAGAGAAACAGGCAGTAGCCTCTTGACTTATGGGCTCACGACTTTCAGACTTCATGTCTGGCAGCTCAGCTCGTGCACTGATGAATACTTCAAGTTTGTCTGCAAAGAACACACTGGATCAGCACTGGCAGGGTTGTTAATATCCTCTTCTCTTGCATAGGTAACCAGGAATCTAGACCTATGCTTGTGTGGAAGTCAGGTGAAGGAAGAATATGATTTGTTCTACTGCCACATCAATCACTGTACTCATACTAATATTAGATATTACATGGCTCCTCTCCTCGCTGCAGGTTAGATAGTCAGCACACACTTGATTAAACCTTACAAAGAAGCAGGGTGGGAGAGCAATAACCACTCTATTTCCTCTGAACTGTTTGATCCTGGTACATACCTAACTTCACACACCCACCCCAGAGACATGGTATGAGATTTTTTTGTGTTAGGAGCCTAAGAAATATAAAAATGCTTCCAAAATTTGTTGTGGCTAACAATTTTGATAACATTTAAGTGTGGTATTGGCAGTCATATACAGGTGTCTAAACCCATTTTGGTTCTATTCACCTTTTTTTTTATTTGTATTGTTGTGGTTTAACCCCAGCCAGCAGTCAAGCACCACACAGCAGGCCACCCACTGCCCCACCAGTAGGATTGGGGAGAGACTCAAAAAGGTAAAAGGCAGAGAACATATGGGTTAAGATAAAGACAATTTAATAGGGAAAGCAAAAGCCGTGCACACAAGTAAAGCAAAACAAGGAATTTATTCACCACTTCCCATGGGCAGGCTGGTGTTCAGCCATCCCCAGGAGGGCAGGGCCCCATCATGGGTAACAGTGACTTGGGAAGGAAAATGCCTTCACTTCAAATGTCCCTCCTTCCTCCTTCTTCCTCCTACTTTATATACTGAGCATGATGCCATATGGTCTGGAATATCCCTTGGGTCACTTTGGGTTACCTGTCCCAGCTATGTCTCCTCCCAGCCTTCCAAGCATCCCCAATTTCCTTGCCAGCCTGGCAGTACAAAAAGCAGAAAAGACCTTGGCTCTCTGCAAGCCCTGTTCAGCAATAACAAAAAGATCTCTGTATTATCAACCTGTTGTTCAGTAAAAATCCAAAACCCAGCCCCACACCAGTCATTGTGAAGAAAGTTAACTCCACCCTGGCCAAAACCAGCTCTTTCTGGGTTCATTCTCTCTTACAAATTACTGGTACAGTTTTGCAGCCCATTGTAAGACGGTTTACCCCCTGAGCTTGGACCAGTCCCTGTTGCAGAAACTCCAGACAAGCTACCTTCTTCTTTGCTTAATATCAATTCATTGCAAAAAAGAAGCTCATTGGGAAAAGACAAAAATGGAGGAAAGAAGGATAAATGGATACATCTGAATTGAAAAACAGTGAAAAAAACTATCAGGAAACAAGGTATAGGATAAAACCTATCAATTAATGTAATAAATATTTTTTGATTTCATAGTTTAAGTTTCCCCTGACTGTGTTTGATATTGCTAGAACACTATTATAGGCATCTCTCAGCCCACAAAATATTTATGGATTCCACCATTATTCCCTAAGGAGCTGCCCTTGAGATAAATAAATATGTAGCTTTTATTTGAAAAACTGAACAAAACTCCCTACCATTGTTGAAGCTATTCCATTCACACCTTCTCACTTTACTGAAGTGTGTCTTGGATTCATCATCCTTCGGTTATCACACAGACAAAAACAGTGCACATTTTCTGAAATACAAAGGCCCATAGAAAATACCTTACAAAGATGAAATAGGCATGACTATACTGGGTACAGTGCAAAGACATGAATTCCCTATGCCTATACATTAATCTAGGACAATGCAAGTCAACTCTGCTCTAAGAAGTAGGTGATCAAATATTTTCTGCAGTGTTATTTTACTTGACAATCACAAACACCTGTCATATTCTGGTGGATTTGGGGCCAAAATACGTCTCTTCTTATTCTACGTGGGGATATAGCAAGACAATACTGACCTGAAAGGAAGAAGGAATTCTCTTCACTGATAAAATACATGTGTATGTGTGTGGGGGTGCTTCCATTAGAAAAAAGCATTCCTTTTTACTTTTACTTTTATCTAAGTGGGCCTATTTCACCCAATAAAACCAAAAAAAAAAAAAAAAAAAGATGAGCAGGACTAAAAATGTCGTATTTCAGAAACCTGTACAACTCATTGTACAGAAGGAAATGTACTTTGACTATATTAGCTACTGAAGTTAGCTAACCTGTTCATTTTCTTCTCAAACTGCCTGTCAGCATTCTGCTGTTTCCTACTTCTGCTCACCCAGGCATTAAAAATCCAATTTTATTCTCACACTTCTCATAAGGAGTTTCTCATAAGGAGTTACACCTTCTGCTATCGGTCTATCTAGGATATTTATTTTACAGGTGTATTTATGAGACCACTTCTCTGTTAGAGTCTGTAACACATACTTGTAATAATTATTTTAATCTCTAGCTCAGTTACAGGCTAGCATCCTGGGTAACCCAAAAAATGTGTATTGTATTCTGTGTCTGTGCTAGGCCAACCTGCCCAACACTGTTACTTCCTCTTTTAGATCTGAGGGCCAGGAGTGGAGTCAGGGTGTCTGGCCTTGGGTTAGTGAGGCAGGGGGTGCCAGGGTCCCTTTGAGAGCAGGAGCACACACACAGAGCCTCTTTCCCTTTTGTTCTTGCTGAGCTACTGAGAAGCTGAGGCAGAGCAAGGAGAAGCTCTACTTTCCTTTTTTTTTTCCCCTGGGCTTTGGAACACCTTTTTTGGCTGTGATTGCTGAAGGCAACCTCCATCTCTGGAGCCAGAATCGTCAGGGCCAGGGCTGCAGGTTTCAGTGCCTGGCAAGTCCATTTTCTTTCCCCCACAGCACAGCAGCAACTCAGACCTGCAGTGCTGGCGCCAACGGGGTCCAGCCCTCTGAAGAGAAGCAGAGAAATTGACACCGCAGATTTAGAGCTGTCCTGGAAAGCACCAGCACCCGCTGTGTGCTACCAGAACTTCTTCATAAGCTCCCACCGTCCTGTTTTTTTTCTAGGGGGAAGGTTGAGCCGAGTGGGGCTTCTCCGCCGTGTTGGCTTTGTCCTTTGGATCATGCAGTCTTTTATGGCTTCACCGCCATGTTTTTCCTTCGGTCCTGGGCAGGCCACGGGATTCAGCACCTTTGTATCTAGTGATTATTTACTGTTATTTTGCATATTGCCAGTTCATTTTTTAGTAAGCTGTTGTTTTTTCACTTATCTATTCTCGCATTTGTCTCTCCTTATTGGTGAAAGGGGAATGATTAAAACTAAAAGGGGAGGTAACTCATTTTGGAGTGTTCACCCCTTAAATTGTCTTTAACTGAGACAGCTGGGTGCGCAGAATAAGGGATGAGTTTCAAATTGCATTCATTCATGTAGCATTTTAAATGTGTCTGCACCCCGGGTGTGACATTTTACTGCAGATAACAGAAAAAAAAAACTTTTTGGAATCCTTCTTTACTGGGAGAATTTGGAGCATGGCAAGAAACCAACAGTTTTTCATTATCTGTACAAATTATTTGCCTCCACAGTGAGGATATTAGAGAAAAATTTTGTGTGGCTCCAAAAATCAGCTTTCTGGAGGAGAACTTTGGTGTTTTGAAGATAGTTATTGCTAAACACCATTTTAGTTTTCGAATAAATGTGAAATTGGTAGTGTGATTCAAATGCAGAATAAAAAATGTTTTGTGAAGTAATTGTTAAGATTCAGCTGCTAGTTTTGAAATTGTTTGGCACAGGTTGAAATAGTTAAATCAGGCTGATTTTAGCTGCAGTTACAAGTTACTTTGCCAAAAGATGGAAGTATTCTTTTTTCCTTCTTGATGAGTATTTTGAAATCTATTTTACTATGTTTTCATTTCTACAGGCCACTTCAGAGGAGAGTGTTTTATATAGGGGTCTCAAGCAGCTATCTAGAAGCCCCCTGAAAAGAATAGGGGGAAATTCAGGCTTTACTGCATTTCAGAGAAGTGATATAGTTTCCCTGCCTCTTGCTTACTGAGAATCTACACATTGGCATTCATTCTACTTTTAAAAAATTCAAGAACTCTATACCTTTCTAGTACAACAGGTTTACAGGAAAGCAATCTTTTTTTCTTCTTCTTTTTTCTTTTTCCTTTTTTTTTTTTTTTTTTTTTTGGTATAGCTACAGTTTGTGAGGATCCGTTATCTAATACATCCAACACATGCCACTTTCTGCTACAGACATTCAGACATTTGGCTGCCATGGTAACAAGTACTATAAAAAAGTAAAACTAGCTCACTAAAGATTTTTGGTGCTACTAAATGCATCATTTTCTGCATAGTTTCAGGTAACTTCATTCTGCTCAGTCTTTTTTTACTTTTGAAAATAGTATTTTGTCCATTACATAATGACCAAGAAAAATAAGGAAGACTGAGTATCTGGTATTAATTCTGCTATTACCTACTTGTGCCCTATTTCTCCCTTGCTGTGTTTAGAGGTCTTAGCTGCTGACAGAACTAAGATGCTGTCTGTATGATTGTCAGCTCAGGGACTGTAGGTGAAATCCTTCAAATTCAGTCACAACTTTGCAGGCAGTATTGGAGGGTAACAAGATATTATCTCATGTTTTTTTAATCTACTTTGTCTGAAAACAAACATATTCTTGCATGCTCAGAATTCCTAGCTACTAATATTCTATCACTAACCACTATCATCAGCTTTTCAGGCTGTTGGCAAAGAGAAAGACAGATGCAGTTCTTAAGAATAAACACCAGTGGTGGGATTCACATCATGATTCAAAGTAGTTGTTATTCAGGTCTCCCTAAAACAGATGCCTGAGGTAAGACCCAGTTTTAAACACAGTGGCTTATTGCCACTGTAGATGTTACAGTGTGCAAGATATGCAGCTGGCTGACAGATACGAGACAGGACTTACTTAAGATGGAGTATTGTAAGAGAAACAACTATTTCTTTGAGCCTGCAGTCATTTTGAGTATATGGTTTGTGCCTTGCTCCAATGGGTTTGTCAATTATTGCATTTATTCTCTTTCTTACCTCTCCCTTACTTAGACCAAGAGTTGAAGAGACAATCAGATGCTCTAGTACTATGCATGGCATACTACTGTACAAAGAGTTAAATATGATGGAACGTAAAATAAGCACAACTGATGTTGTGTCAAACAGAAGGAAAAGTGTGGCAGACTGAGAACTTCTCTGGGAAGAAATTGAAGCATGAAGGTAGATATGTTCTCCTTCATGACAAAAAAATTTAAATGAAGTGTGTTGGATATTGCCAATATTGTTTTCTGGAGGCAAAAACCCAATATAAAACAAGCATATGAACAAACAAGATTGTATCTGAAGTCTGAAAAACACTGCAAGAATCTACCTAGCTAGAGCAGGATAAAGCAGGCGTGGCTGTTGAGGTCAGGAACACACAAATAATCATCATCTGAGAAAAGTATAGTGTCTTGTTATTTTGTTTTTTATATCTGGTAATAAAGTAAAATGCTCTTGTGTATTACATGATATTACAAGCTTGTGATTGTTGAAAAAACAGCAAAGAGATGTCACAGACAGTTTCAAAACAGGTAAATGACATCAGATGGCAAAGGCTAGATATCTTTAGCAGCTAATCAGCTGAATTGCTTTCAAAGACCCATGGCTCCATTGTCCGTAATGGGACTCCAAATCTTGCTCATGTGTAAAGGTGTATAGTTAATTATCTTAATCTCAAAATGTGCTTTCAGTAGAGAGACTCTCAATAGAAGCAAAGAAAAAGGAAGAAAAGATATGATAAGATAGAATGGTTTGAATTTATTTAGTTGTCTTTCTGTGGCCAGCTGCTGTAATCTGGAGTATTTTAGGCAATCTGATCCATCAGCTTTTGGTTGGCAGATAGAACAAAGGATCTTTGATAGATATACTCTTGTCTGAACCTGCAACTGAAGGCCAAGTGTGATACTAGCAGCCATTCCAAATGTCACTAGCCCTTTTGTGGGGGAAACTGAATCACGTTCCTACAGACAAGATAAAGGAAAACATGATGGTAAAACACTTATCAAGGGGACAGGGAATAGGGAGGATGCGTTTACAAAAGAAAACTCTCAAAGTTGTTTATTTGTAAAGAAAATGCAGCTGCATATCCCATTAAGTATTTTTTAACATATGTGAAAAATCACATTGGTGGATTGGGCACCTAATTCACAGAAAACCCAGCCACTCATTCAAATAGTTGTTGGTGAACCCAGGAGACACTTTTTAAATCACTTGAAATAATTTCTACACAAGAATTGACTGCAAATTGCATTAAAAAAAAAAAATTACATTTAAAAGGATGTTTACATAACAGCTATGCCAGTTTAAGGTTCCTCTGGAAGAACTAAATGGAGCATGCATTCTGGTGCTACCAATACATATGGAAAGCAGCCACACTGGTCCCAGGAGGGTCAACATCACATGGCAGATTGTACTGTGATGGTGCTTTGGTCAGATTTAAATCAGTCCCCAGCCATCATGATGATGCTATGTTACATAGAATCACAGATTCTGAGTTGGAAGGGACCCAGAAGGATCATCAAGTCCAACTATTATGTGAATGGCCCATCCAGGGATTGAACCCAGGACGCCGGTGTTATTAGCACCCGCTCTGACCAGCGGGCTAATAGGAAATGATCTCCAGATGTTCCATAGGAACCTCACCATAGGGGCAGTGCCATGGTGCCAGGCGGGCCTGCTGCTCTCTGGGAAGTGGGAGCAGAGCACGGCCCCCATGGCTCTGGGCAGGGCAAGGCTCAGCTACCAGAGCCCATCCTGCATCCCAGCCAGGAACAGGGCAGCCAGGGATGCCAGGGCAGCCAGGGATGCCGGGGCAGCCCCAGCCTGCCTCTCCCTGGGGGCAGGGACACACCAAACCCCCAGGCAAAGCTGTCACCCTGTGTGGGTGGGTCTGGATTGGGGTATCCATAGCCAGGCAGGGCAGGGCTGTAAGGTGTCGGGGTACTCTATGTGGTGACAGAGAGATAGGCCCTGAAGGCCAGAGAGAGAGAGCCCCTGTCCTGGGCCCGGAGGTGACCCTGGGACTGCATCCTGGTCACCAGGGATGGGTGGAGAGAGGATTGTGAGTTTGTGGACAGAGATGGACCTGTGAGAGGTGACAATTGTAGTTTGTGACCTTATAAGGTATTGTCTACCTGTTACCATAATAGGCAAAATCTGTGCACCACCCCAGGTGATTGGGGGACACTGTGGTGAACATCTTTCCTGTTTATATGATGTTATATCCTGGGAGTGCTGGTATTTAAGGGTAATTCTAGCTGCACAATAAATGACTTTGCATCTCCCTCTTGTGTGTGGAGTCCATGCCCATGCGTGATCACTGCAGTAAGGAGCTGAAGACTCCTTGCTGTGGGGCTCACTGGGGCAGGGACTGACAGACCAGGGGGTTGGAATTGTCCCCTGGCCTTGGACAAGGGAGGGGGAAGATACGAGGACCATAAAGCCATTAAGTGCCCTCAGGGCCCTGGCAAGGAGGAGGCAGAGATCTTCTGCAAAATGATGGTGAAACTCTTCACTTCAGATCTCTAATGCCCATATTTTTGAAAATGCAGTGAAAAATAGTGAACCATGTTTTTTACAGCCTTTACACGAGAATTGAAATGAGTTTTAAATAAGCTAAGAAAATTACCAGCCCTAAATATCTGTCTTAGTGTTTTCCCTTGATTTAATATGTGCCCATAAAAATTTCAACTCAACAGGAAAAGCTCTAGAGGAGCAAATACTGTGAAAACGCCTGGACTGCAAGAATTCTTTGGGGTCTTGCAGGAAGACCACCACATCCACACACACAGTCAAATACACACATACACACACACACACACAAAAATTGCATCAGTGAGGCTGAAGGTGATAAACTTTCTTTTTTTTGGTTAAACCTAGACAGCTGTAAGGAAAAAGAACATACATTGTTAAATGTCATGTTATAATTTCTGGCATACTTTTCATTGCATATTACAGAAGCCCCTAGATTATGAATAGGGGTTATATTTCAGATTTAATATAGCATTGGGCAGCTAATGGACCTGACATCCAAGTTCTTGAAGTGGTGAAGGAAAACCAGAAAACACACAAAGAAAACAATGAAGTATATTTTTTCAGAGAAGGCTTATAAAATATCATTTGTCTTAAATAGAAACATCTTTAGTGATGGATGTCTCTCGTGATGTAAACTGCTGTGATGCAAACTGTCATGAAATACATTATAGGGAAGTCTACGTAAGGAATTGAGGTTAGCAGCAGTGCATTTATTTTCTGTAGAGTAATCTGTTATGTTTCTGCCTCATTTTGGAAAATGCAAAGGGAAAAATGTATTTTGATTATAAAGGGAATTAAAGAATGAATGTTTTCAAAGGAATAGAAAATTATAAAAGGAGACCAAGAACATGAAATTTAAGATTTTCATTTCTTGTGCAGGTATTGATAAACAATAGTTAGTCCTTGAATTAGCTACTGACTCATAATCCAGCTCTATGTGGAGAATATGATTATTGCTTGACATATTGAGAAAACATAAAATATAAAGCTTAGACATTAGCTCATCTTTTTTAGTTGGTGATAAATGCATGTTGTAAATTCAGATTCCTTTAGATGTATTACACAAATGAAATGCAAACAGAATGGCAAAAAGAGTTCTCATTTCAAAACTAGTGAAAGAAATGATGCTTCATTGTTGCACTCTCATCAAAACATTGCTTGTGTTCTATTATAATTGCTCTATAAAACTATCATGTGATAGTTCTAACAAAATAGAGAAATACATTCTCCCCCCAAAAATCCCAGCACAAATGGCTTTGTGTCTTTAAGGATTCAGTAGTTCTCTATTTATTCATCTGTAACACCACTGATTATTACTATAACAAATTGAGTTTTCTGTCCAAAGTTTGTGTATGCATGGACATGGCTTTTCAGTAAGTCTGAAAAATTATACTTTTGCATCTTTAAAATAATATTACACCAAAACTAAGAAGTCCATATCATGATATATGATGCATAGTGAAACATTGTGAAATTGTAGTACAGTGGTAAGTATGTTAAATGTCTGGCCCTACTCCAGGATTCACGTAAGTTCACAGGTAACTGAGTCAATGTAAGCTTGGCTTTCTAGCAGCCTGAGCTGATCTGGGACAAACTTGGTGACAGAACAGCTCTGTCTGCTCTGCTCTGACAAATAAACTGGAAATAATTTCTGTTTATTTGTAGTGTAGAGGAAAGTATTTCATTGATCTTCTGGGTACTTAAAGAGCTTTCTGTGTCTTATCTTATACCTGTGAAACAGAAATAAGAAATGGGACAGGAATTTTAGGTTCTCCTAATGTAGCAACTATGCAAAACAATTAGGGCTGCAATCCAAAAAGCATTTTAAAGTTTTCTTTTAGCCGTGGGATATATAATCAGTGGAAAATCTGGCCTCAAATGGTCAAATGGAAGATAAGCAAAATAATAATAAATAGCAACATTATAAATATTTTTTTAAATATTTCTTTTTCCCTATCTATTAAAAAAAGAAGACAGATCGGGCAAAGATGTTCAAGCAGTGATTCTGCAGAGAGAAATATCAATCTTCAATTCCTGTGCCTTCGTTCTTATGTATTTCATGTTCTGAGTACTGGGGATTCACATATCTTTCATTAGTTTAACTGCATCATATCACAGATGCTTTCTAAAGAGTGCATAATCATTTGTTTAATATAATCAGAAATATGCATTAACTGAAAATAGTTGTTCCATTTAAAAATGGAAAATTAAAAAAAAAAAAAGTTATGCATGTCTTTAAAGATTGATTTTATCAACATCAGGCTGGTTTATTAGCTCAAGACTGCCTCATACCCTGATGAGCAAGAAATATCATCATCTGATACCTGTTCCAGGGCATGTGAGAGTACAAATGCAATGTGATGTTTGTGTGATTCAGTATAGCTGGCTGTAGAGGCATATCTGCATCACCAGCCTCCAGTCCCTTAACAAGCAATTGATGAGATTTAGAATGGTGATCACAGTTTGGGGGTTTTTTTACATACTTTTCATAAAGTACCCTGGACAAACCCTTTCTGGAACAGCGTACTTGACTAGAAGTATCTCTGAGCTGACCCTGCATGGTAGCTTCTCAATGTTCTGATATTCAAACACATGTATTGTTTTCTCTTAACTAACTGAAGTCATGCTGGCTCAGAATCTTTCTAGGACATCCTTTTGCATTCTCACACTGGGGAGTTTTAAAAGAAGAGCTAAACCAAGACCTTTTATCCCACCCCAGAGGATCACAGGAAGAGCTTGTTTCCTTTTCTAGCAGCCTGGTTGTTTTACCAGTTGCCAATAAAAAAAGGTAAAAAGAAATCAGGAACAACTTGCTTTTCAAAAGCTGAGACACAAGTAAAAATGAAAAACAGACTCAACAGGCTTTTGATATTAACTTGGTACAAGCCCTTTCAACATGTTTTAGGAACAAGATGAAAGCTTTTGATTTTGGTGTGTCATTTTAAAAATTGGAAATTTGTGTACGTTGTGACAATATGTGCCCATCAAATATTACAGTTTTAGCCCTGAATGGACACAAGTATATAGCACACATGCACAAAAGGAAATCTATAAATCTTTGCATTATTTGTTTCCAGACTCATATAGAAACTATATGGAATTATTTTTCTGTTTTTCTGTCTCAGTCTCTTCACTTGTTCTTTGTGTAGATTGCTGTAAGTAATGAATGCAGTCAGAGCAGGTGGAGAATAAATGTTGAATGTGGTGCCAAGTACACAGAGCAGTCATGACTAGATTTGGCAACGTTCAGTATAGCTGAACAGAAGTTCTGAAGCCCTGCTGCTCAATAGACATTTTTCATACATCTTCTCGTCAGTTTATACTGAGAAAACCAAGCATGTGAATAAGACTACTTTAAAGAAAATGTCACTTTTCTCTAAACAAAAAGACTTTTCCCTAAACAAACAAGCTAGCAATAAATATGTTTAAAAGAAGTTTTATGATCTGGGAGGTATATGCTGTTTTGCAACATTCCACTAGCAAAACAGGACTCTGCTGCACTTGTCTTCACAGGGTTTTTTGGGTTTTTTGCTTCTGGGCCATAATAGTGGGATATTCTTTATTGGACAATGCAGGCTTCTTAGAAGTAGAATTAAGGATCCGTTTCTGTATCAGAAAGAAGGCTTCCATCACAGTATAACAAAGTATGATTAAGTTATTGGTCAAAGTGCAAAAACTGACTTTAGGTTCTCCAGGGCTAAATTCATTCAGAGCTACAGCTGGATGTGTAATAGTTACTGTTTGTGAGGCAGAAGCAAACCATAGCTTTGGCAAATTAGGAGCAGGGAAGGTACAAAATACAACCAATCCCATCAACCAAAACTGTGAATTAAGATCATTGTGGTTCACAGGCCTGTCATGCTTTAAAGGTAAGATAGTGCTGGGAAAAAAAGACTGAGGACTAGAAGAAGCCACAGATTTTTCACTAAATCACTAAATATCTGTTTATCCTGCAGAGGAAATGTACCGTGTTGAGGCACCTCAGGATCTGATGCCTGCAGTACTTCGGCAAACAGTATTTAACCATTTAACCATTGGCTACTAAGAGTCAGCCAGCGCTCTGTAGGGACTCACTTCCAGAAGATCTTCGAGTCTGACTGGATGTGTGGAGAGCTTGAAACCCCTAAGCAGTTTTTGCCCCAAACTAGCAGGGGAAATAACATGGTGGCATTTTTTTAATCCAACTTGGCTTTCTGTGGCAAGACATTTCTTTCAGATTGCCTTAGGATGGCAAGCCTTAGGATGAAGTAGATGCTGGAAAAGATTTCATATTAGGGAGATCAGAACTGTTTCAATCAATTCATCTTCACCTCTTCTTTCTTAAGTAGTGTGTGAGAAAGGCCATATTCCTTAAACTGAGAAATATTACTGTTCTTGTGTTCAGGTTAAAATATGCTATCTGCATTACTTTTCTGTGTAAGCCTGAATCAAATAAAGACCCAAACTATATGATCATCAAAAAGCAGTAGAATTGCATTTATTGGAATTGTTAGAATTCTTACCATAAGCTTAAAAAGAAACCAGCAGTGATTCATAAGCATATTTGTATGAAAAACTCCCACTCACGTTATAAACCATTAAGGGTCTACATCTTGATGTTGTAAAAGATGATGTTATTGTTGATTCCTAGTCAAATGATACTGTCAAGATTACATTCTTTTTTAAAGGATACATTTGTGTTAGGACTTCTTACCTTAAAAATCCCTTTGAAGTAATTTAGTTTGCAATTTTTTCTTGTCATTGCATTATTTAGCCACGGGGAGAAATAGTAGAACATTGTTATTTCAGCTTTGCCTCTTTAATAGACTTCTTAACTTGAAAAATAAACTTGTCGGGTTTTTCTCCTGCTTTCTAAATGAAAGAAAAGCTACGTTTTAGGAAATGCACAAATTAAACTTAAATGTAAACATGCAGTGAAAGGCAATATCGTGCAGCATATGATGGAATTGCAAATTAAGCTGAAATCAAGCATTAATTGAGTCACTGGAGTAACCATTTGGAGATTTTCAAATGTATACGCTTTCTTTACTAATAAATTTTCAATAAAATTTCTCAAGTGTTTTGTTACATGATTTAATAAAATTGTGGACCCTGATACAATTATAAAGAACAGAACTTTATTAGGTGGGAAGAAAATGAGATGCCCCAGGCTGGTAGAAATACATAAATAGATATTAAACCAGCAGGATCTAGGATCAGGAAAAGATCAAAACATTTCAAAGGCTTTGCAAACTGGTAACATCACAACACCTGTATTCAGCACTCTACTTTATCAGAGGTCTTTCAAAAAGTTATTTCAGGTGACTCCTGTTGGTTTTATCTAAGTCAGGGAACACTGAGAATATCCAAATACAAACCATCAGTTAGGCTTTAAAATGTAAACACTGTCCAAGATCAGGCTTTAATAAAGTAAGCTTGATGCCTCTGAAGACAATTCTGCAAAAAAAGGACACTAAAAGCAGACTTCTCAGTACTCCACTCCGCAGTGGAGACTGAGACACACACAGACACACTTATACACAGTTTCATACTGACACATATACTGTCAAATTTCCATTTTGTTGGGATTTTTCTTAATATTTTTAAATTAACAACATCCTTGTCCCCAAATAGTCATTTATTTAACAGTATTCTAATGTTTTCTTCAGAAGACGACACCGATCCATGTTGCTGAAATCTGCTGTAACTGGATTTTAGTCTACATTTGAATTTGGCATAGAAAATATTATTCTCATCTAATGTTTTTTCACTCCTTAAGTTCTCTGATTAAAAATATAATCATATATGCAAACTCCAGTAAATTAATCTAAAAATATCCACTGTCTAGGTCTTAGTCCATGCTGCATGTTTTCAATCCATACCTTTTTCTAATGCTTAAAGAAAAAAATCTGGTTTTGCTCTGCTTCTCAAAGCCTTTTAGAAACCTGTCTGATAGTAATTTTATCCAGCTTCCTAGTCAGACACATAATCTGTTTACCACATAAACCAAGGACAAATAATTGCAGAAGAGCCTTAGGGAATGAATGACACTTTAGGAAGGTGTAGTTTCTTTGGATGAAAATCTGTACAAAATAAGCTCATGGTTAAATGCATAGGTTGTATTTTTGTTTGTCTGAGCTCTAGTGCAGTCAGTGAGAAAAACTCACAGAAATTTTAAAGGTAGTTATATATTTATATATTACAGAAGATGTTGAGCTATAAATGGCACTCAGTGAATATATATTCTTTCAAACTAGTTCTTTACTAACTGAGCCTGCTCCCTCAGCTAGAAGAGGCTTTTCCAGGACAGCTTAAAGCTGTGATAAAAAACTATCTGATCCTGTGAAATCCTGTTAGTGAAACTCAATTCTTCTTTGGAAACATCTAATCAGATGCGTCTGGTGCTTGAACTTTGTCACTCTCAGTAGTTCATTCTTAACAGTCTTTTAACAACTTCATTTTGGGACGAGTGTGAGAAAAAAATTCACTGTGCTTTCTTTCTAACACTTTTCTTTGTTTGTTTGTTTTACTGTAGGCTGAAACAGAAGGAAAATTTTTTTAAAAATCAAAATAATTTATTAAGCAATTATTACTGAGAGCTAATTTATGTCAAAAAATAGAACTAAAAGTGAACTTCAGCTGGATTCCAAACATTCAGTTTTCCCTAGGTAGTTCTTTCCACAAAATTTTCAAATTATTTTTAGACATTTATATCTATATCAAAAGATTTCTGCTTTACCTTCTCTCCCAGTGCATTCAACTACAGTCGCTCCAGGCTGACAGTTTTAAGTTGATTAACTCTAGTCTTTTTGTTGAGCGTGGATCCAAGCCAGTAAAAATGTGTATGGTAGTGCATTGCTATTTAAAAGTGAGAATGAACATGAACAGGAAAATGAAAAATTTTCTCAAAACCTGTATTTAGAAGAAAGTCATGCACAGATTAATGACCTTGCAGATACAATGACCTGTGGATTGACAGACTGCAGTGCCAGCTGTGGAGCCAAACATAAATGGTGGCCTCCACAACTGAGTTTTTCTGTAAATGTCAGTGTCAGTTGATTCCTTCCTCTGACCAGAAAAACAAATGTGTGCAGTCTGCGAATTACAAAATAGGCAGCAGCTACTGTTGAGCAGCAGCACTTATAAGAGCTCTGAGGCTGGAAATCAGATTGTTTTAGGCTTCTAGTTAGATGTGCCTGTCAGAGTAAATGTGTTTTAAAATACTTATCAGGGAGGATGAGAGGCTTGTCCAGAAGACAGGGAATTGCTACTTAAAATATGTACTTCTTTTTTATTTGATATCAGGCTGGAGCCTTCCACAACATTACTTTCCCCCTTTCTTTACTGACATCATAGACCTGCTTTGCTAGCTTTATAATTTCTTATTTTGTGATCTTCCTTTAGAGAAGTGGTGTCATTTGTACATTGTATCATTTGGTCTTGCATGAAAACACTGCATCTAGATACATTTAGAATTAACAGGTTTGTTTCATAGCTCACTGAAATTTTTCAAAAATGTCCTGCTTAATTTTTCTTTCATTACTTTAATTTAATAATGGAAAGGAAGGATGAAGGAAGGAAGGATGGGGAAAGGAAGAGAAAAAAGGGAGAGGGAGGGAAGGAGAGAGGGAGGGAAGGAGAGATGGAGAGAGGGAGCAGCTCTAGTTGTGTATATAGACTGTGGAATGAGAGGCTGGAAGGCAGTGCTGTGGAAAGGGACCTGGGGGCCCTGGTTGCTGACAAGCTGAACCTGAGTCAGCAGTGCCCTGGCAGCCAGGAGGCCAACCCTGTCCTGGGGTGCATCAGGCACAGCATCGCCAGCCGGGCAAGGGAGGGGATTGTCCCTCTCTGCTCTGCACTGGAGCAACCTCACCTCCAGAGCTGGGGGCAGTTTTGGGTGCCTCCATATAAAAAGACCATTCAGCTATTAGAGGGTGTCCAAAGGAGGCCATGAGAATGGTGAAGGGTCTGGAGAGGGAGCCTTATGAGGAGCAGCTGAGGTCACTTGGCTTGTTCAACCTAGAGAGGAGACTGAGGGGAGTCCTCATTGTGGTCTTCAGCATGCCCACAAAGGGAAACAAAGGGTCACTCTTGTGACCAGAGATAGGACTCGAGGAAATGGCATGAAGCTGAGTCAGGGGAGGTTTAGGTTGGATGTTATGAAAAGGCTCTTCACCCAGAGGGTGGTTGGGCACTGGATCAGCTCCCCCGGCACGTAGTCACAGCACCAAGCCTGACAGAGTTCAAGAAGCATTTGGGCAACACTCTAAGGCACATGGTGTGCTACGCAGGGCCTGGGACATGGGCTCAATGATCCTGATGGGACCCTTCCAACTCAGCATATTCTATAATTCTATGAAAAGAGAAGATAAGATAGAATTCTTCAAATGGTCTAGGGGAGTGTGGTGGTTAGGCAAAACTTAGGGCCTTGGTTTGTAGGGTAGATGAAAGAAAAAGAGGAAAGGAAAATAGCTGCTCGACTTCTGTGATCAGCACAGAGCTTATAGTTAATAGACAGGTTGCTAAACCAGTTAAACAAGCTGGTAACGCCTCCGTAAGGTACATATTTGAGAAAGAAGAGACCGCGAGAAGTTCCTTTCATTCCTGCTTCCCCGCTGAGGGGTGGAGAGGGGGGAGCCCCGAATAATGGTGCAGGGTGATGCTGGTTAGGCACTGAGCACCAACAAAAACTATTCACTTACTTGCCTCTGCTTTAGCTAAGCAGAGAAGGGGAAAGAAAAACTTCATTTTTATGAGGTAGAATAAGGATTATTGAGGAAAACGGAAAAACTTCAAGGCGAAACGGGGTCAAACTTACAGTAAAATAAAGACAATTTACTACTAACAGAATTAAAAGTAAAAAGAATAATAAGAAACCAAAGCAAGCTTCCAGAACACCTCTCTCTTCCAGTACACCCCTCTTTCCACCAAACCGCACAAGGGAAACAAACATGGGGTTTTGGTCAGTGTTTCATTTCTAAAGAGCCTTTATTTATGTTTAAGGAAAAGAGTTTCTCCTGCTGTGCTGTGGGATTCTTCCCATGGAAGATAGTTCTCTGCGAACTTCTCT
>VZRS01013417.1:1187691-1210714 GCA_013398055.1 Ifrita kowaldi
CACAGCACCAAGCCTGACAGAGTTCAAGAAGCATTTGGGCAACACTCTAAGGCACATGGTGTGCTACGCAGGGCCTGGGACATGGGCTCAATGATCCTGATGGGACCCTTCCAACTCAGCATATTCTATAATTCTATGAAAAGAGAAGATAAGATAGAATTCTTCAAATGGTCTAGGGGAGTGTGGTGGTTAGGCAAAACTTAGGGCCTTGGTTTGTAGGGTAGATGAAAGAAAAAGAGGAAAGGAAAATAGCTGCTCGACTTCTGTGATCAGCACAGAGCTTATAGTTAATAGACAGGTTGCTAAACCAGTTAAACAAGCTGGTAACGCCTCCGTAAGGTACATATTTGAGAAAGAAGAGACCGCGAGAAGTTCCTTTCATTCCTGCTTCCCCGCTGAGGGGTGGAGAGGGGGGAGCCCC
The DNA here is from genome assembly GCA_013398055.1 of Ifrita kowaldi. NCBI lineage: Eukaryota > Metazoa > Chordata > Aves > Passeriformes > Cinclosomatidae > Ifrita > Ifrita kowaldi. The sequence continues at coordinate 1,188,113 of VZRS01013417.1, forward strand.
GAATAATGGTGCAGGGTGATGCTGGTTAGGCACTGAGCACCAACAAAAACTATTCACTTACTTGCCTCTGCTTTAGCTAAGCAGAGAAGGGGAAAGAAAAACTTCATTTTTATGAGGTAGAATAAGGATTATTGAGGAAAACGGAAAAACTTCAAGGCGAAACGGGGTCAAACTTACAGTAAAATAAAGACAATTTACTACTAACAGAATTAAAAGTAAAAAGAATAATAAGAAACCAAAGCAAGCTTCCAGAACACCTCTCTCTTCCAGTACACCCCTCTTTCCACCAAACCGCACAAGGGAAACAAACATGGGGTTTTGGTCAGTGTTTCATTTCTAAAGAGCCTTTATTTATGTTTAAGGAAAAGAGTTTCTCCTGCTGTGCTGTGGGATTCTTCCCATGGAAGATAGTTCTCTGCGAACTTCTCTAATGTGGTTTCAAACTTCACAACAATCTGCCCAAAATCTGCTGCAGTGAAAAATATCCCTCCCATGAATCTTGCAGTCTTCTCACGCTGTCCTCATGGGTCATATAAGTCGTGGGGGTTTTACTCTTTTAAGGATGAGCTACTCCAACCTGAAAGCAAAGGTTCTCTTCTTCAATCTCTAAAAGCCTCTCACATCTATGGCTCTGGCATGAGCATTTTTCTTCACAAGCTGCATGTGGATTTCTGCATCCCCCCATGTACCTCATCTCATGAATTATAGGGAAAAACAAATTGCTGTATTACAGTCCTCACCACAGCTTGCAAGGAAGGAGGATTTCAGCTCCGGCGCTGGGACCGCCTCCTCTCCTTCCTTTCCCCCACTGATCATGACACCACCATGTTGGCCTCTTCTCATGTGATCTCACTTTTCCTTTCTCTCTGACTTGGAAAGAAGTTGGTATCTGTTAAGTTGTAGCTGAGAAGTTGACCTTGTTTGGGCTCTGCATTGGGAAAGACTTGCCCTGTCTCTGCTGGCTGCATGGTGTTTTTTCTCCGATTTGGCGTGAGCTGTGCCAGCTGCAAGGAAGGGCCCGCTAGCCCACGTGGGCCGCGCCAGCTCCAGAGATTCGCGATGCGCGGTTCGAGCTGCGCGGCTGCCCATGGCTGTTCTTGGCTGCTTGCTGCTCCGGGGTGGTTTTCTCCTGGCAGGAGGGGGGGCCCGCCGGCTCCGGGAGGGGGTCCTGGGCTCCCCCCCTCACCACCCCTCAGCTGGGAAGTGGGAACGAAAAGAACTTCTTGCAGTCTCTTCTTTCTTAAATTTGTATTTCATGGAGGCATTACCAGCTAGTTTAACTGGTTTAGCAACCTGTCTATCAACTATAAGCTCTGTGCTGGTCACAGAAGTCGAGCGGCTGTTTCCCTTTCTACTTTTTCTTTCCTCTCCCCTACAAACCAAGGCCCTAAGTTTTGCTAAACCACAACAGGGAGGAAACAAAACCACAAAAAACATTCAACAATGTTTAGTGATAAAAGCATTTTACAGTTTTTTCCAAGAACAAATCAACCATTTGTTTCCTTTCTTATACTGAAAATACTCACTTTTTCTGCCTGTACAGATAAAGGTTGAGGAGAGTTCCAATAAAGAATGATTTATGTACATGCAATTAAAATGGTGTGTAATGAATTAGGCTCTTAAGAACAAGCACCACAAATATTTTTTTTTAATTTTATTTTTTATTGTCTCAGTGGTTTTTATTTTAACTTATATGTCTATGTGTCATTTCCTTGACACACAGTAATATTCTAATCTCAGTAAAAAGAGGCTGAGACTGAGCATTATTTTCACACTAGGTAGTGCTGACTATATGGAGTGAGATTTCCCTTTGCTATGCGAGCATGTCACAACTTCAATATGTAAGATGAAAAATTGCATGTTGTTTCATATGTTGGATATTGTTTAGCATGAATATGGGGAGAATACAAGTTGCTAATGCCAGTTCTATGTCTAAAACTGTATTTAGCACAAATAACCCTCTAACTTTGAAAAGACAAAAAATGTATTTAATTAATCCATGTGAATTTTTTTAACATATTCTGTCTTATAGAAACTTTGTTTAAAACCATTTAAATGGAATTAGATTATTAGTGATATCAGTTTTATTTTTGTGGCGAGTTTCCCAGCAAAGTAGTGAAATGTCAAAAGTGCTATAGAATTTGTCATATTTGGGCTGACACTGGACTAAAATGGTAATGCTAATGGAGGTCAGTGGTGAGGTACACAAGGAAACTTTACAAATGTTTGTTGACATATTTACTAATTCTAGGGCACACTCATACACTTTTTGGGTCATTGTTCTTATCTGATGGTTTAAACAAAACTGCAGATTAATTTGGATACTTTCCTATTTTCTATATGTGAACAAGAAGACCCAAAGATAATAAAGTCAATGAATGTTAGACAACCTATTATTATTAGCCTATTATTTAAATATAGATCTCACAATAAATCTGTCTGATTGTTTAAATGGTATTGCCTCCCAAAATATTATGAAGTCCCAAATCTGGGATACTCCCCCTGCATGCCCTTGTATTTGTACTAAATTTCTAAAATGAGTATTCTGCAAGCATGATCACTTTAGGAAGCTATTCCAGGATCTAATAAACCTCAATGTCAAGATATTTCCCCTGACTCTTTAAATATTTTCGTTACCTCACTTTAGTCCCATTGCCGTTAAATATGTCCCAAACTGTTTCTATCTGCTTTGTTGTTCCAAAATTCAAATCCTGAACTCAATTTCACAGGTATGTTTGTGGCAAATATAGTGGGACCAGGGGTTTTTAACAAGGTCAATAGTCCAGGCTATGAACAATCTGAACAAGGAGGGAAAGTTCTTTCAGCTGTTAAAAGAGAAATCTCAGGAGTCTTAAGCACAGAACAATTTATTTTCCTGCATATGAACTGGGAATTATAAACTAGTGGCCACAGTGGATAGAAGGTTAAACTACAAAAAAGGACAGCCTCTATAGGGAGCCAATGACTCCCACTTGCAGGGATATCTTTTATAAAGACATAAATTATTTGATAGCTAACATGAAAATTCATCAAGAGGAATGACAATTTTCCTAATATCCCATGAAGAGAAAACTGCATGTGAAGACAATTGGTTCATGAATGCAGAAATCAGTAAGGGTCAACTGCAGGAAGGTATCAGTGACGTTTATTTTGTTCATGAATTCCAAAACTCTGCTACCTTTCCAGACTTCACCATTTCTTCATATTTGCCTATTTCTCATTTATTTACAAAGAGGAATTTATGAAAACATATCATGCAGGTGTTCTCAACTGTTTTGTTCTTTGTTTTAGAAAGAGAGAAATATGTGCTCATGTGCTTAAGGGCAAAATATCAAGTTGCATGACTGTATCATAGAATTCACTTCTTTCTTTGTAGAAGCAGTTCTCTACTGAGCATTCATTTGGAATTAATTAACAATACCATAAACGAATTTGGGTTCTGGATGCTGGAACAGCTGAATAATCCATATGTTTGATACTGCGAGATGGTAAACACAACTGAAGTCAACTGTTGCTCAGACTTACGTATTTTCTGTGAAATTATATTCTTTCTCTGGGGTTCTTTTATACATTTCATGCAGAAAATTAAATTATTTCCATGAAGTATTATCTCAAATTCCTTATTTATTAATTTCTCTAAAAAAAAATACAGTATTTAGTAGAAAAAGTCCTTCTTGTCCTCTCTTTGGTATAGGTGAAATTGACATTTTAAGATTTTAATGAGGATGCAGATTTTCACTATATAATCTTATGTTCTTCCTCTTCCATTGCAATGATGTTAATGAGATGTTCAGATTCTAGACTGAACCATGCATTTATACTCCCTGTCTGCACTGCTTAGACCAGGCTGATTTAAGAATTCAGTATCAGGTGATGGGTGCTGTATTCCAAGAACATTTAATAAGACATTTTTCTCCTTACTGAGAAGTTTTGTCTTATTTATGTGCTTTACAAAGTAGTATCTTGATGCTTCTAATATTGCTCTTATCACAAAAACACATGTACGATGATTCAGTACATGTTCTTGCCGTTTTCAAACTTAACAACTTTAATCAGATGAAGAAAAAAGTGCTTTTTCTTCATTGTGAACCTAACATGATTGAAACAGATTCTATGTTCAGCGATCAACTTTGTTAATGGACTTTCTTGAGCTGTTTTACCTTGGTTACTGCTTAGATTTATTACTAATGTGCCATGAAATTTTCTTATCATTGTATTATTTGCTAAAGACTTGAAACTATATAATAGCCCATTTAAGATATTATTCAAAATATTCTGTATGGCAATTTTTTGTGATCTAAGTTCTCTATTGTATTATCTTTATCAGCAGAAGGAGGAATTATTTGGTTGATAAATGCCTTGGAGCTTGCTCGTAATTCATAGACATAATGAGTATTACAAATTTAGGTTCTGATAGAGATGCACATCCCTGTGATGAGCTTCCTTTAGTATATACCAAAGTTTCTGATGGAAGATGAGTGCATGGTAGATTAACATACATTTTGACCATGCTAAGTGTTACTCAATCTCCTTAAAAGTCTGTCAAAATGCCATTTGTCATGATCTGTGTTCTACTAAGGAGCTCATCCATTCCACAGATTCTTGTGTTAATTACGTTAACATGTTTAAACTACCACATGTTAATGATATTGACATTAATTTTATTACTGTGCTAGTATTTTCTCCCAAGTGAAATTGTTGGACCATGCTTTACATATCAGCATTTGCCTAGTTAAGCTTCATGTCTTCTACTCCTCAGTTGAGGTCAAAAAGAGGTATTTTCTTTTTGTCAGAAGGCACAAACAGAAATCTGTTTGGTTTGAGATCAGAAGATCTCAAATAGTTGAACATGTAGCCATCTGCACTGGTTAAGAGCTTAGCAAGTCTTCAGAATGGAGCCAAATCAGTCACAAGAGAGATGCTTCAACAGCAGCAGGAATAAAACACAATATAGATTAATCAGAAGCATAATTTCTCACAGGAAGTTGCTTAGGGATTGATCAGTAAGAGAAAGTAGTGTGGGATTGGTATATACTCACTTTCAGATCCTCAGGAATATCTTTCACAATTTTTTTTCTCTTTACATCAGATTCAAAAAACTACATACTTTTTTTAATTATAACTAAGTTGTCTCGGTTTTACTGTTGCCTTTGAGATGGCAGGTTGCTAAAGGAAAATATGAGTGTTAGTCGTAGGTGTAGACATGAAGAAGCAGAGGATTTGCAGAAATCATAAAAGATAGATTTCTACTTCTAGAATAGATTAATGAGATCCCAGCAAGGACTAAAGGTTGTTACTAAAGGAAATGTCATTTCTTTAATTAAGTTATACTTTAAAGTGGCATACACAAGAGTAGTGCAACATCTAAGGTTAAACATCCACCACCAGATGAAAAATTGCTGTAGAATCCGGTTGTAATTTAGTTTCAAACCTAGAAGACAGTGTCCATAGTGTGTCTGCATTTGAGCTAGATGGTCACCACAGTCAGCAGACATAAAGTCAGTACAGTTAGTGGTCCCTAGAGTTCACCAAATGTCTGGTTTTCCATCTCAATCTCATCCTGACTTCACAGACTTTATACCCTGGGTCACTATGGACAATAATGGATCTTAAGCAGTGATACACAGGTAGACAAATTAAATACAGACACCTGCAAATCCAGGGCTGAATCCTACATGACTATGACTATGTTGAAGTCCTAACAACTTTCTTTGTCATCTAAAGTGAAGTACAAGGAATTATCTCCATCTATGTATTTTCACTCATGCATAAAGAGAGACATAAACTGAAGAAAAAAGATTTTCTTTTGAAGACAGAGGCAATTAATTCATGCTCCTTTTGAAACCGACTGTAGTTGAGATAAAGGAATGAATGATAGCAACATAACTGCTGTCACTTTAATTAGGAAAAAAGTGGAGAATAAGTGCATATCATTGCAAATAACTCCATTTTTTATTTCTTTGTGAAAATGTACTGCTTGTTGCCCTGTCAGTCCCCATTATTGTGATTGAAAAATATGAATTAAGTATATACCTTGATTGCAACCCTTTCTGAGTTACATTTAATACCACTGAGACTTCAGAAACATGAATCACTTAGGGTATGACTTGCGATGATAAATTCAGGGTATGTTTTTATATTTTTAATTATTGCAGCATCTGTCTCCAGATGCCTGAAAAATATTAAATACAGAGAATATTATCTTGAAAATATTAGATAGGTAGATCTTCCTGTAAACTTGACTGAAATGATGACTCTCTCTTGTTATTTTCAAATCTTTATTTTGAAAGTATAGATGCATAAATATATATTTATGTCCAATAGTACAGCCAAATTGAGAATGTCTTGCTGGTATGTGGAGTGTGCCTACTGAAAGATGACTTTAACTTCCTTTTGATCACATATAAGGACAATTCTGCAGTAATGAAAACACCATAACACCGCTGATCTTGACAGATCTTTACAAATTTCTTTCAGCTTTGAATGTCATGCACATATATAGTAGTAAATGACTTGAATCCGGCCACATGGGAACCTCTGAAATTTTGACATTTGGTTTTGAGGATGTTCATCTAGTTTCTTGTTTTCTGTTAGGTAGATTCCAACATTGTCACTTCTAATGTGTTACATTTAATATTTTTAAAAGTGTGGTTTCTAAGGGTGTGACTTTGTCACCTTTTTAGTACTGTAATGTTTTATGCTTGTTTTCTAAATCAGCTTATATTGTCATTGTAGTTTGTATTGAGTGTTATTTTATGTGGACTTCTTGTAAAAGTGAAGAAGTAGCATTCTGTATTTCAAAAGTATAGACAGAAAAAAACCCAGAAGTAATAAGATCTTTACAGAAAAAACATTTCACAAATTCCTTTTGCTATTTTGTGAGAATTAATGAACTTTTAGAAAAATATATTTTTCAAAAAAAACTACCTTTCTGTGATTGCAAATTGTATCCCTAAAAAGCTTTTTGACCAACACTATTTAAATTGAATAAATGATGATGCTTATAGTACCCATCTAAGTGAAATTTCAGATCAGTACAAAAGTCACACCCTGCTCAAGAGAAGAGGAAAGGTGTATTAGGAAAGGATAAAGCTTGGGGAATTACAGCTGAAGCTATGACCTATCTTTCCTATATACACCTATACACCTGAAGTGACCCTGAAAAGTAGATCTGTTTTGCTCGTGATCAAAATTATGTCTGGTCACTGCACATAGACTTAGTAGACAGAGGGTTTTTTCCTTATCTGACAACATTTTTTTCAACTTGAAAGGACCTCAGGAGCTTTAAAATTTCATATAGTTTCAATGTATTTTACTGTATTAAATATTAAAGATGTGAAATGTAGTCATCAGAAACCTGTCTTTTTCTCAGCATTGGACAGCATGGAATTGTTTACTTTGAAATATAGTGAATGAAAGAACTGGAATTAAATAGAATTAAATAAATGGCTATTATGGAAAGCAGATTTTAATAATAGCCATCACAGACCATTTCTACTAAGATCTGCCCTCAAAGTCCTGGAAGTAAATCCCTTACGAAATGAAAATCATTCACTCTGATTTTTCCACAAAACAATCCATATGTCCTTAAGGTTTTGTGTCTGCATCATGATATAAAGCTAAATGGAGTAATCCATTTCTCAGGCTTTTTGTTCCTCTCTTTTTTTTTTTTAATTTTTAATTTTATTCTTCAAATGTCTTTCTAAAAATGCCTGAGTACCGAGAAAGCTGTTATAGGCCATGCTTAGAGCATTCCTCTAGTGGAAGGAAACTAAATAACATGGTTAATCCCAAGACTAAAATAGTGTGCATGTTAGTTTGTGGAAGGATTTTTAGTTTAGTTTGAATTAATTCTTCTCTTAACCCAAAGATTGTTTAGGAAAAATTACAGAAATAAAAGCAAGAATTCAAAGTTCAGAGAATTACCCTTAAAACAGGGTTACAAAATCAGGCTATGTACTAAACATAATGTTTTCTGACCCTTGGTATTGATTCAACAGCAATTAAAAATGCTGCAGACCAAGAACATTTTGCTATTCTTTTGAGGCAGGTGGGATAACTTTTCTTCTGTAACATTTCTACAGGCAGGTTCTATACAGGCAGCTCCTACTGTTGCAGAACAAGTGGAATACACTCAAGATAAGGTCAGACCAGAAGCAGTTTTACTCCAGGTGCAGGAGAGACCACAAAGCAGCAGTAGCCTAGCAGGCTCTGCTGATACGGACTCTGCCCAAATGGGGCAGCTACAGAGCTTATACACCCCCAGGCTGTGCAAGCTGTTCTTCACCTAAACTGTGCCACCTAAGCAGGACTGTGGTAAATAACAAATCAGATGGAATTCTTCAGGGAAGAAGGCTCCGCCTTGTACAAGTACACCTTTTTACAAGTACAACTGTATTAATTAAATTGTGCTGACTGGCAAAAGGATCAGCTGCAAATGTTTCTTTACTAACAATGATATGTAACAACTTAGTGTTTTTCCACAACTAGAATCTTTTACAATAATTATGCTCAAAGAAAAAAAATTAAAAATTGGGAAACCGGAGTCTCCTCAGTGACAGACCTTCTCTGAACACTCTTATTGGATCAGGTTCATGGAGTCTGAAGCAGGTGAGCTCCTCAAAGAAGAGTGCCAAGCCAGGGAGATCCAGAAGATCCAGAAGCACAACCATAAGTGGCTAAGGGGATTTAAATACAAATACATACCTAGTGAGAGTGATGATCCCTGTGTTCCAAAAGCAGTTAGCCGAGGAGTTAATGGATTGCAATTAACTGGTATCTCAATTTCACCAGTCATTCTTTAAACAACTAAGTCAGCCCTTTTCTGGAGTCTGTGACTTTGCCTTTAGTGACAAACTGACTTCAAACACAACTAAATTAATCTTCCAAGGTCTGCAAAGGCTTTCACAATTGCAGAAGTGTATCTTGACAAATTATTGTAGCTTGAGGGGAGGTTGCCGAAAGTAAACATTCTTCTCCAAAGCAGACTGGGATTCCATTTATGGCAGGCACTGCTTACTTCAATTCCAGTCTGTACCTCTTAGAGAATCTCTCCAGTCAGGTTTACTCGGGACTTCGGGAACAAGAGATGTAGTCTGCATTTCCCTGCATCAGCCAAACTAGACTGCAATTCTCATTTTTCTGTTTCTTCCAGATACTTTTGTCTTACATTAGTATCTTTGGAATAGCTGAAGAAAATAGTTTTGAAATGAAAGTGATTTCCAGGCATTGTATGTGAATGGCAAACTTTCAAAACTAATGCAGAAAGAATGATTATTTCTCTGCACTTGAAAGTGAAAAGAATTCACAGCAAAATGCAAAATTCAGTTCCAAGCCTTAGTTACAGAAAAGCAATTGTAGGACACACAGAAGCACGTGTCTCTTTTTTTAATCAGAAATAACAATAATAAACTCTTTTGCTAAATGCCAAAAAAAAAAAAAAAAAAAAAAGAAGAGGATTTTTTATATAGCAAATACACAGAAACATCGGACCTTTTTTAGGTTATTTTTAAGTCACATATGAAAGTGAAAAGACTATAACAACTTTGCTGTAATAAATTGACTCTTGGGCATGCATCAGAAGAAACAGCTTTGGAGACATCACTTTTGTGTAAGAAAAATTCTGTGCATCATCTAAGAAGTGATCTGTGAATGACACCTCCATACCTTTCAGATCAAGATGTACAATAAATAAATTTAAAAATCTTGATATAACCAGTAAGATTATTTTGTTCTAATAAGCTAACTTGTGAACTACATAAAAAACATATGAGTCAATTGTTCTCACCTCCCATCTATTTCCAAGCCAGCACTATATTGGAGTTACCTGTTGAGCAACCCAGTGAAAAGCCACAAAATTGTTTCTAACCAAATCCTCTCATTTACTTTCCCCTTTCTGCCCACGCATGGGAGCCACTGCAAAGAGTCTGTAGAAATTGGCTGTGATATGACATGCTGTTGTGCTAGAATATTTTGTTCAAAGAAATGGAAGCAATTTATGTTTCCCTGCTGTGCAGCTCTGGATCTACGAATGAGATACCTATATCTTGCTATAGGCAGTACCGATCAAACCAAAGAATCAGAATGTACATCATAACTAACTTCACATTATCTGATGATGATACAAATTTAGAGCACAACATAAAAGTTATTTTAAAAAAAACAAAGCATTCAGAAAAGAATGGCCATTACAGTCACTGAACAGATGCTTAGAGGACCACCACTATGCTGTTTTTATGGGAAAAGGAAAAATGGCACACAAACATGGGAGACAGGAAAAACCCAGTTATACATGGTCTTGGACTACTAGTGACAATCAGGGCTTTGTTGGTTTCAGTGCAACCATGATCACATAAATGAACTGGTATTTGTTGCATGGAATTTCGGTTTGTGTGGCAGAAGGATACAATGGTTTATAACCTTTATTGTGGTACATATATATGGTTATCTAGTTGGCTTCATAACTATTTTCTACATAATATTATTTGTGTTTTATATGTAAAAGGTTAAATATATAAACCTCTACAGCATACTTGGCAATACTTTTCTCTCTTTTATTGCTGACTGCAATACTGGTAACATTCCTGCAACAAGCAACACTAAAGATTTCAGAAATATGATTGAAAGTAATCAGTACTGCTTAAATGTCTTTTTTTCTCCTATTGAACACAGCGGACACAAAAGCAAAGCCACAAAAGATTTCTGCAGACAGACTGAATGAATCGAGGCTATCAACAAAGGATTGCTAAGAAAATCCAGTGGGCAATAAAATGTCTTTGCTTTTCAATTTATCAAATTAGGAATTGACAAAAGATGTGTAATATCATCTTTGCAGATATTAAATTCTCCTATCTATATAACATAAGTTTTAAAAAGATGAGAGGTGCAGCAAATAAAACAGATATAGCCACAGATTTGCTCAAAATGAGGGAATGGGAGAATAAGTTCTGTTTGGCAGCTCTTGAGAGTCTTTTCCAAGTTTAGAGATTTAACCGGCACTTTGATGAATAAACACTTATTCATTAAGATTTTATGTGCCATTTTAAATCCTATTGGTATTTCTTTTTTGGCTGAACAAGAGCCCTACAAAGAGTTTCCAATAGGATTGTCAGATTCAGATTTTAAGAATTGGATCTGCTACATCTGAATTTAGGACTCAGTTTAGAGAATTAGGACTTTAACAAAGTACACCAGTCAGAAGTACAAATTTAGCTGGCACAACACAGCTAACTACTCCTCTTCTTCTTCCTGCAGCTTCTGTTACTGCAGAAGGCCAGGTTTCACTGTTTTAAGTGTAGAATTCTCTCACTAACTTTAATAGGGTTGGTTCAGGAATGCCAGCCTTGAGCAATGAAAGAAATATCTAGCCACACAAAGGTTTGTTCATTTTACTGTCTCATTTGAAGATGCCCAACCATTTATCATGCCAACACAAAATGTAATCAGAGATACCTGCCTATTGTACAGAGGAACCAGTCCGAATTGGAAAAGCAAGAATCAGCAAATATCAAAGTACTCAGTGTATACACCACAAATTCTGCTGGAGAAAAATGATTTTTAAAAAGTATTTTCTGTTCATTTTTCATTAGTTTGCCTTTGAAATGAATGCATTGTTCAAAGATCCTAAATAACCATTAAAATAGCGATTAAATCTATTTAATTAAACTGAAAAGATTCACAAATCTGAAAAAAAAAAAAAGACTCTAAAGTGCTTTTTTTTCAAAGTAAAGCACACAAAGCTTCCCAACAGGCTGGACTGGCCTGGTCCCAGTGTCCCCTGGGCCTTTCCCCACCCATGGACCAGGAGCCATTTTAGTCCCCAGGGCCATCAGCCCCTCGCCACAGACTCACTTGGAGATGGAGCTGGGGCTTCCTACAGCTGCCATGCTCCCTGGGGCCCTGGGGATCACCTGTCACTCCTGGCTCCCCAGCTGCACCTTGTGGCAGGGTATGGGATGCGCAGAATTCTTTTTCACCAGATAATGAAACATTGGAATGATGATGTACACTTTGAAATTAGTAATCTCTAAAACAAAGTTTACACTGATGTTAATGAATTCCTGAAGTTTATTGCCACAGGAGGCAGATACCTTCAGTTTCCTCAGATGGGATTCAAAAAATTCACACACAAGTCTTTAAACAAATACCAATGAGATTAGGCAGAATTGTGCCTATTGTTGTCCCCAATTGCTATTTCCTACCCCAGATAGTATAATATGATGCAAACGGATCACAGAAAATACCAAATTTTGTGCAATCTCCCTAAACAATATCATGTTTTCCAACTGCCAAAGGCAACTGCTGGGTTGGATAGCACCACTTTTTATGTTCTAAAGATTTTAGCCGAACCATATCATTCATAATAAAAGCCAGGAAGTAAAAAGAGTGAAAAGCTGACCAGAAACCACCTTTGGAGAAACATAGGTTGTGACTTTGCTTCATGTCAGAGTGTTTGTTTGTTTTAAGATAGATTTCCATCTCAACAGATTTTGTCATCCCAGAATGTTTCCCTGTACTTTGGAACAAGAAAGAATGCTTCTCCTCTGATCCACTAGCAAGCCTGTAAGGTAAAATGGGAAACAGTTCAATGAAACAGTCGACTCTAAAATGTGAGCAGAAGAAAGTTCAATGACCTTTTACTGCTAGGAATCAGCTTTCCTTGTGGGAGGGAACAGGAAAGTAGATTCATAGGGATAAAAGACTGAACATGGAAGAAATCAAAAGAAAAACATGTTGAAAAATATCCAGATGCACCAAACCCTCAGATTAATTGGCACTTGCTAACCGAATTATAGACTTCCAATGATGTTTGCCACAAATGTTTGTCTCCATCTAGAGGCAAAGCAGAAATTAAACTTTTTGAATAGGACAATTACTTAAAGATGCAAGTAGATTCAGTACTGCCTCCTGCAATGTGCTTCTAACATACCACTCACATACAGTGAGAGATGTATTTTCATTTGTTCACCTTAATGGAGCATTAGCAATAATTACCACCAGGTACAATGAATATATGCATTCAAGAAAACAAAAAACCCACATGGCCAGGAGGAATCAAGCATTAATCAAAACAGGGTGTTCATTCAGGGACACTGACCTGAGTAAGTGAAAGATATGGGCAGAGATTGCTGCCATACTTACAAGTACAGTCTGGGGAATTGTTGGAGATATCCTGGACTCTTACAATCAACAAACAAGATTTCTATAGAATACTTTTGTTTTTACTTAACGTTTGAAAATTTCTTGTGAAATCATGTCTTTGTTTATGAACTCAGAAGGCATTATTTGCTAGAGGATTTCTTATCAAGTTTGGCATGACATTCTTCAATGGACGTTTATTCTCTGCAAGCTCTTACTTATTACAGTGGGAGTACTAACACTTAAAATACCAGCATTGCTTACCCTGCCTTTCCTGCCTTGATGATTGCCAAGTGCCAACAAAGCACAATTTATGAAATCCTCTTCTCAAAGAAACTATATCCTCCCTTCAGAGAATAATTCAGGCTTCCTGTATGAAAGCATTAATGCTAGCTGATTCTAAATAAAGGCATTTATAAAGCCATTGTGTGTTTTCTATAACTCAAGTATCTCATCTTAAACCAACTGCTTCACAAAACACACCACAAATGTTTATGCTTTAAGAATAAGTGCATAAAGAAGAAGGCAAAAAAAGAAATCTGAATTTGATTTCTTACTGTTACTTCTTAAATCTGTTTCACAAGCATTTTTTTCTGTCATTTACCTTCTGACTACTAGAGTCTCACTGTGACAATAAATGACAAAGAAATGTTAAATGGCTCACTCCTCAAATGAATGGCAGGGTGACAAGTGGAACACCCTGAGCTGTTAGCATCCTCACACTACTGTGTATGGCCAGAGACTGCACAAGATACAGTGGGAATGACTCAAATGGCCAGGTCTCCTCTAGATCCTATAAGTGACCTTAATACAGATTGTGATCTGGGAATATTCTCTCAACTAAGTTTTCATAAACCCCCTCCATTTTCCTGAAAAAAACCCAAGCTTCAGATTCTAACAAACCACCATTTTCCCAGGAAAATATAGTTTATTAAAAGAATAATCTTCCTTGCTGCAAGTGGGGCACTTTTGTAAGCTGCTATTCACTTAGAATGGTCTAGAATATCATTGTTCTTTATCAGGATCCCCATCCTGAGTGAAGCACTTTTAGAAGTATTGTAGGTCAGATCCATCATAGAACATGAAGGAGAACATTTTGGTTCTAAAATAATAATAATTTTCTTATTTTAAAAAGCCTGCAAATAATGCTTAGCTTTTTTAGTGGACTGTATTGGTTATGCTGGAAATGTAATTCTTTCCTAGTTAGTCAGAGCTGACTGATAATGAGATAGATGGGCTTTTTTCCCCCTTACTTTTCTCTTCAACCTCAGTCACGTGCTCCCGGAATTCCCTCTTGTCCCTTGTCACTTGTCCCTCTTTCTCACTGTCCTTTCTCTACCATACACTAGAAACACAAACACATATATGTATGTATAACTTATGCCTTCATGCACTCCTCCTGCTTCCTCTCCTACCTACAAGTTATTAGCTGAACACATCCTTCAAAAGTTATTATTGTTATAACTTCCCCTAAATGCCACTCTTGTTGTCTTTGCAAAACAATAAATGTTCCTGCATATGAAGGAGAATCCTAATTTCTTTGCCTGTTCTTACCAACATTCACCCTCCACCCTAAAATTAGAGAAGCTGAAGTCAATTATTTTTGACAGTTTATGACCACATACCTTGCAGTGTATTTTAAAACTCAATTTGAACACATTTTCCCATTGCTAGCCTTAAAAATCAATTTAGTTCACAATATTAAAACTTCTCTTCTGAATCACATTTATTTGCTGCGAGATGACATTTTCCAGGCAGCTTATTAGTCCGAGGATCTTGTCCACATGCATCTATGTAAAGGATTGCGTCTGGGATACCAGGGCAGACTTCGTCCCCATCCAAATAGGAACAAAGGTGTTGTGTGATTGCTGTTGAGTGATTTTACTGCTTGCACTGCTGACAGTCAGCAGACATGATTTATCAGAGAGAAGCTGTCAGTTTTAGTGAATGTACCTGGGATTTGAAAATATGCAGTTTATGGCCAGGCAAATACCAAAATTTTAGCTCAACAATGATTACATAAGCTATCAATAATAAGTTCAGCAATATTCATTATTCAAAAAGATTTATGTATGCTTATGGATGCATCCTAAAGTGAACTTCTTTTTTTTGAACTATATTAAATTATTGAAATTCTGTGAAAATCTGATGAAAAATGTATTTCATATATTTGCAATGAGTTAGTGTACTGGATGATATAACAAAAAATACTGTTCCTTAAAAATATTCTATAACTGCAATGATAAAAATGTACGATTGTCAGAGACTGCAAAGCAAAGATAGATATAGCAGTCAGCTTTCACAGGTAGCACTCTTTAAACCAAAGGGAACTGCCTTTGGAATATCCACAGGATGGTGAAGAAAATGGAATGGGGCTCTGCAAAAGAAAAGACCACAGATTACATCTTTCTACTCCTACAGCATGAGTGGACGTAGACAAGTTTTTGACACAGATTTAGTCAGCATTTCAAACAGTGAGCATTGTAAATGTGCTACTGTGATAAACTTGCAGCCATCACCAAGGGAGCAAGAATTCTTCTTCCATTGATGTAAATATTATTGTTCGTTTTACCAGCTCCTAAGTTCTGCTTTTCACCATTTTTCTTCTTTTTCCTTTTGTTACTAGGCAACATAAGCAAAACTGTTCCACACCAAGAGAGCACCTTATCATTTATTTGAATGGGAAATGCCTGTGAACAGAAATAACAGATTTTGCTCTGATATTTTGACATGTAACAAATAAATAAACATTTTAAGAATTAAGAAAATATTTATATTTTTACCTCTTATATAAAATCAAAAACTTATATTTAAGCCTTTTGGCTAGTCTCTAAGTTGGGATCTCCAAATCACCTCTTCCAGGTCACTGACAACATATCAGCTAGTTTTAAGGGGAGCAGTCAGGCTAACTGTGAAAACTCTTGCAAAATTTCACAGAATCTCAGAATTACAAAATTGTTAAGGTTGGAAGGGATCACAGTGGGTCATCTGGATCCAACCTCCCTGCTCAGGCAGGGTAATCCCAGACCACATGGCACAGAATTGTGTCCAGATGGTTCTTGACTATCTCCAGTGAGAGAGAATCCACAGCCCCTCTGAGCAACCTGTTCCAGTGCATGGTCACTGCACAGTAAAGAAGTTCTTCCTCATATTCAGGTGGAACTTCCTGTGCATCAGTTTCTGCCTGTTGGGATTTCATGCATTTAAAAAGTGGCGTCATTAAAGCCAGCTGAATCCAAGAGACAATCATCATCCTCTAGTATGACCTAGATGTATTAAAGGCCAATGGCAATTTTACTGTTCCTTAACACATAAAGGTTAAAGGCTGCTGGTGTTAGTTTGGTGGGGAGTTTGGAATACTTCCGTTGTAAAAACATCCAATCTGATGACTGGTTTTTATAGGTTAAGTCACAAGACTTGAGATACAGGAAAGAATAAGTATAATAAAATATTATTAAAGAAAAAGTTAAAATACAGGGTGAAGATAAGGAGAGAAACATCATTTTGAGTTTTATCTCAAAATACAGGACCACTTAGTTATGGTACTTGAATGAATCTGGCAGAGAGCCTAAAAGTTCTCTGTAACAGTGCTGCAGGACTGTAATACAATGGACCAGGGTAGCTATTTTGCACTTCAGCTATTGATTATGATGTTATTCACTCAGCCTTTATTCATTCTAAAGTATTCTTAAGGAATAACTAAGCCTGAAGCGAGCACTAGCTGAGAATCAACAAGAACTATAAAGTGCTCTATAAGGCATTACCATAAGGCTGGCTTCACTAGTTTATTGGTTAGCTAATTCTTTCGAGGAGGGGTCTCCCAGACAGTCCATTATTCCACTGTACAGAGGAAAATGACAGTGAACCTTCTCCTGCTCATACAAAGAAATCTAGTTCACACTGTTGATTTAGACCAAAAATCAAAGCTGAAACAAATCAATGCAAATTGATAGTACTGCATAAGAAAGACAAGGCAGACCATCTTCCCACACCAAAATAGAGCTGTAGGAGCAGTTATCTTTCAGGAGAGATCATCAATGTCATTACAAACCAGTTCTTTTCTCTTTGGCATGACAGCAGGTATCTTCTCAATACCCCTCCTCTGCAGGAAAGATGTGACTTTTTAGGACATCTAGTAGATTTAGCAAAGCCCAGTGCATGTCATTGGTTAGCTGTGGTATAATTGCTGCAACCTTCTTCTTCTATCATCTATCTAGTTCTTTACTTTCTAAATGTTCCAGAAGATTTTAACTTTGCCTTTGTCCTGAACCCAAAGCTCCAGTCCTCCTATAGCTCATAATCCTTTCATACATATTTTATTGTTCACAAATCCACTATTGACCAATTGACTCACAAACCTGTACGATAGATGAATATAAATGTATTGGTGATTATGAAAGTTCATGTACTGCTATTTGAAGGAAATCATGCAGAGAAATCTAGCAATATCTTCTTTCAGTGAAATTGCCCAAATCAAGGACTTGAATTAACATCTCTGCCCATTTCTTCTTTAATTTCACACCCTCATTTTACATTAAAGTCACAACCAAGATTTTTTTAACAATATAAAGTACTTTCCCCATTATTTTCTTTCACTAAAAAGCAGAAAGAAAGCTTTCGCAAAGCAAAAATTTATATAGTACTAAGAAGTGAGGTTATATTTTCTATTTTTTACTTTTCAGAATGTCCCATTTGTGTGACTTGTCTCACAGAATGTGGATAACAGTCTTTTATAAATAATCTCCAAAAATAACCCAGCAGTTTCTAAACCTCCCACTCCTAGGAATTTTGGAGAGGTTTATATAATATTATTAATTGGGACAATATGCAAGTGTACTGGAAGCATTTGTGCTAGTAAAGATGCCTTTGATCTGTAAGAAAGACAGACCTTGTTAACGCACACAAACTTTTAGCCATTTTCCATCTAGGTCTTATGAAAGAATTCATCAATGCCTTCTTGAGATGTTAAATAACTAAAAATCTGGAAGACACTGCATTTAATAACTGTTGTGCTTCTTGGAGATGTCTGAAAGAGAAGAAACTTAAGGAGAAGTTGCAAACTGAAGGGCTGGGACCACAGTTGATGAAACTAGATGAGTGACTTTTTGAAAGCTCAGAGAAAACCAGAGAGACACCAGATGGCATAGATCTCAGAGGAACCAGAGCTGCTCAGGTCACAAACTGTCTGCAAGATTTTGATTCCCGAACAAAGGAATACACTGTTTCCTGTTCTTTGTTCTTACTACACTCTTACTATACTCCTACTTCTTACTGAAATAGCAGAGATTTTTGTATGGAATAGCAATAGAATGAAAATGAAGGTAAGATAAATCCACTGGGTTTTTAAAAGATTTTATACTTGTGGCTCTACAGCATGAATTTCCACATGAAATTCAGGTTCCATGAAGATTTTCTAAAATGTAGGATTTTAATTTCTCTCTACGTCTCCATGAATTCTCCATACAGTAGGCTATCAAGGATTAAGTTAATGAAGTCTCTCCTAACAGTGTAACGGACTATTAAGAAATGTGTAACATTGTAACATATATAGACAGAATTTCCAAGATCTTAAATAAAAATTTGATTGAGAACAGAGTTATACATGGGAATTTAATTCCTTCCAATACTCAGGGATTTGGTTGTTTTTACAGGAAGAAAAGATTTGTACCCATTTGTCTTAGAGGGCTAGTAATAAAATAGATTTTCAGATCTAGCCAGACTGTTCAAACCCAGACCTTTTCTGTCTAGGAAAGAAAGAACAGATATTTTATGACTGCTCCATGCCTGAGGTAGAATCAGCATCATTGTCCTTGTAAACTGCCACTTTCATTGTGTAGAAAAGATGTGAAGACCCGAATGGCAAAAGTTAGTCCTAAATGTGATTTATGTGGGTCAGGGTTAAAATAAATTGTGTGCAAAATTTTACATTGACTTACAGTATTTTGGATATTAAAGACTCAATGGGATCTGTCTAAAATCTAGACATCAGTTTTAGAGACTTTAGAGTTTTGGAGTTCTCAAGTATTGCTTTGCTTCTGAAGAGGTGCCAAGCCTTTACTCAGACCCTCCAAGGCAGGTGCACAGAGTTCTATTATCTAAACATTAGAAAAATTGAAAATTTTTGTTCCTAAGGCTACACATCTTTCATAATTAAAAAAAAAAGAAAATTTTGCTAATTTTAACATTTCATAGAAGAGTAACTTGCTCTCTGCAATTGACAACGGACCTTGCTTCACATATGTGAATTCCAATTCCAAAGCAACTTAGAAGTTTCTGTGTTTGAGCCTTTTCTGCCAGTGACCAGTAGCCGAAAGTGTGGTGTCTAACATGTTTAATTACAGATAATCAAAATACATTCCACCTGTCATATCAAGTTTTCACCAGCACAAGGGTCACCCTGATTTAACAAGCAAGCTTGAAGTTCTTTCTTAATTTTTTTTATGACCAAATGCAGCTTAATTACCCCATTCATATTCTTCTACTCATAGTCAGCGTACTGGGTACTAATTCTTCAAACACATGCATTTCAGCCTGTCACATGTGCTCTCCTTCTGGAAACCTATATTTAGTCATCAGACCATAATGTTCATCACTATCATATTTGAAAGAACACAGGATGTATATTGATCACAACCTCATGAATGTAACTAATTCCTCACATATAATACAAAAGAAAGAATCTCTTTAAGCTTTTCCAGTCGGATGATGAATTTGTACACTTTACTGCTCAAAATTCTTCAGACAAGGCTTTTTACTAATCATGACTTCATTAAATAAAATAAAACAAACCAGCAAACTTATGACCCAGTGAGGGGATGCCAGTAACCTGAAAGTATTGCTTTTCTTTTGACAAAACTATCAGCCTAAATTTTCAGTATCTGGAGGGAAAGATGCTGTATCGTAGCATGGCTCTAGAAGTCTTTATTCCAATACTAACTCTGGAGAAAGTGGGGGTAGGGGATGGGGAGGAGGAAGGGAAGGGAGGAAGCCTAATAATTTCTTTAAAAAGGAAGAACAGAACAAAAAACATAGTGTCTAAAGGCAGATGAAAAATTGAAAGATGTCTTGCTTATCTACTAATAGTGGTAATTTTATAATCAGTTCTTAATATTAAGAGTATTTTTTAAATTGCTACATAGAATTCATGTCTATATTTACCATGAGAACTGAGTTATATGAAATATCTGCAGTTTCTTAGCTTCAAAGTACTCTCTCATGTGTCCCAAATCTGCCAGCAAAACTCTTCCACTGCTGTTGTCTTCTAACATAGTTGACACTAATGCTCCAGTCAGCTTCTCTTCCAAACAACCTGGTATAAATAAATTAGCAAGCAGTGGGTTCACTTGAAGCTGTGAAGGGGCAGCAGCAGAATCCAGGTCTGTCAAGTTGCCGAGGGAGACTTGGCCAAGCAGCTCCTGTGCAATGCAATGCTACAGAGTGACCCTTGCCTGCTCTGTGACCAAGTGTGCTGGAACCAGCTGGTCAGTCCAGCAGTTAGCTGCTCCTCATACTCAGGAGGGGAAGGAGTCATTCCACTGGGGCCCAGCTGTCACTGGATCCTAACTGGAAGGTAGAGACATGGCCTTACCCACTCATCTGACCTGTCACCCCCTCTCTGTCATCTGCCCATTCATCCTGACAGCTTGGGAGAGACATTTCAGAGACCTGCAAATATAATTACGCAGTAGTAGCATAGTCAAGCGACCAGGAAATCCTATCTCTGAGCCGCTCAAATTCTTCATGTCATAAAATCAGCACTTAATTATTATTACCTGAGACTTTCTAATATGCCCTTACAGGAAAATCAGCCTAGCCAAATCTGCCAAGTATGATACTGGAACTTTAAGACAAAATCCATATTAGGCAAAGTGACCTCTACTTTGAGCATGTCCTAGTAGATAGCTTTTTTTAGGTCAGGAACAGCACCTACATCAGTTCCCAGATTTTTCAATTTCAAAGAACCGTAGGTTATTGGTTCTACATGCAGCAATGTAAAAAGCAATCTCTAAGAATGTAGTGGAGATTTAACAATCTCTGAGCATTGTGGTAAGTGTTTTAAAGTTCCCTTTGCCCTGATATCTTAGTACATGGCCAGTAGTCACTGGGTGCTATGGTACTTATTTGACATTTGCTGTTTCTGAGTGCTAGTAAAAATAGCAGCCTTTTGGTTCAGAAGATCAGGTGTCTGCAATGGTGAGTCAGGGGATGACACATGCCAGTCAGCTGAAGGACTGGAGGTGGGATCCTAACTGAGTTGTGCCTAACTGTGTCAATTGAATTGACAATCAAAAGGCTAAAAATGCGTGGCCCTGACGGGGTCTGAGGGAGAAAAATGGTGGCTGGGATGACTTAGTGAAGACAGCTACACCAACCAAAATCAGTGTCAAAGAAGGGGAGGGATGGGAGTCCTTCTATCCCTCTATCATTAAAAATCAAATTGTAGATGTGGTGCCTGTGTGAGGCTGGGATTCCAGCTGCTGTCTTGAGCTCAGTTTCTAAACTGTCTGGTTAGACTGGACAGGGAGGAGAGGAAGGAAGACTGGGACAGAAAGGCAGAAGGATAATAGTTTCCCAGGAAAGTTGGCTAGTGCCTACTAGTATTTATGCTTTAAGAGAAATTGGAGCATTTTGGGTAAGGAAAGATTTCTCTGCAGTATTTGGTAGTCTGCAGAAGTAAAGAAGGAAGGAAGATAAAACAGCTAAAGCTCTTGGCTCTTTGGTACAGACACTTTCTTGCCTCCTGTTTGAGACTGGTAAGGAAAAAGTTAAGGTTATCATCCCTAGTAAGGTGGCATTCAGAATCAGGACTAGGATGATGTTACTTTAATTCCAGCACTGCAGGCAGAAAAACTGATCAGCACAGATTAGGAGAAGCAATTATCCTAGCTAGGAGCAGCACCTATTTGGATGGGGGAATTAAATACAGTAAACA
This sequence comes from Ifrita kowaldi, assembly GCA_013398055.1. NCBI lineage: Eukaryota > Metazoa > Chordata > Aves > Passeriformes > Cinclosomatidae > Ifrita > Ifrita kowaldi. The sequence goes on from VZRS01013417.1 coordinate 1,210,182, forward strand.
TAGTCTAAAAATACTCCAAACACATGATAGAGCTCATTGAAAATGCCTAAACCTTATAGCTAGGTCTGTGCTTAGATTTCTTGAAATATTGCTATGCGTCTTTGCCCCTGCAGTCATTGCATGTCCCAACCTGATCTCAGGTACTACTGTTGCTGGGTATGATTTGGACATGAATCAGGTGCCACAGAGATGCAAAACTTATGATTATCTTTCAAAACTATTATCTTCCATGTTATATTATGCAGAAATACATTACACCGATTTTCTAGCATTACATGAGAAGGATTAAACTATGTGATGAGTTGTTGTGGGTTAACCCTGAGCTGATGGACAGTTTTTTGGACTAATGACGCTTCTCGCAATTTACCTATTTAAACCACGATGGAAGGGGCGGGACTCTCTCTTTCGTTCCGGCCGGCCTGCGGGCAGGTTGGGGGCGGGGGGGGCTCCGGGCCCGGCTGGGCCGGAGCCCCCGGCTCTTTCTTTTTCTCCTTTTCTTAACGCCGCAGCACGAACTCTGGGTCACCAGTGAA
>VZRS01013417.1:1210839-1222755 GCA_013398055.1 Ifrita kowaldi
AGAGATGTTTTACACCACAGCAAATTGTTTCTTTCCGGGCGGATTTTGCTGCTGGTGGCAGTTTGAGAACCACGTAAAGCAAAGGAAAACCCTTTCTCCCTTTAAGCATAAGAAAGAAACTTTTAAAACTGCAACTCTGACTGAAATCCCATGTTCTGTTATCTTTTGTGTAAGCTGAGTGAAAAAAAAGTGCTGGAGGAGGGGAAAAATTTATTTTAACTTTCTTAGTTTTTTTTCTTTCTCTTTTAATTCTGTTAGTAATAAAACAGTTTCTTTGTATCACAAATGTTTAAAGTTTGTGCCTGCTTTGTTTTTGTTTCTTTTAATTTTTTATCTCACACAAAGAAAAAATTAGTAAGTAGTCCATGTTCCAAACCAAAATCACTACACTTTTTTAGTGTTTCTGCCTGGTTTGCAAATTCAACCCGCTACATGAGTGAAAGAAAACAACTCACATGCAATCATTTTCCATCAAATATAGTCACATTCTCTAGAAGTGCAGCTTTTCACACTTCCCTTTCTGAGCAAAAAAGGATGGCTGAAAATCCAAAACAGTCCAAAGTTTTGAATTTTACATATCTCTTTTCTCGACACAAATACTAGGAAAAGGCAATAAATTATGAATGAAATGTTTAACCAGGAGTTGGATTATTCAAATAGAAAAAAGTTCAAAATTATTCAAATTAAAGGTTAGCTCCATTTAAAAAATAAATTGTAGGCATTTCTGTCTACTTGATCAATCTTAACAGACCTAAAGAACAAGTTGAAGAGGAAAACAAAGTACATCAAAGATTCCTAACTAAATTCAACACCTTGGTGAATATTTACATTAACAACATGAGTATATTCAAATTAATATATGACAATATGTACATTTTAGGAACATCCTTTGGGTTTTTTTCCAAACTAAAATTTTGTTCTGCAGGTTTTAGCCATACACTTGAAAATACTCAACCACCCGATTTTATTACATATTTAGGCAGACATACTGAATTCAGAAATGCATTTGTGTACCTTGTTTTGCCAGATGAATGTTAGCTTTAACACAGGCAAAAGGTTTTTCACTACAGAATCATTAACCAGAGCTGAAATTCTCAGCTCAGTGTATCTGTTTCTTAAACAAAAGATATTGCCCTACAAAAGAAGTAAATGAGAAGAGGCCCTGCAAATCAAAGTTGCTGCTCTTCATCTCTTGTGTGGGAGGACTGCCAAGTGAATGCAATTCAACAGTCCATTTGCATCAGCCTGGCTTATATATCCACTGAGGGAGGCAGGAATTTGGCAAGCTGTGTCAGCAGGTTACCTTGCCATTGTGAAAAAGCAATGCAACAGCATGCTAGGCATAATGAGACAAATGTTGTGCATTCAGGTCTCCAAAGTCTTTTCTTGCTGAAGGAGAAGAAAAGACTGGCCTGCATTAACACTCTGGATATGCTTCTTGTTTACATGGCCCCATCAATTGCATTTTCCTCACTGAGGTGTTAAAGGTGCATTTATGAATACAGTTAGTCAAACCTGTGATACGATTAAAGTCTTATTTCTTGTATATTATATATCATGGAAAAGAACAAGTTAAGAGTATGAGCCATCTGTGATTTATATCAGGACTGGAGCAAGAGTGTCTTGGTTCATTTAATGGCAATCAGCTACACCTTGTTGCAGGTTTCTCATGGCATGTTCGAAGAGGCCAGGAAACAGAAGTGACATTGAGGAAGAGGTGAATGAGATAAAAACCACTTGGTTCTGCAGAACAAGCTTCTCCTCATCAAAAGGGGAGCACTTGAGCAGCATTAAAAAAGGAAATGGTGACTTCTACAAACTTATGAGTTTGTAGAAGTTCTGAGTTGTAGAAGTTTTTTTGCAAAGCCTGGAGCATTCCCTAAGAGTTGCTATGGACAGCAAAGCTGGGGCAAGGGAGCAGCCTGAAGAGTGCCTCACAGAAGCACCCAAGGGTATGACATGGAAGGAGTAGGTTCAGTTCTAGCAGCCTGCTGCCAGCACTTCTGAGGAAAGTTAGCAAGGTGCACAGGAACACCTGGCAGGGCCCAGGAGGAGGAACAGGAAGGCAGCAGACAGAGTGCAGACATAGTACTTTGCTATGTGTCTGGTTCAGTGAAATAACCTGACCCCTCTCCTTTCTTATAGATTCAGGCTCTTCTTTTGCACTGATACACTGACAATTGCTGCCATGTGTCTAAAGGAATATGACAGCAAGCTCAATATTTTATTTAGCTGACACAATGGATTCACACATACATAGGGAGTCATATCATTAGCACTGCTTTCCCCACCACCTGTAAGTGGTCTTATGTCCCTTCCTCTGCTAGAGCTGAAAGAGTAGCCCTAAGGCTGATCTAAATTACTGCTCTCCAGAGTTGTCATGGTAACAGGAACTGGCTGAGCAACCCAAGCATTTTCTCTTTTCCTTGAACATATTCTGAACGCTACATTCGGAACAGGGATTGCAGCTGTGCCATCCCCACGGGCTTCTTTTCTCTCATAGAGCATGATCAGGTTCCCAGCTAAATCAGACTTCTGCCTGCTTTACAACATGTGAGTGGCAGATCTCTGCCAAAAAGTTTTCCAGAGTCTGCTGAATGATTTTAGTGGTCAGAACTGTCATTCTACACTTGGTATATCGACAGGAACATCATATTTCAAAATATCCGTTTACTGGAACTTGCTAAGTTGTGGAACTTTTAAAAATACATACTCTCATAAAAATTCGACTTGTGTCAAAAGACACTTTTGTGTTTCCTTTCCAGAAGTATTCAAATTAATCTCTCACTACAAAAGTGTTTTAAAAGATAACAAAAACTAAGTAATGCATGAGGAAAGGAAAGCTTCTGGCAATAATAAAAACAAAATAATCTGAATTCAGGAACCTTATTTCTGGAGCCTCCTGTTCCTACCATAGAGACATTCTTTGCATGAACTGTAATGTTTATTAATATTGTGCAACTTGTGTGCTCCTTCACTTGGAATTTGTCTGTCTTTAAGATTATAAAGAATTCAAAGAATAAAAAGAGATGAGCATGGTTATCCTGGTTATTTAGATAGTAAGTTGTGATATTAGAATGATACTGAATTTGACAAAAGGAGAACACAGAGATAGAAGATTCTTCTTAAAGAGAAAAGAGCTTCCTGTGGCTCTGCCTCGGATTCTTCATGCTGAAGGTTAGAAGGCATGAGTGTCTTCTGTAAGAACTTTGTGGATGAGGCTCTGCTGATCAGAAAAAAACTGTGCTGGATTAGCCTTTAGAGTCTGGGTGGAACAGTGGAGAATGGGCTTAATTTTGCCCATTTAACAGATCATTGAAACAGATGGTAGAGAGCTGAATGGCATATGACTGCAGCTAATGGAGCATTGCCTGTGCAGCTCTACTCCAGACTCTGATCTGATGATTAAGATATTTGCTGCCTGAAGTGGATGAGTGGAGAAGAGCCATATACGATGCTACCCAATTTACAGTTTTTAAAGTCAAGGAGCTGGAGCTTGTTATGACATGCTGCCCAGGTCCCTTTTGCACAGAATACCTCATTTACGGAGTAATAGGTTGGGCCACATTCCTAACACTAGGATTTAATTCCCTTATTGTATGCAATGTTTGTAATATTAGTCAATTCTTCCCATTCATCTAACACATTTCAGCTCCACATTCAAGGATTTGAGTATGTGAATCCCTCCAAATAAAGAGCAATTATCTAAGAAAATGACCTAACAGGTTATTTTCCTCCTTCATACCAGTAGTAATATAGCCTTTGGTTCCTGTTTCAGCAACAGCTTTGCTTCAAAAGGACTTTCCTGTCCAGACATGCTCAGCTATCATGGCTGCTGCTGCTGCAAAAAATATAAAGATTACCAGGAAAAAAAGAAAGTATATTAACAGTCTTTATATTACTGGAGCATTATGACTCATAGTCAAATATTTACTGTGCCCAAAATAAACCCCGGATACCCAGAAAATATTTGGAATCAAAGCATTGAGCAAATTAATTTAGCTAGTGAGAGCAAAGAGCAATGATACAATGCAGGTTTACAGTTAGGGATATAAATTTTGTCATTCTTATTCCACCATATTAAATTTTTGAAAATATTTTAAAATTGCATATCAAGAATTGTCGGTAGAGAATGGCAATGAATATCCTCCAAGGGCAAAACAAAGAAAATTTCACGCTCCCTGGAGAAAACTGTTGCACGAAAATGCAAGTGAAGGATTTTGTGTGCATAGCCCTTCCCGAGAGAGGAGGAGGAAGAGGAATCACACAAAGATACTTCTCACCGTCTAATCTCATAAGTGCGGTAGCTGGAAGGAAAAATGTCATTACTCACACTTACTTTCCATCAGAAAGCTGCTTCTCATAACTAAGCACAAGAGCCCTCTATTTCTGTGTGCACGAGAAATGGAACTGTCAGACTTCTGCTGTGCAGAAAGTACTACCAGAGTAGTTTGCTTTTATTGGTTTGTGGGTTGGGAGGCTGGTTTGATTAGTTGCATAGCAATTTATTAAATGATAGAATCATGTCTTCCAAGTTTTGAGGGGATTTTCATGACAAAATAGAGAATAATTTTCACTTAAAGCCAGCTTCTAAGTGGCTTACTTATAGACTGAAATACAAATTCTAATTGCTACATCTATCTAAAAGCTGTCCATTTTCTCTCTAGCCCTCTAATAAAGGAAACAGATCTATTGACCAGCTGATGACTGCCATTTCTCTTGCTTTTCCTCTAATTCCAGACATCCAGGCTTTCTAATACAGCAGTCTACAATGTAAAAAATACCTTCTGTGTAAGGTGACATAGAAAATATGTCTTGTCACAGTCTCTTGGGAGCTTACAGGAAGATTCTTCAGAGACAAGAACTTCCAAGATGGTACACAGCAGAAGCAGGATTCTTTTGGGTTTTCTGCTCAGGAAAGGATATACTCTAGGTATTCATACAGGATGCAACAAACACATGCTCAGAGATATGTATATGTGCATATACATTTATACACACAAGTATATGAATGTATATCTATTTCTATATGTGTATATAAATGCATATATATCGGGTTATAATTTGTCTTCATGCAAACTATATTAAATGAGATGGAAATTTCTGAGCTCCTTTATGACTTTTTTATGCATACGCAGTTCTCATTCACATACTTAGTGAAGTAAAACACTTTGCAGGAAGAGTTCCTGCAAACTTCATCCTTGATCCTTGCAAATTTGAGACAGATTATAACATTTAAAAGAATCAATTAATCTGTTGTTTCTTCTCTGTAATTCCAGTTAATTTTTCATAGTGTAAGTATTTAGCACATAAAGCTCTTCTGATTCCGTGTGTGGTTTGGGGGGTTAATTTGACATCTAAGCAATCTTTATCTCTGCACTCCAGATACTCATACCACAGGGAACAACCTGACACCTTCTCAGGTAAGGTGACAGCTCCCAGAGATATGTACATTTTTCTGATAATCCATCATCTTTTCAAACTCTCTTTTTTTTTTTTTTCTCTTTTTTTGGTCTCTGAATCAATAGAGACAAGATGTTTTGATGGCAGCCTGTTACTGGAGATTTTCCTGCTTGCCTATTCCAGTGCTTCACTTAGATACTGACTCCCATGCCTGTTTCATAATCCAGTTCCTCCTCTGATTTGCAAACAAGGTAAGTAGTATGATTATTTTCTGTTCACAGTTATGCTGTGCTTGAAATTTAAACAATACAAAAGGTTAAGCAATGACTGAAAAAGCCATTTAACTCATCTGTTTTCCTGAGGAACACCCAAAGTTGGTATAAGAGCATTTTACCCTGACCTCAGTATGCTGTGACACTTGTTTTGACTGTAGTATCCTGAACGTGTGGGTTCTTTGTAACTCTAACAAAATCTTTTATTTCCAAGCTGGGTACCCCACCTCCACTGCTATAGAGGCAGGATATTGCCCAGTGAATAGCTGTAAGAAAGCTGGAGAGATTGGCCTTTTGGATGGTTCCAATGACCAGGATGATAAAGAGCTTAGAGCATGTTTTGTGTATTGGAAACTCGTGTCCAAATACCAGATCCCAGTGCAGAGCACGAAGACAGAGAAGGGTCTCCCTAACACTGTGTTGTGTCTCTGAATTAGAGTTTCTTCTGACTCCCTTCTCCCTATTCCCACAGACTCCACATTGGATTTTGAGAAACTTTCCCAAATTATGATTAAAAAGGCACCAAAAAATTCTCTGTCAACTCAGCACTGAACACCCAATGCTTCCCAAAGTTTTAAAGATCCAATTTATTGGCTCATTGCCTGACCAATTGGCTCATAAGAAGATGTGCAACGGAGGGAATATGAAAAGTGTTTTTCCCTAAAGCAGATTTCTGTCATTTTCTAAAGGATTCACTAACCAGGGACTACAATGACAAGAGTATCTACACTCCACAGGGAAAAATATATAGCAGGATTTTCAGAGTGATGTCTGAAACCTCTTTTCTAATAACACCACCCGACTTTCCCAACTCCGTTGACTCTACCACATGGAATATGCAATTTCCTGCAAATTTACTGGTAGCTTTGCAGGCTGGAAGCGTAGCAAAGCAATGGAACTGATGTGTTGTTTCAAGCAGGATTTTCTTCTAAAGCTGTATTTATTTGGCTTAGTTTCAAAATACACAGGAAACTTCAATGTAGTAATGGCTTTCCTTTCATCTGAAATAAAAAGAATTTATGCTGCTCATTGTTCAAGCAAAATCAAACTGCAGAATTTGAATTTTACTTAAAATAATTTTATTTCTGACATATTTAAGTTCAAGGACTGGAAACAAAATTTAACCAAAGCTGCAGCTTCCTGTTCTTCCAAATCCACAGAAAAGCTCAGGTCACAGCAGTCCTCAGAAAGTTCAGTGCAGGAATACAGACAGAGCTCTTCAACAAATAATACCTTTTCACCCAGCTGAGCTGAAGGGAGCTATCTATCACCCAGGAAGCCTGATACAGCTGTTCACTGCCCAGGAGTATCAAGGGCCAGAACATCTCTATCCTGCAGCAGTGGAACAGCTACTTTTAAAAAGCACAGCTCTCCAACTGCCTTCCCTTGCCATGCCAGATTTCTGTAACTGTTTGGGCTGGAGTAACACAGACCCAGCAAGTACACTGTGAGGCTGGACAGGAGGAATAAAGACTGTCACCTTGAAAAAGCAGTAAGACTGCGTGTGGAATGGCAATCAACAAGGGTGATACAACGACCTCTGAAGGAGCTGTTTGGATAATGTCTTGGGAGCTGGCACTGCATGGAGGTAAATTTTAAAACACAAACAATAGAATGAGATTTCTTGATGAGCCTCCTGGGTACACTGGAGGCATGGAATCTAAGTCCACTGGTGCTTTAAGCATCAAAGCTCAAATACTTTAAATGATCAGAAGCCTAAATTAGTTATTTTTATTACCATATTTTAATTAATAATAATTGTAACACTATTTGCATACAGAATATCAAAAGAAATAGGCCATTGTAAATCTACACCTATACTTTTTAATTGGCAAAATTGTTCTGAACTGTGAGCTTAAAAATGCAGCTGGAGCTATTTCTTAGAATATACATTTTCTTATTTACTTATTTCTAGAATAGAATGGAAAAACTCTAGGGTCATTTATTTTAAGCCGTAATTTCTGACAAGTTGTGATTTAACTTAGATTGCAAAGTCACCTTGAAAAGTTCATCCAACTAGTTTTGTAGAAAAACAAATAAGGATTTAAATACTCTGGAAAAATAGTGCTTTCAGTAATTTTTCTGCAGTAAGACCACAAGAAACCTCTGGAGTTCTTATATCCGGTTGTGCGTTTGTACCCTTGCCCTCTCCATCCCCTTCGAAACATTACAGAACATTGTGGATTAAGTGGGTAGGATTCTGCTGTGTAAACATTGATGTCTGGAGAAGTTAAGCAGAGTTGGCAAATATGATACAGCAGATGTAGACTTTGACAGCATTCAATTTTATGATTGTGACACAGAGAGGATGTAATGCAAAACTTCTTCAGCACTTTCCTGAACAGATGGGAAAGTGTCCAGAAGAAACTTCCTTACATGAAATCTCAGGGAGGGGGAGACGTGACACAGAGAATAAACGGTGATGAACAGGAAACAGGCACATGTGTATATATATAAATAAATCTAAATAAAATGAAATCTTCATGTCACTTGCACTAAGTTGATTAATCACATCTGACTTGATACATTCAGTAAATATTTAATTCCAAAGAATTATTCCTCTGTGTTCAATACATGAAAATAAATACAACAGTGAAATAGTTTGGGGTTTTTTTTTAGAATACAATCTAACAGAATCAGTGTAACGTCACTGTGAAAATTCTAAATCAACATGATATTTAAGAAAAATAAAAGCCATCAGATAAACTATTTGATAAAAAAAAAAATCACGTTTTAGAAGTTTCTACCTAAATATAAATATGAAAAATTTATCTGCAGAGCCATATGCATTAAGTGGATGTAGTGCAAAAATAAAGATGAGCATCTAAAGTCTCTTAAATCATGTCACCCTCTCTGACGTTCTGAGAGGCACTATTAAAATATACTTTTGGTATTATATATCCATATTGACTACTTTGCGTATAAATATATACACTAAGTCAGCATATAATCCTCGTATTTTGAAAATTCCAGTTAAAGGTATGTACGTGCTGAATAACACTCAAAAGAAATTTATTGAAGGAGTTGGAAGTAAGGATGGAGAGAAATATAGCAGGCAAAAGAGGAAGAAAGAGCTACTTTTAGCTGAGGGATTTCAAAAGCATTCATTTTTGAATCCACTCCTCTTGAAGTTAATGATAAAACTCTTATGGATTTCGGTGACAAAAAGACAAGTTCCCAGACCTTTTGAAATTTTCTTCCTATCAGTATCTCTCCCTACTGAAGTGTTGCTTCTGTGACTTCATGCTTAACGGAACAAAAGAAAACTCTATTCTTTTGAGACTGTGAGAGTGGAGGCAGAAGGAGTGAAAGAATAGTAACGGAGCAAGAAATAAAGAGCTAGAATTTCTTTTACTGTGCAGCTGAAGCCAATGGAGCAACACATGCCACATAAGGAGGAAACCACAGAAGTTTGTTAATAATTTGTGTCCTCTGGAAACATATGCAGCACATAATTTCACAGCCACTGCCCTCATTATATAGTGGGTCCAAAAGTATCATTATAGAACAAACAAACAAAAAAATATCCATAGATTAGGAATCCCTCAGATCCTTTTAGTTCTCGGCTCTAAGAAGAGTTGATGTACTGTTGTAGCTTCTGCTTTTATATAAACAAGGCTGAGGTAATTATTCCCTAGGAATGATTTAGGAGGTTTGGGTATCTTACATGTTTTTATCATTCTGTTTCTGCTATCATCCTAAAACGAATTTTAGCTTGCTATTTTTTGAATATATTGTAATGAAAATTGCAAATTTAAAATAAGGTTTTCTGATGTCAGGATATCATTTTCATCAACCCTACAACTTCTGTGATGACTTTTAAAGTAAATAGTCTCTTGCATGAACTTTCTAATTAACAGTTAAAAAGAAACTGAATGTATGCAATAAACTCCGTGACTTGAATATCTCAACATTTAAGTATCCCTTTTCTAGAACTGGCTTCTTACTTAAGGAATAAATGTCCCTGGGAAATCCCACTGTGTTGGTGTTTTCTGTGTCTTCCATGCATGTGCTGAAAGTTTCCCTTTTACTAATTTCTTAGCTACATCAGAACTAAGGACTGTAAACTAGCATCAGCTTTGCTGGGCCTTTGCAATCTCACAGCCTTTTGGGGTCAAAAAAAGGAGTTATGTCTAAGCATCAAAGGATAAGGAAATATGGTCAGCAAATCAGAAGTCAGACACAGATAACCAAACCCCGTTTCAGGGTGGTGGAGGTCCCCTGGCCAATATTGCTGCAAGAGGCTGCAAGTTTAGATCTCTTCATTGGCGAGCTGCTCCCACTGGACTATGACAAAGCATTCAGTAACCTTAACAATTAAAGGCTAGACCAATGAGTAATTATCAACTTCTAGATTATTTTTCAGCTCTAGCACCGGTCAAAATCTGAGGACTTTTATGAGAAAAATTGCCTAGTTGATGCATTTTTATAGTGTCCTTTTTAAAAAAAATCACTTAATATAACTTCTAGGATGAGTATAGTCTCATAGCCAAAAGGGAAAAAAAGACAAACAACCAATCCCAAACCCAATACAACTTACGTTTATTTTGGTTACTTCCTGCTCTAAATATTACAGAAAATGTCTTTTAAAACCTGGAAAAATTTGTTTTTTGATGTTGCTTTTTATAAAAGATCATATTTAAGTGATCAAGTTGATTGGTAACAGCCAACATGGCAAATCATGCCTGACAAATTTTGTGGCATTCTATAATGGGGCTACAGCATTGGCAGATCCGGCAGAGCAACTGACATCAGCTACTTGGACTTCTGCAAAGCATTTGACACTATCCCACATGACATCCTTGTCTCCAAATCAGAGAGACTTGGATTGTAACCCCTCACCATTCTATGATAAGTTCCTTTGCAATAAACTGTGTTGGGAGGAAAGGGTTAGAAATAGCAGAATGGTGAGGAGGATGGTAGATTGGCTCAAGTACCCTTGCAGCTGGGAATGCCAAGGCCTGGAGAATGACAGTGTGGAAAACAACATATATGGTGCCTTCTGCTGTTGATCCTCTGTCTGTTTGAGAAGTAGTATTTCTGTGTAGAGATAACATAGGTGTTTCCAGAGACTTGGAGGCACTCTCACAGACCTGCTTGAGCTCCCAGTCTTGGGAGAGAGAATATGAAAGTTCAGAGATCATAGAAGAGCACAGGGGAGATCACAGCATGGGCTACACTGGCCCTTAATAAATGCATGCAAACAGCAGCCTCGCCGACTGCTAGGACAGGGTCAGCATGATGGTGCCAGCATTCCCACTTGTGTTCTCCACCTGGGTGTTGCTTTGGGATCCTCCAACTGGCAAAGTAATGAAATAAATTTACTCTTTGCATGTCAGCCATAGATTTGCGGTGGTTCTGGGTGCCTACCTGTGTCAACTCACACAACTAGTATAACCATTTCAAAATTGCATAGAATAACCCAAAAGAGCTAAAGATTTTTCTTCTGGAACTGTCCTTCCCATCACCAATATAAATTTTCAAAATATTTATACAATTATAATACAAGTTTTATAGTATAAGTTTGATTAATAGACATCTGAAGTATGGCAATAATTCCTTGTACTTAGAAAGTCAATATAATTGTTCTCTCATACTTTTATAACTTATAGCCCAGTGCCAACTGACTTTAATAGTTACTACATAACAACAGTATTTTACATTATAAGTGCTTACCACAAAACTGTGTATATTAACCATATAAGAGTGTCAGAAATACAGCTGCATGTGGGTTTGTTTTGCAACAGAGATTGCCAATGCTAACAAGAATACACAGCTGTTGAAAACAAAAGCTTTCTCAGGACAAAAATTACTTCATTATTACTACATTCAGTAAGGCTGGCAGGGGTCTTTCAAAGGAAGTGCTTTCACTTAATTAATAGCGGGAAAAAAATAGAAATTTGGTCACTTTGCTGAAATGTTGTTTCCTAACATTACCTCCCCTCATTTTGATACCTTTCATAAAAGGTATTAGCATTATCCAGATTCTCAGTGTCTCATAAAAGGGATACGCTAAAATGGATGGGAAATTCCATTGGGGCTAACCGTTGTTTTGGAAATGATATCTATAGGGTCATTACTTTATTTCTGGAAGCACAATCCTCAAATAAATAGGACTCTTCAAAGCATATGCAGTAAATAATCTAGAAACCTGCTGATTCTCATCCAGCAAACTGATCCTTATGAAGAAAGACTGAAAGAGAATACAGGCTAGAATCTCAGCTTGTCTTGGGGTGACTCC
>VZRS01013421.1:7274-81022 GCA_013398055.1 Ifrita kowaldi
TTTTTTTTGCATAGAGCAGCATAATAATTTTCCTGTTTCTTGATTTCTGAGTTTGATGCGTGTGGCCTTCAATTTGAGCGATGTGGCAATATTTCTAACTCGTACTGGATCCTTAGTGTGGTGAAATAAGCTTGGTGGGACATCAGCCCTGCTGCTTTTTTGTGCTAGAAGGATGGGGAATGTCTCCTGAGACTAACTAACTTTTAAATAACTTTTGTTTTGTTTAAACCAGCAGTGGTGCTTATACCAGATGTGCACTTTGCATAACCCTGGCTGGGGTGCTCTGAACTGAGGAAACAAGTACCATAACTTGATCCTGGGACATTTACTCACTTTTTTAAACCCCTATGCTTGTTAATAATATAGTGAGTTATTAGTGTAGGAGTTGCCCAGCAGCAATGCCTGAGGGACAGAAGCCTGGATGGGGCTGTAGCAGTGTTCCTGGTGTGTTTGCAGGTCCCTGGTGTGTCCCAAAGCAGGGCCATGGAGAAGTGGAGCCTGATGACAATCACGGTGTTACTGGCACTCACCGTGCGCTGGGCCGTGTCCCTGGGCTCCTACTCAGGTAAGGCACCTGCACAGGCTGCAGCAGCCTCAGGGAGGGGGACTGTGGGCCTTGTGATAAATGAAAATAGATGCTATTTATTGCTTAATTTTTTGCTTTTATTTATATAAAATCATCAATAGGAAGCAATGTGTTATTTCAACTGTTGTTATCTTTTAGTTCCTCTTGATTTCCCCCACAATTCCTTTTTTGTATTTTTTGAAGTGTGGAATGATTAACATGACTGTTTGGAGCAAAACACTGAAAAAAACCACCTTAACGTTTTTTTTGGATGCTCAGTTATATTTTAGGTTGACTATCTGGCTGTTTCCCCCTGTGCCTTTATTTGCAGAATATTGCAGTCCAATTGTACATTTTTTTAATATTATCCTTTAAATTCTGTAGCAGATATAACCTTAACTTATATTTAGCTAATCCTGGTGCTAATGAAGACAGTGTAGAGGTGACACAGAGTGAACAATTACTCTGCCTTGTAGCTGTACCTCCTTAAACTTGTTTACAGCAGGAGCCAGAGCTACATTCTGTTAATGGATGAGTTTTTCTCCTCCCTGTGTCAGAAGGCTTGCAGAGAATTAGCAAGTTCCTTTCCAAACCTCTCAGTTCCATTGCTACACTTGGAATAAGCTTGCACAAGGCTTGGCTTCTGCAAACTTAAAAAAAGATAAAAAATGAACCATTACTTTTAATCCTCATCAGCCCAAAGAACCACAAGCTCAGTTAAATTCTACTCTGTTTTTTTGAGGCCATGGGGACCCTCATCCCCCGAGTAGCTGGAGCTGCTCAGGAATATGCTGGTGATTTTAAACTGGTAATTCTGGGTTTCATTTACTTGAAGAATTGGCTTGAAGCTGAACTGCATTCCCAATTCTTTTGAGTTTGCTCTCTCAAAATGCCATTTCTGAGAGATCTGTAGGTAACTGAGGTTTTTACCCGTCTCTAGGCATGAAACACCCTGTCTTTAGGCATACACTGAATTTCTCTTGCACTGCAAGAGGATTTATTTAGAATTCTGTTGCTAACTAGATTTTTGTAAGTTGATTTAATTTCAAACCAATCAAGATTGTGGAAGAGAGTCTAAAATAAAGCCTGAGCTAAAATAACAAGTTTTAAATCTTATTTCCTCCACAGTGCTCATGTAACTGCTTTTGGAATAGGAAAAGCTGAACCTGATCCAGCAAATTATTAAAGCTTACCTTTGAGCATTGGCTGGCTGTAAAAAGACAAACCCCAGTGTCAGAGCTGTCAAATACATAAATCCATTTGGATTATTTTTTTTCTCTTTGACTTCATGCAGACATGATAAACTTTTAATTCCAGCCTTATTTACTGTACAGTCCTGGATCTCTGTCTCATTCCCACCCTGTTCCTTGCCATCCAGCTTGCTTTTGGATCTGCCTCTGGAATTAAACGAAAAAGCAGGCAGCTCATACCTGGTTTTGAAAGGTTACCATTAGTGATGACCTGGTCTTGGGGAATTATTGAGGAAAAATTTGGTTTCATAGGTTAATGCATAATTTTTTTAGTGCACTGCCAAACTCCTGCTAAATACAGGTGTTGGAAGGCAGCTTCAAACCCTTAAAAAGTCTGTTTCCAGGTTAACAATAAAACTGAATAAGATCTCTACTTTTAAGGTATTTGTGACCCTTTAAAAATAAAATATTCCATTTTTATTAATTTATAATTCAATTCATCTGTATATCTGATGCTTGCTGTAGATGGAAGCTAACTATGCATTGTGAAACTAACTGATCAGTCTGTATTTGGCTTTTTATCATCAAACCTCTGGATTAAGATCTCTTTTGATCATTCTGAAGACAATTAATTCTTTTCATCCTTTTTTTTCCCTCGAGATTGAGAAATTGATATGCACACAAACCCACACTCTAAAATTTGGCTAACGTCTATTCTGTATTTCAGTAATGAGGTGGCAGATTCTTTGTTCCACTGGATTTACAGCTACAGAATTGACACTGATAAAAGTCCAGTGCTCCAGTGACTTCACTTACTTGGGAAACTTTAGGCTGAATGTGTCACAGAATGGAGATAATCTGCTCTCTCCACCACCCAGGAAGAAATTAGCAGAGATTAGAGGTCCTTTCCTCTTTCTGGGAATAAATTGCACATTCCTGGGCTCGTGGGATTCCCACAAACATAGATCATGGGAAAAACCAGAGATGGCTTTCCTATATTTTAAAGAACCTCTTAAATCTCTGTCTGGCTCATGTCAATATTTCACTGGGAGCACAATCAGTCTGGTTTCTGTTCTCAGTGATCAGGTTAATAGAAGTAAATAAACTCTGGGAAGATGCTCAGCCTGCTGCCATTATCAAAGTTAGTCTTACATCGAGGGGAATATTTGACATCTGAAGTATTTGAATTGATAAAGCTTTTCTTTTCCATGAAAAGGGCAAATAATAATAATATTACAATGATAGCAAGGTACCATGTCATGGCTGAAACACAAGTGAGAATATTGACAATTACCACATACCAAGGGAGTGCAGCAGTTCCCACAAAATCACTGTAACATGTCCATTATGTGCATTTTCCTAGTTCAGGAAAAGTACCACATTTTTCATCTGCACTTGGAAATGATTTTTTTTGTCAGATGAGGAAGCAGTTCTTCACAGCAGAGTGTCTTGATAAATGCTTATTGCAGAAATCTCCAGAAAGCCAAAAGAACACATAACTTTTTTTTTTCCCTCTGTTAGACTGCATGATGAGGTCTCTATTTGCTCTCAATATAGAGGCATGGAGAATAAAATTAGTAATATATTAATATGCAGTATATAACTGGGGGAAAGCAATCTCTGTCAACCAAATAATTTCCTAAATGCTGTGTCCTCTCCTTTTAGGGGCAGGAAAACCACCCATGTATGGAGACTATGAGGCTCAGAGGCACTGGCAAGAAATCACCTACAACTTACCCATCAGGCAATGGTAGGTTGTGCTTCCAAAGGGAGAATGGAAGGAAATCCTGGTTGTGTTTTACACCTCTGAGCCCATTGTTCACACCCATGATCCATGAGATTTTTAGATGGGTGGGTGCCTGGAATTTAAATGTAAAGGTTTGGAGCTTCATTTGTACAGATCACTTAAAGCAGAAGGAAAATTATTCTAAATATTTTATTTCTTTTTACATTATTCCTAATATTCCTTACAGCTTGCATGAAACAGTAAAAATTTAGTCCATATATTTGCTACAACTCAGATTGGAATATATTGGAATTCCAGGTCATCTTCCAGCAGGGATAGGGTGTTGTGTGTGTCTGGTGTAATTTTTCCCTGGCTGACAAAAAATTAATTCACTTGTGTTCTGTAAATACATGTGAACTCTGCAGATGGCTTTGTGTAGTGACCTCAGACCATCCTGTGGTTCCTCTATTATCATTTTTGTTCTCTTTTTTCTGGAATATCCAAACCCTGACTCTGCCAGAGGTGGGATGAGAGGTGTTACATAATAATGGAGCTGGCAGCTTTGATCCACTCTGCTACACTGAACTATATCTCCTTCAAATCAGGAGCTGCAGCAGCCAATATTCCCAGGCATTCCCAGGGGCCAGGTCAGACACTGTTGCAGGCTGGGTTTAGCTGAGGGGCTGCCAGGTGAGCTCCTTGGGCTTGTATTTGCTCTCTGGTTTTATAATTTATGTAATATTTTATTTATAATTGAAGGTTTTTTTGGGTTGGATCTACTTTGGGAATTGATCCTCTAATACAGCAAAGTGGGTGTTTGGAACAGCACATCTTGGGTGACATGCAAGGGATTGCATTCTGGAATTTAAATATTTCTATTTTATATTATTCTTTGAAGTCTTGACATTATTTACTAAAGGCTACTTTAGGAACATCTCTTCTTATATTCTCTGCTAATTAAAACTCTGAAAGCTTCCTTACTAAAAATTACTGAATATAGAAGGATTGTTTTTCTTTTCTTATTGGAACAATGAGTTTATGGAAGGTAAACTGAAAAAAATAAACTCCCAAAACTGGCAAGTTCCCTGAAAGTCACAAACTATGGCATTCTGCACGCAGAATCTGCACTGCCTTGGCAGGAGCAATCTTGAATTGTAGGATAAGAAGCAGAGATGCAACTCAGAGAAATATGATTTATCATCAGTTCAGAAGACACTTCAGGCAGCTCATAAAGAATTCAAGAAATATCATTTACTATAATAAATGTCAAAAATTGGCTGCATTTGAAGCGAGGAAGTGGAAAAGCCAAGAGCCTGCCCCGTGGCAGTGGGAGCAGCCAGTCAGTGTTTCACTGGGAGATGGGAAGGGACTGGTCCTTGTTGTTGGAACTTTTCCTTGGACAAACCCCTCTGCTCTCATTTGGGAGAGGTGACTTCATTTTAACTGCTGCCATAGAAATCCTGGCACAACATAATCACACAAATCCTTTTCCTTCCTTTCACGTGGTCCACCTGGGTTTGGAGGTAGAACCAGGAGTTTCCCTCTCCACTGAAGTGAGCTTTAGCAGCTTTTCTTTGCAACCACAAATGTGTGAACTCCCAATCACTTGCTGTTATTTTGTTGCTTGAGACTTATTTAGTATGAGGTAAAAATAAGCAGATAAAGAAGTTGCCACCTTCTGTTTTGGATTTGGAATACATTTAATATTCAGCCTTTTCCTTGGGTCAAAACCAAGCTGGAAATGTAGTCTTTAAACTGAATTTTATTTTTTCTAGGTACTTCAACACAAGTGATAACAACCTGCTGTACTGGGGCCTCGATTACCCACCTCTCACTGCCTATCACAGTTTTGTGTGTGCTTACATGTAAGTTCAGTGGTTTAAATCCTCTGTGTTACATTTTTCTTTCTGCCAGCTCTGTAAATTCAGATGTGACTCGGATATTCAGCTTTACCTGGAAGCCACTGCTGGGTCTGTGATGCCCAGGGAAAAGTGCTGTAGGAAAAGGGGGCATTGCCTATGAAAGCTGTTGTGTGTGCAGAGCCCAAGTGACATTTGATGAGTGCATATCATGTAAATAGAATTCTGTTATTGGAATACTTTTTCCACAAGGGCTTTGCTGCTGTTGGAATGGGACTTATGGAATAAGAATGTAGGTTAAAGTGCAGAGGCACAGCTATGTGGAGCATCTATGTGAACTGTAAATGGTTTATATTTAATACTTAAGCATGAAAGGTATTTACAATTGTTTTTTTTTAAAGTCCCTGGAACCAGACTGGAGGTGGTTATCTTGTCCTAATAAATATTGTATTCCATTTTTACTGTTTCCAAAGGTTATTTTTTTTAATTGTGAAACAGTCTATAGTGTAAACTGATCTAGTGGTGAGGAAAAGCTTTCATTGATCACTATTGCTCTCTGAAATATTTCTTCTCATTCATCTTAATTCTTGGAATCTGCTCCTATGCATGTCATCTTTATTGCTGCAAGGAGTGTAAAGGGAAATGAGAACTGTCTGCATTTTGATGTGTCTGTACTTTGTTTTACAGTGCAAAGTTAATAAATCCTGATTGGGTTGCTCTGCACACATCTCGGGGCTATGAGAGTCAGCCCCATAAGTTATTTATGCGTACAACAGGTAGGAAAATTATATTTCCTTGGGATCATCCTGCACATTTGTCTTGCTTACTAATTCAGCATGTTTCATATGCAGCTTCTCTGTCTTTACTGGTTTGTTCTGAGTTTTTTAATTGGGTGGCTTTGCAGGTCCATTTCTGAGCCAAATTCCTGCATTATTTCCTCTTCTGCTATCCCTTGTGAAGCTGACAAGTATAAAAAATATAGAAACAAGTTTTCAGTCCAATTAATTAATTAAAAACTCCAAAACACAACTACTCTTCGTAGCATAGACCCGTTTTTTAGTTTTGACAATAATATTCTTGTTTTCCCTTCCATTCTGACAAATACTCTTTTTATTTTTAGCTTCACTTGGTTTTTATTGTAATATTATTTTACATGTAGCCTGGCATTTACTGACTTAACAACCTCTGGAGGTGTCAGAGATCTTCATTAGGAGCTGATCTCAAAGGCAGAGATATTTGATATTACTGTGAGCAACAAAGTAATAATTTATTTTACTGCTTGTATTCTAAATTTGTCTTACACCATTTGATTATTTTGAACTGCAAACAAATGCAGAAGAAGATTTGTGCCATAATTTGGTAGCTGTAGCAGTAGGGCAGCAGGCAATGTGGCCAGTGAAATCTTGTTTCTTGTTACTGTTTCTTTCATTTTAAATGTCTTTTGCTTTTTCTGACGCAAAATGCTTTCTGATTGCAACAGCAGAATTTGTTATTCATCAATAGCTTTTCTGTACTCCACAAACCTCTCAGTCTGCTCTCTGGTAATTGATTGAATTGAAAAAAAATAAAAATCACTAGAATTTAATTACCCTTGAAATGATCTTTATTAATTTTGAAATCAACTCACTTGACACAACACTGATGGATCTGGAGAGCTGATAAACACTTTTTAACAGGAGCCATTAGGAGAATGCATTAAGATAATTCAGGGTGGTCAATGGCAGCTTTATTTTAAGCATCAGTGTATTTGTTTTGCTAACACCTTGGGTATATTTGTTTAGTTGTGGCTTAAGCTGACAAAACAATTCATCCCTGGATAACTGAAATATTTAAACATATCCTTTCACTCTTGGAACCACTGCTCATTTGCTGAAAGTGGTTTGTAGAAATAATCTGAGTTTTTTCTTGAGTTTTTAAGACAACACTCAAGAAGAATTCACCTGCTGGACATGCCCTGGGCAGGGGAACCTGCTGGCTCTGTTTTCCTGTCCCCTCTCTTACAAATCCTTGCTGTAGGCAGGTGATCAAAGCCAAATCCCTGCTTTCAGTGTCTTTATCCCCATCACTGGTAACTCACACAGGGATTGGGATAATCTGGAGTTCCTTTATTGTGCCCCAGCCTCTCTGTCCTATCCCACAACCTGGGTCCAGTCGGGGCTGATTTCTTTGGGGCATTCCCGAATGCCTGCCCTGCTTTTGGCATGTGAGGAACTAGAGTGTGACTGAGGCTGTGCCAGGAGCCAGGACAGCTGAACACGTGGAAGCAGCAGCTTTGGGACATCAGAAATGAGCCTCAGAAACATTAACAAGATCAAATTCTGTAGACCTGTTTCTTTTTGTCCTTTGAAGTGGAACTGCCCAGTTTATTTCTGATATTTTGATGTTTATTTGACTGTGTTTTTTCTTTGTCTCCTCCTTGTGGGAGGATTCTAATGGAAAGTTTATCTTTATTTTTCAGTGTTTGTTGCTGATTTGCTGGTTTATATCCCTGCAGTTATTTTATACTGTTTTTCCTTGAAAGAAACATCTGCTAAAAAAAAGGCAAGTACCTGGTGTGTGTAAATTAAACAAAGAAACCACTGTTATTGTTAGAACAGGGTAGAAATGTAACCCTGAGTTAATTAACACCTGGAACACCCTGATGGCTTCCATGTAAAACTGATGGCAATCACTATAGCTCATATTATAGGCTTTTCACTTAAAAAGATTAAAAAAGCCATTATTTTATCTCACAGCAGTTATTTTAATGCTTTCAATA
The DNA here is from genome assembly GCA_013398055.1 of Ifrita kowaldi. NCBI lineage: Eukaryota > Metazoa > Chordata > Aves > Passeriformes > Cinclosomatidae > Ifrita > Ifrita kowaldi. Next base: position 15,373 of record VZRS01013421.1, read on the forward strand.
ACAAGATGCTCTTAAGTTTAGTAGCCATGAACTTCTGAATGATGTTTTTGGCTGAATTTATTACTTGAGTAGTAAAAAAACAATTTATAGTGTGGCAGGAGGGGATTTGGGAACTGCTTTGTCTTGAACACTCCTTACAGTAGATTTTGGAATAATAGGTCTCCTGATTTTTGGAGTGGTTTAAGGTTTAAGATAGGTGTGGGTGATCTTTGAGCTATTGTAAAGGGCAGGCAATATTCAATATTTTCTCATTTGTGGCAAATCTTTTTCCTTTTTTATTTCTTCAAAATGTTACTGGCAGATAATTACTTGTGGAGAATAAGATTCTTACATACTGGATGCACCATGGGGGGGCACATTTTTGTCCTGGAGGAGAAGTTCTTCTGTCTAATGCCTAATTTTGGACTAATTATTTTTCCCCTCTCTTTTTTCATCCTTTTTTCCAGGTTTCCAGTGCTCTCTGCATCCTGCTTTATCCAGGCCTCATCCTTATTGACCATGGGCACTTCCAGTATCCTTGTTCTGCATGGAAATGAATTCCTGTTCATGGAATCACTGTTCCTTAGCACTTGATAGGGTTCTGCCCACCCCAAACAGAGATATCAAAGGAAGCTGTAAGTCTGAAACATATTGGAGATAAAAATTATTGATATTGGCACAAATCAATCCGAACATGAATATCATTCTTCCCATGCCTCCAGCTCATCTCCCTGTCAGTCACTTCCCTGCAGACAGCATCAGTGGTGCTGTGACAGGGAGGAGAGTGATGGGTTGTGCTCCTGTGATTTGTGTGTGCACAGGGAATCCCCTTAGATCTTCCTGGGATGGCAGAGCAGTGTCAGGTGGAGCTGTGTGCAATGTTCAGCTCTATAAAACCTCCCCTTCTGCCTCAGCTTCACAGCCCAGGGAGGTGAGTTCAGGGCTGACTGGTCCACAGTGGTGGTGGACTCCTTCACAGGTGGGTCTGTGTTAGTGACAATTCTGGTTTTGTGCACAAACAGGCCAGTGCTGTCAGCTCACCCCGTGCTGGGGTGGTGCAGGTGCAGCAGCTGCTGTGGAGCAGGGATTTACTGCAGATTTCTGTGCCAGCCCTGCCACTCTGACGTGACCAACACCACCCTCTGAGCAGCTCCAGGAAGGCAGAGATTTGTTTACCCTGAGCTGCTGCACCTTTGCAAGATCAGGGCCTCTCAGTGTGAGTTTGCTGATGTGAAATCAATGAGGTGTCAAATGTACCTGGTGATGTGGAGTGGGAAATGTGAGTGGGCTGAGCTCTGTGGGCAGCCTGGATGTGTTGTCACAGCTACTTAGGCTGACAGAGGGAAAACAAAATATTGTGACATTTCTGACAATACAAGAAATACAAGGGACTGTTTACAGGGGATGGAGTGACAGGACAGGAGGGAGTGGCTTTCCACTGCCAGAAGGTGGGTTTGGATTGGATATTAGGGAGAAATTCTTCCCTGTGAGGGTGGGCAGGCTCTGGCACAGGGTGCCCAGAGCAGCTGTGGCTGCCCCTGGATCCCTGGCAGTGCCCAAGGCCAGGTTGGAGCAGCCTGGGACAGTGGAAGGTGTCCCTGCCCATGGCAGGGGGTGGCACTGGATGGGTTTTAGGGTCCCTTCCAATTCAAACCATTCTGGGATTCTGTGTTTTACTGGTTTATCTAAGGTTTTCAAAAAACAAGTTAACCCCAAAGCTAATACTTTGTTGCAATCTAATAGTAAGTGTAGCTTAGTCTCTTCTAAACCTCTTGAGCCTGGGAAGCTCTTTTCAAAGTCACAAGGCAGTAACTTGTTTTTAGCAACTATTACTCATTGTTTGGGCAGAATTAGCAGCTCAGGGAACTGGTCATGGATGAGGGTGCCTTGTGAGTGTAACAGAATCACAAACCCCTCAGAAGTCCTTGAATTAAATCATACATAATTTAAACACTGGCATATTTGAATATTCTGCACATATTTTGTGGGAGCTGGAAGGGGAAGCCTGTGAGAGCTTTATCTTTAATCATGTAAATACCAAGAAGAAAATGTTGCTTGTTGCAGAACTGTCACTGCCACCAGAAGCTGGATTGGCTGAATAGACATTACATGTGTAATTATCATTGTATTGTATTTGTCTGGGCAAACTGTGAATCAAACCTTGGAAATACAGAAATTACACTTCAAATAGAAGTAACATTTTTTATCTGTGGGGGCAACAGAGTCACAACTGGCAATGTGTTCTTAAAACTAACTTGGCAAAACTCGTTTTACAAGCTATTTCTGCTTCCCCTCAGGGCACTAATTGCTGCCTTCCAGAAGTGAGATGTGTATCTTGTCCTTGACATAAAAAACCATATACAACTCAGTGAGCCTTGGCTTGGCCCTGTGGGCTGTCCTTTGTTTGTCCCATGACTGGGACCTCCTGGGCTCCGTGGCGTTTTGCTTGGCCTTGAATTATAAGCAAATGGAGCTCTACCATTCCCTGCCCTTTTTTTGCTATTTACTTGGAAAGTGCTTCAAGAAGGGACTGAAAGGAAAGGGGTAAGTGGCTTTAAAGTGTTTTATCTTCCTCGGGAATCAGCCTGGCGTGGGGAATGGGATTGTCCTTGTGTGCATGTGGGCACTCCTGAGTTCATTCTGTGCGAGGTACCTGTGTTCCTGTGCTGCAGGATGAGAATTGCTGTTGGTTTCTGTCCAGCATTCCTGGATTTCTCTGCTGATGTGCTGTGCTGTTGCAGGTTGGTGCTGTTGGCTAAACTGGCAGGGACAGTGCTGTTGTCCTTCACTGCCTGCTGGCTCCCGTTCGGCACCGACGTGGAACAAATCATGCAAGTACTCAGAAGACTCTTTCCCATTGACAGAGGCTTGTTTGAGGCATGCATGTTTTCTTCTCCCACCCACTGCCCTGTCCTGTATTCTTAGATCCCTGGAGAAACCTTCAGCCTGACCTTTAGGATTTCATGGGGGAGACACGGCGCAGGGCGAGTAACTCGAGACGGCTTCTTCAGCAGTCGTTTCTTGCCAGTTATTTAATCCAGTGTTTAACCCCAGCTCAGCTGGCATCTTCCAGGATATTATACCAGTAGACAACACTTATCCCATCATCAAACCCATACTTCAATCCATACATTTTTCCATTGAAATAGATTCCATAGCAATCGACAGTGTCAGAAGATGTATAACCTTGAAAGTCAACAGCTTCGGCCTCTGGGGTTCTGCTCCCCTCTTTTCAATGGAATGAATTATTTTTAAAAAGTAATTTTAAAATGGTGATTTAGATACAGCCTAGAACTTCCTTTTTGACTCACCTTGTGCAGTTTCCACAATGTTTTCCCAAAGTTTTCAGCCACTTCTGCTTTTGGTTTTGCTCAGGCTGTGGACACACCTATGCTGAAGGTGCTGAGCCTTAATCCAGTCACTCAATTCCTCATTTACTGAATGGCAGTGCCACAGGAATTGGGATAAAAGAAAGGGTTCTCATCTCCCAGGTCACAGGGAGTTGCTGCTGTTTTAATTGGGGCACGAGTCAATATTACACTTTTTACAGCAGATTCTCAACGTCAAGCTTAACCCAGAAAATGAAACTTTGAATTTCCAGGTTGTCACAGGGATTAAAGCAAATTGTCACGTAGTTTGATTAATCTTAATTATCCTTTTAATAATCTTTTTTAGATGTAAATGGTATCGCAGCTGGCACTTATTTCTTCAGAAGTTGATGCTGATGTACCAAAGGCAGTGGAGGTGTTCTTGGTGTATTCTCTGCTAGTTTATTTAAAAAACCCCAACAAACACCAAACAACCCCTCCAGAAAAGACACCCCCCAAAAAACCAATGACCCTTTTCCTTGAGAATTATTTGGAATTTATAAAGGAATCATTTTGATCACCACACCTTTTATTCAGTACCAAGTTTAAAAATAAAATCTGTAAATGACAATAACCAATGAGTCCAGAAGAGCTGGTGGATTTTAGTCTAATATTAGCCCAAATATTTTCTGAGCTGCTCAGGGCAGTGACTTGCTGGATGCTGATGGAGATAACATGAGAATTTGTCCACGTAAGCAGCGCTCAGTAACTTGGCCTGGGGTGTGACAGGTTCTGTGCAGTTCCCATTTGCAGCCCAGGGTGTGACAGCTCCCATTTGCAGCCCAGGAACACTTGCTGATGGCTGGAAAATCAGCCTGGCTGTGAGGAGGAGGTCGCTGGTGCTGCCAGAGCTGTGTTCCCCGGAATCCCCGGCAGATTCCAGGCACTGGCAGCAGGGACTGAGGGGGCTCAGTTGCTGCTGGGAGTCGCCTCCGTGGGGTTGTGTCTACACAGCTGTGCCCCCAGCAGCTGTCTGGGGATGAGTTTCACCAGCAGGAGAGCTGCAGTTACAAATTTAATTTTGAAAGTGATCCTAGCACAACTGCTAATGTCTTTAGAGTTCTTGATTTATTGGAGGTTAACTCTGTCAGTGCTAGCGAGCAGCGAGCACAGGCACGGGCAGGTATGGCAGGAAATGTGCAGCACAGAGTGAGAAAGGATTCACACGTGCCAGGGTTCACTCAGGGACAGTTTCACAGCCTTAATTCCACAAAGTGTCTGGTCTCATGGGTTAAGTCATTGTCTCTTGTGCTGAAGAACTATTTCTCACTCATTTTAGAGCATGTTTTAATTGGGTCTCTTGAAACTTTCTGTTTCTGAAGAGCAGAATCATCTCCAGTACATCTAAGAATGTGATGTACACCTGCAAGTGTTATTTGCACTCTCATGGTAGAAACCCAACAATCCCCACTTCCCAAGCCCCATTGTTCCCACAAACATGAGTGTAATTGTATATCATTATCACTGATTACCTTTTTATTTCCTTCCAGGATAAAGTAGCCAATATTTGGTGCAGTTTAAGCGTCCTTATAAAGATAAAGAATGTAATATCCCCTCGAACTCAGCTAAAACTCAGGTAAGACATAACTGGAGTGCTTTAGGCAGTTTTTATCTGCACTGTTTTGCAAGAGGAGTAAATTTTCTCAATTTGCATTCTTTCCTATACTGTATTTTTCTCCCAAGTGACGAGGGAGAAATGTTGGGAATATTTATGACTGAAAAATTCCCTGCTTGTTTCTATAGTGATTTAAGCTGCTTGATTAAAACTGAGTTAAAATTTGCAAATTCAAAGAATTCAAATATCTTTCAATGCTCTTAGAAGTCAGAGTTCCCAGTTCTGCTCCTTGACTCTGAAGAATTCAGGTCTGGCTCTGCAGAGTGAAGTGTTAATGGCTGTAGTCACTCACGTATTAAATCTGTTTTTCTTGCCCAATCCTTTAGTTTTGCTGTAACATTCCTGAGCCTCCTCCCTGCCTGTATCAAGCTCACTGTCCAGCCTTCCCTGCGAGGGTTTAAATTTGCCTTGGTGAGTGTTTGCTTTTCACTGCTCCTTGTTTGATATCCCCCACAAGCACTGGAGTGCAACCAGCAGTGCCAGCAGCAGTTGTGCAGGGCACAGAGGGTGGGAGCCATGAAATGCTGAAGGAATTGGTTAAAAAGTGTTTTACTTCCACAAATCCGGGGCTCTGACCTGTCCTTTAAACCCAGACTTGTTCCTTAAGCTCAGGTTTTTTTTATTTAACCCCGTATTTTTATTATCTTCCTCTGAAGAGCCTTCAAAAGATGCCACACACATTTAAACCTCATATAGAATTGGGATTTCTCTTCTTTTTGTTTGGCTTCCAAAGTGCCAGTTTTTCTTCCTTCATTGGCTGCAAAATTCAATTAAAAAGTCCCCAAATGGACATTGTGAGCTCATTAGTGCTTTGAAAATATAATGATCCTATTTTCCAAAATGTTTGCCTTCTCTTAGTCACATCATTGAATTGAAGCACATTGCCATGACTTCCATGCAAAAACAGTTCTTGAAATCAACATTATATGGAGCTGGGTCCTAAGTTGCAGAGTTACAAAATAATTTCTCTTTTTAATTTTATCACAACATTGCCTAAAACTAACATTTATCCTAAGAACTGCCTGGTTTTACAGCCTGTTTTTGTTTGGTGGGGGAATGAAAAGACAATTTGTTTACTTTTATATTGGCTGGTCACGGTGAGGAGCAAAATTTTCTGTCAAAAATGGGGGCAATTCTTCCTGTGAGTGGGATTTGCCAGTGCCTGTGTGTGGGAATGTTGTGATTCCCTGCTGGGAATGCTCTTGTCAGGGAAGCTGAGCAGGAGAGAGGCTCTACCTGAAGGACTTTGTGACTGATTCTGGATAAACTTTCAAACAAGGTGGTTTTGGTACATGAGGGTGGTTCCAGGAGCTGCTCTGGGTGCCTGGGATTTGCCCTGGAGGAAATGCAGCAATTAATTAGAAAACTCAGCTCATTTAGCTGGTGCCCCACACAGAGCCTGTGCCAGCAGCCACCACAGCAGAGCTTTGCTTTGCAGTCACACAGACTGACACATCTCTGCTCTCCCTCCTAAGGTCAGCTGTGCCTTGTCATTTTTCCTGTTCTCCTTTCAAGTCCATGAAAAATCTATTCTCCTCGTGTCAGTGTAAGTAAATAATTTTCCTGTGGATGTATTTTGATCTTTTCCTCATCTTCTTACTGCATGCTGCTTTCACTTACAAATAGATCAGATTTTAACACCTCTGCACATTTGCTTTTCTAATCACCTAAAGGAAGGTGTGCAAGTACAGCCAGGCTGGTCTGTCCTTCCAGTGGTGGCTGTGGGTACAGTCACCAGCAGTGCTGGTCCATGGGGATGTCCTTCATGGACCTGGGAGTCCTATTGGATTAGGGAACATTTGATATCCCTTTTTCTTCTTTTCATCCCAGCCCAGTCTGCTTAATCATAAATGAAATCCCCTTTATGGCCACGTGGTTTCTACTCGTGTCAACTTTCAGGTGAGTTGCAAACTATTCTGGAGAGGGATTTTGGACAAGGGCTGGAGGGACAGGACACAGGGAATGGCTTCCCACTGCCAGAGGGCAGGGAGAGATGGGATATTGGGAAGGAATTGTTCCCTGGGAGGGTGGGGAGGCCCTGGCACAGGGTGCCCAGAGCAGCTGTGGCTGCCCCTGGATCCCTGGCAGTGCCCAAGGCCAGGCTGGAGCAGCCTGGGACAGTGGAAGGTGTCCCTGCCCATGGCAGGGGGTGGAATGGATGAGCTTTAAGGTTTCTTCCTACCCAAACCTGTCTGTGATTCCATGATAACCCTGTTCTTCCCCAGTTCTAGTAAGGATAAATATATTTACTGCTTTCCCCTGTGTTCTGCATTCCCTGGATCCCCCCTGGCTGGCTGCTGGCACCCAGCCTGCTGCCCCTGCTGCTGAAGGACGGGCTGCTCCTGGCCTACGCCGCCACCACGCCCGCCTTCCTGGCCGTGTGCCTGGCCTCCTTCTCCATCCTGGAGAAGACCTCAGCAGAGGACCTGCAGCTCAAGGCCTTCTCCCTTTCCCTCAAGGGTTACGTGTCCTGGTTTAAGTCCTTTCCCAGGATTGTCAGGAGCCTGGTAAGCAAATTTTATTCCTTTACCTCTTCCGTGCAGCTTTCCCCAGCACTGCAGTCCCAGAGGAGGGGGGCTGTCATTTCTTTGTGCCATGTGGAAGAGTGCAGAGCACCCAAGCAGTGAAGTGACAGCTGACCTGTCTGAGTGTGCCATCATTCCTTGTCTTGCAGTTCCTTCTGTCCCTGTCCCTGATGGGAGTCCTGTCTGTCCTGAGTGCTGCAGTGCCTCCTCCCCAGAGCCTGCCGGATTTATTCCCCGTGGCCGTGGCCGTTGTTTCCTGCCTGCACTTCCTGCTGTTCTTGGTGTATTTTAACGTTGTGATACTCTGGGACTCCAAGAATAGAGGGCAGAAGAAAATGAGTTAATGAAGCTGAAGCTCCAGGACTGAGTGTGCTCAGTGAGAGGTGCCAGCACTGCAGAGGAGCCTGTGTGTGATGGACACAACTGCTGGAACCCCAGGAAAGCCAGGAAACACCTTTTGCTTATTTAAACACAAAACAATCAAAGACTGTTCTAAAGGAGGAATATTTTGAAGAGCATTGGGAATGGGATTTGGTTTGTTTTGTTTTCTTCGGAAGTGTCACACTTTTGTTACCATTTGTAAACCTAAAATGCCTAATAAAGGACCAAATTTTGAATTAATGCTAAAATACTGTATTAACAGAAATAGCATTAAATTTTCTCCTTTCCCAGCATAAAAAGCATAAGGAAGTGCAGGGAAAGTAGAAACTCGTGCCTGGCAGCACTGAAGTTGTGGTGCTGAACTGCTTTATGACACCAGCCTGGTTTGTGGCATCAGTCACTGTCCCCCTTTGCTGGGGGGCAGCAGCTCTGTAGCTCTAAAGCTGCTGCAGCTCTCTCTCTAACAGGACTGAAAAGCCAAAACTTCTGGTTCTACTGCAATAAAAGCTGAGGTGCTGCAGTGCAGTTTGAAAAGAAAATACCCAAACCCCTTGTTAAATTGCACAGCAATTTGGAGATGTAAACTGAACTCAACTCTGCAATTTCTCCCTGGACACAGCTCAGCCTCCAAAGCCAATAATTCAGAGAATACAAATTGATTGAGTAATTATAAACATAACAAAGCATGGAGGAAGAAAATAAATCATAAAACAATTTAGGGTCATATAGTTTAATTAGGAGTCAGTCTATCCTTTTTTTTTCTGTATCTATATATAAATATAAAAAAGCCCCCCCCTTGTTTAAAGGCTTCCCCTGTCACATTCCAGGCTGTCACTGCCCTCAGCCTCGGTGTGTGAATCAGCTGTTCCGGGAACTTCCAGCTGGGCCACTTCTGAGCCCTGGCAATGGAGTCCCACAAGCTCAATGGATTTGTGCACTTTTTCCAGGCTTATTTGTTGTGGAAAATGTCCCCCCAGCCAACACTGCCCCCGTGGCAGCTCAGAGAGAATGGAAAAGGGGCTCTGGAGTAGGAACCAGAAGGATATTTGGGGGTGAGCACAGTTCAATTTCCCTGCACTGTAACAGTTTGCTGTAAAACAACAGAACTTCCATCTTTTCACAAGTACTTAGGATTTTCTGTGGGTGACTCTTAACTGTGGCATGCAAGAGCTCTGCCCACAGCATGGCCTTTCTGGAAGTGTAGGCTGCGTGGTACTGATGGGTATCAGGACACAAAACAGGAATCTTTGTCTCCGGAGGCCGTGAAATCCCAAACCCACCTTGTTTCCCCCAAGGAACGGCTGCCTGAACCGTGTCAGCCTGAGGAAGGGCTGTGTGACAGGAAATGAAGGTGGATGGAGGCAGAGGGAGTCCAGGCTCTCATTAGCCCAGCCTGTCCAGCAGAGCCCAGGCCCATCGTTCCGTACCCAAACATTAGTTTTGGGTGTATCCCTTTCCTTTGTCCTTGAGGTGGCCTCGGGGGGTGATAAAGTGAGAGTCACCCGATCCACCTTGTGTGGAACTGGAAATGGTTCTTAACAGCCCCAGCTGCTTCAGAGGCCAAAGCCCGCTACAGCAGGAGGTCAGAGCCACAGTGAGTGCTCAATAGGCGGGGTGTGGATGAGGGGCTCAACTCCCATCCCCTAAAAATGCCCAGTTAATAACTGCCCTGGGCTGAGTTCTGCTGGGACTCTGCTGTCCATCACCACCTTTGCTGTTGGTTCCTGTACAGGGTTGATGCTGTTCTTCCAGGACTGCCCAGAACAGCTCGATTTACACCAGCACAGTCAGTTCCAGACTCAGATCAATAACTATTTAATTTCCAGCTCCAGAGGTTACAGCCAGGTTATAGAAAGTGGCTGGTTCAGGTACCCTCAGCCTGCAAAGCCAGGGCTGGGGCACCTTACACCCACAACCACCCCCAGCTGAAAGCCTGAGACACCAGGGGGGAAATGAGAACAAGTGACACAGTTCCCTCAAACAGCTCCTAACCTTCTTCCCGGTCTGACTGCACAGGCAGTGAAGTGCAAACCCATTTTTATTAATTAAAACCTCCCAAAGCCTGAGTGTGTGAGTGTTCAGCCACACCCTGAACACATTTATTGTGCTGGTGCTCAGAGTTCTAGTTGTAAAAATCAGTTTATTTGAGGATGGGACTTTGCAGTGGTAGAAAGGACATTCAAGTGTTTGTGTTTATGCTGGACTTTGATAAAAAAGTAGAAATCATTTTACTGCACTTTTTCAGCCTACTTGCAAGGATTTGAGATGCAGGGGATTCACTCAGCTGGAGGGGTGAGTTTGAGGAGAGGGAAAGAGAAAAGCAGCTGGTTTATATAAAACAGATCTGCTCCTACAGCATTAAATGCCAAAACTAAACTCAAATGCTGACCTCAAAGCCAAAGTTACCAGAGCCCTGTGTGTTACTGCTGGGTTGGAAGCTGAGGCCTTTTCATCGTGGGGCTGGGGCTTGACTTTAGAGGAACCCTCGTGGGGATGACAAATCTGTCCCCAGCCGTGGCAGCACCACCAGGGAAAGTGTTTGCAAACAACTAAAACACACTCAGGGTCAGAATAATGAATTCGTTGCACTGCAGAGCTCCCTCCAGCCTTAGAGCCCAGGCAGTGCTGGAGAAGGCCCTCCAGAACCCAGAGGTTATGTCCACACAGCCCCAGCCCCACTGACACAGGGCTGCACAGCCACCCAGGGTGGATTATTTACATTGAGATTATCTGGTTGTGCACATTGTTAAGTTGAAATAGATGCCAGAAATGTTATCTGGACGTGCACCTGCCCGGCGCAGCGAGCGCTCCCCAGCTGGGATTTGCTGGGGAGATTGGTTTACACTCAGTTCTTCGCTCCTTTTAAGTCCAGTCCAGCAGATGGAGAAGTTTGGGTTGATGTGGAATGCATTTTTCACATAATGCCTGTGGGGAGATGAGGAATGACTAAAATAAATAGCAATTAGACAGCAGCATCATCGTTCATGGGATCTGTTTGGGGTTATGGATCTGATGTCCAGTAAAACACACACACACACACAGCCTAAGGCAAGGAGGGCAGCAGCCCCTCTGCCCTGGGCTGCAGGAACATTTTGGGATGTTTTAAGGAACAAGGACAAGTAACCAAAGGAGGAACAAACTGGTGAGGAGAAATGCTGCAACAAGGACAAGTAACCAAAGCAGCAACAAGATGAGGAGAAACACCACAGGATGTTTTAGTGGGGGAGCAGAGTTTCTACAGAGTCACTTTGTCACAGTGCTCAACAAACCAGGAACAAATGCCTCGTGCAGAGAAATAACTGATTGCCCTTAGGCCCTCGCAGCCTGCAGGACGTCCCAGAGCTCTCTGCACGTGGTTACCAAGAAGGACCTTGGTCCTGGTCACTCTGGCAGTGCCTCGATGCTGGGCAAGGCTGGGAGCAGGTCCAGGGCCTCCTTCCTTCTGTCCAGGAGCGAGTTCAGGAATGCAGCACTCCCGGCACTCTGGATGTGCCCTGTGAACGAGGAAACAACACAGATAAACAACAGTGGTGTGCTGACAGCATTTGTGCAAATCCTGCCTCAAACACGAGTTAAATAAGTTGCTGTGGTGGTTGAAGAACCCAGCACCCCTTTTCCTTCAAACACGGTGTCTCAGCAGGGATTTCAGAGCTTGTCCTGGTGAGTGGCTGCACGTGTGTCACATCATTAGCAGGGATGGCAAAGCAGAACAGAACGTGCTCTGAGTATGAGGGGCTGCTGCTGCTTTTTGCTAACAGCAATGAAAGAATAAATAAGAATCCCCAAGGGCCATGTCAGCAGAACCCAATCAGGGATTGCACCAGAGGAACACCCATCCCTGGAGTCACCCACACCCATCCCAGAGTCACCCACACCTGAGCCCCAGCCAGGCAGGGCAGGGCAGGGCCGGGTGAGGGTGAGCAGGTGGCTGGGACAAGCCAAGGAAAAGTGTGCAAGGGCAGAAAGGAACTCAGGGAATGAGAACATGTGGGAAAGGGTCTGGAAGCAGGTGCATGCGAGTGCCAACGCTGCCAAATGGTCCCTGCAGCAGATGAGCAGCTCTGTCCCAGCACCCCGAGGGCTGCTGGCTCTGGGGTGTTTGATTCCCCCACCACAGAGGGGTGAGGGAGAATTCAGAGTTATACTGAACATACAAAGGGGGATTTCCAGCAGCTTGAGCCTCTCAGCTGCAGAGAAACCCAGCTGGGAAGGGCACCAAACCTCACGGCCACGGGGCTGCTGGGGCAGGGCCTCCCCATTTCTCCTCCCTTGGCACACTGTGATTCCATGGGGATCTCTCACAGCCAGGATGTGACTCCAACACCTGCCCCTGGATCAGACAACGTTACCTGCAGCTGACCCAGACCAACCCCAGGTTCTGTCCTAAGCCAGGGCGCACAAGGTTACTCCAGAAAAAGGAATCCTATCCAACTTGGCCTCAGGTACCACTTTTTAGCTTTATTCCTAATAAACATCATTAGTTTACACAAATTATCAACAAAAACCCCCCACAATTGCTCACAACAGGAAACTGTCCAGTCTTGTATGGCAAATAACAGAAAAAAGATTTAATTACAAGCTGGTTTACTCGTGCTAAATGCAATTCCTGTATGGTCTGATTTCCCTTTAAGCATGAATTGCAGCATTTGGACTGTATGGGGAGTAAAGAACCCAAACGTGCCAAGACCACTATGCTGAGCTCTGCCCCGCACTCTGAGCTCTCCTAAAAAATAGAAGCTGCCCAGATTCACAAAAAATATCACAGACTCAGCTTTGTTTTCCAAACAAAGAATCATGGAATGGTTTGGGTTGGAAGGGACCTTAAAGCCCATCCAGTGCCCACCCCTGCCATGGCAGTGACACCTTCCACTGTCCCAGGCTGCTCCAAGCCCCAATGTCCAGCCTGGCCTTGGGCACTGCCAGGGATCCAGGGGCAGCCACAGCTGCTCTGGGCACCCTGTGCCAGGGCCTGCCCACCCTCCCAGGGAACAATTCCTTCCCAATATCCCATCTAACTGTGCCTCAGCTGTTCTTAAAAGTCCCAAGAAAACAGACACAAAAGCCCCGACAACTCTTCTCTCTCAGTATTTTTACAAGCAGAGCTCCTGAGTAAGTTCAGCTCCATCAAACCAAGGAGAACATTCAGGGATCTCCTGGATGAGGATGGCTGCGAGCAGAGCAGCTGGAAAAGGGATCAGGGGAGGGGACCAGAAGGTGCAGGCCCAGCCTGTTCCTCTCCTCAGCTCCAATCTTAGGGCTCCCAGGGTCAGCAGTGGCTGGAGTCCCCCCAAACCTGCTCCAGAGGTTGGCAGAGCCATCCCTGCCCTTGGACACGGCCTCTCCCAGCCCTGGCCCACACAGGCACTGAAAGAGCTGAATGTTCCCAAGTTTCCTTTCCCCTCCAAGTTCCCCCACCATCCTCTCCCAACTTTGACTGCTCTACATTTCCAGATCTAAAAAGCTGAGAGAAAAAAAATGTTCACCTGTCGGGTGATATAAAACCAATCTTCTACTAAATGTGCCAGAATAATTTTTCTCCACCTCAACCACAGTTAAAACCTTCAGTCTATTCATTACTGTCTTTTTATAGTATTTTTATTTAATAAAACCTATTAAGACTACCATACAAATCTCTTTACTTATGCTTTTATCTTTTAACTGATCAATTTTTATATTGCTGACATCCCTTCTTCACCATTTGCTCATTTAAAAATTCATAGTATATGAGCTATGTCTCTGGAGAAAACGTCTATAAAATTTGTTACAGCTGGCAAATGTGTATGAGTCAGTGATAGCACATGACTAAATGCTTCACAGAAAATAAAATTTGTTTCTGTAGTAAGCAGAACTGTTTAAATGTTATTTATTTTTATGTTTCAAAGAAAATATATTGTGAAGTGCTGCATTGATTTAATACGCAGCAATGTCTGTGTACACGCTGTACCAGGGAAATTTATGAAACCTTTGCACAACTCCTTTAATTGAATTTTCCAAATCTCTCACCACACACAAATAATCAATATCTTCTGCAGAGAAAACCAGTCAGAATTATTACAGTCTTTCTTTTCAATTTTGTTGTCATCAGCACATACAGAGCACCTGGATATTTGTAATGTCTGGATAGCAAGTTATTTACACCTCTTAAACATATAATTGCTACTAAGTGAGTCCAAACTAATGTTTCTTTTCTTTTTTATTTAAAATAATTATATTCATGGGAGAAAGCAGTATTTATTCTCATGGAGGAGTTGCTACATGTTGGAAGAACTACAATTCTTTTGAATTTTTCATTAAGCTTAATACTCTAAACTAGATCCACCAGAATTAAAAATTAATAGCTGTTGCATCTCTAAAAAGGTACGTAGGAAAATAGAGTGTAAAAACAAGGGTGATATTCCTGAATAAATGGGGCTGACACCTAAATCTGCAATGCAGGTTGACAGTTCTCTGTGTACTTGTCTGGGGCCTCCAGTCATATGTCTCATGTGCATTTCTGTATCTGCCACTGCAGTTAATGGCTTAATATTTCATCTACATAGCACAGGCTGTTCAATCACTGCGGAGCCTTGGAGCTGCCCCTGTCCTTCCTTCCATCCCAAAACTCCTCACGCTGCTGAACCCAGACCCAGAGACTCCTCCAGTCTCTGGCTGTTGGAAAATACAGGTGTGGGTACAACCCAACAGCCCCAAATCCTGCTGGGAAGGAGCAGTGGGAAGCTCACCCAGCTCCTGGAGCTGTCAGTGGGGCAGGATTCCTCACTTGTGCTGGGAAAAGCAGGCTGGGGGTACTGGGCTGAGTGGGATCTGTTCCCCCTTCTCCACTGGGAGGGACTCCCAAACTAAAACCAACCCATGTGCACAGCAAGAGGAGCCATCAATTCAGATTCAGCCTGAGCAACAGCAGCTTTTCATCCTCAGGACACAACCGGGGGCAAAGCACACTCCTCTGGGGCAATCCCCACTCAGGGAGGAACTGAGATCAGCCCTGCCCCAGGTGTGATGGCAGGGAAGGCTCAGGAGCACAAACAGGGATATTCTTCCTCAGGGAAGGGCAGATGAACAAGGCCAGATCCTTCCAGCATTACAATTTCTGTTCAGCCAGTTCCCAGACTTTTCCCAGCAAAGGGATAATGACATTTCTTCCCTGCAATTAAATACAAAGTTGGGCTGAGGATAATAAATGGGGTTTTTAGGTTAGGGTTTTACAGTTGGAAAAATCCACTGCTGTATTCCCCTTTTCCTCAGAAGATCTCCAAGGAGGAGGAAGGAAAGGTGGGACAGACACCCAAGTACATCTAAAGGTCAACAAATCTGTTTCACTTTATTTGAGAAAGATGTGAAAACAAAGCCCCAGCAATCACCAGAGCCAAGTGGTTTAGTCTTAGGACACCCAAATTCCAAACTCAAACTGACACAAAATGGGATAAATGGTGGAACTTCGTATTTTTACCTTTTTACCTGGTTCTTGGAGGAGCTCTGATTATTAAGGAGGTGTTTATATTTTGCAGAGGCTGTGAAATGGGATTTATGTTCTACCATAAATGCAGCCTTCAAAACTGGACTGGCAGGTGGAAAATCAGGAGTTTTGGCCTCTCATCTCTCCAGCTTTGCTTTCATCAGTGATTTCAAGTGGCACTGAATAAAATCCATCCAGTTAACCCTGACCCAGTCTCTTGGAAAGCCACACTGCTGTCCCAAGAGCACAAACCTGTCACTTGTATTAACCCCACTATGAAAGCTGGGAATGTTCAGAACTCAGTGAGGATCAGATTTGCCCATGGGCTCAGCAGGATGAGCAGCCCCACAGGAAAGAAAGTATTTTTTATTTCATCACAGCCTGGAAAGAGTTTTCCTCAACACTGCAAGTATTTCATCTCTGGACCACTCTCATGGCCAGCAGGAGCCAGGGCCATGGTTTGTGTCAGGGTTTTGGGGAAGCAAAGTATCCCTGTCCTTTGTAACAACCAGCTGGAGCAGCTTCCCCTTTTAGAACTTTCACTCCTGGAATGTCCAAACCTATGAAATTTTCCTTTCAAATATGCACCCCTCAACCTACACATCCATTCCCAGCACACAGAAAGCACATTTTGGACTCCCAGACACCGGCTCGATTCATCTCTTGGCAGTTGTTTTACAATTTGCTTACTTTCTATTCAAAAACATTTTGTTTACTGTAAATTCGAGTCATGGCCAAACAATGATGCCCTTTTTTCCATGCTGGTCACCCAAAATGATAAACTGAGCTCTGCACAACGCTGCCCATTGAGCCAGGAATGTTTTGTATGAAGTTGTTTTAAGAGGAGGTTGTTTATGTAAAGTAAATAAATTTCATGCCTCACCATGTGATGATAATGTGACATTCCAACTGGACCAAGCCACAGAACAGTCATAAGTTTCAAGCCCAGCCATAACTAATTAAAAATAATTACGAAAAACCCACATCTGAAACTAAAAGGCAAAGTAAAACATCTCCAGATGCTTCTCTTTGATCACAAACTTCTCTGCCTCTCCTGCTACTGCGTTTTCAAGACTGCAAAATTGAATTTATTCTTTGTGAAAGCAAAACTGACATTGGAACTTCATCAAAATCGGTCAGCTTAAACTCAGAATTCTCTTTTCCACCCTACCTTCACAAAATATTTCTCATCTAAGCAGCCTGGCTGTGTGTTGGGTGCTAGGGGCTGGTTCCTGGAGCAAAGATGGAACTCTAAACGTGTATTGGGGAGCAGCACAGAGCAGAGCACAAAGGAAGCAGTGACTGCTCCACTCTGTGCCAGGCAGGAGCTGGGATTGCTGCAGCAGGAGGACACGGGGAGCTGTAAATCACAAACTGCACACTGCACAAATCAGCCCAATTCCTTCCAAAGTGCTGTCACTCCTTTTCATTTTCAGCTAATCTGCTGCAGCCCAGCAAATCTAAGCTTGATCAATTTTCTGTCCTTTAAGAGAACTCCCCACAGCAGAGATGCCACCACTGCTCCTGATTCTGGGTTTGCTCTGCTCCAAGATAGAAAGTGTGAAGATAACAGAAATATCAGACTATCCCTGGGGAAGGGTTGTTGATTTTACAGTGTGTGAGGGAATTAAACAATCCTCTGTGTGTCCCCTTCCTTCCTGCCAAGGCACTGAAGCAGCTGTGGATGAAATGCCACCAGCTTCAAGTATTTTCACAGCACTGGTTATGAAGAAACCTCCGAGCTGGGATTTCACAGCCCCCTGGAGTGGGTGAAATACCCCACAAAATACACAAAGTGAAAAAGGTTTTGCTGCAAGGTTGTGATACTGAAAACACAGGGGGAAGGAGGAGGATGAGGAAGAACAAAGATAATTGGGATACATAAAAAGTATGGGAAGTTTTCTGGACCATGACACAAGTGCAAGGCCATGAATGATTCCTTCTCCTTGCACAGTTTCAAGGGGAAATACCCAATACAATGAAAATAGCAGCAAATATTCAATTTACATTTGCACAGTATTTCGAAGAAACACATTTGATTATCATCATTTTCATATCCTAAAGGTTACCCAACTTATTTCAAGTGAAAAGAACCAAAAAGAAATCAAGCAAAAGGAATCAAAGCATCTGTTACACGGGAGTTATGGAGAGTTTCTTACCTCGGGCAGGGACTTTTCCATGGTTTGCTTTCAACAGCTGCAGTTTTTCTGCTTGACTCACTAGTGAAGAAATAAATCCAAAATCAACAAATGTTGCCCCAGAGCTTTCAAAGAAAATAATACCTCTGCTGCCTCCTTCACTTTCAAAGTATTTCAAGGAAAAAAACCCTCTTGCCTATGTAACTCTGCTCAAAAAAATGAACAAAAATTTTCAAAATTCAGATAATGACAACTTTTGCTTCCAAGGCTCATCCCACATTTTGTTGCCATTTTTTTCTTGTAGTGCTGACATGGTTCCTAATTCAGAAATTGGGGAAAAGATGCTTCTTTCCCAAGGAGCTGAGGGAAAGAGTGGACACACGAGTGTCAGCAAGAGGTCTGAGCTGTCCTTTGGGCTGTCAGTCCCACCCAGATGGAAACCCAGACTATTCCCAGGTAACCTCATCCTGTCTAAGAAAGGATCTGGCATTACAGTGGGAAGAGTGCAGTGCGTGCACAAAAGGAAAATGGAATGAGCTTTGGAATACAAGGCAGGGAAGAACTGGTAATTTAAACAACAGCATGTGATGCATGAATTCCACTGCTTGGGAAGAAAAACTCTCTAGTACCTGGGGCTTTAGTGTCCACCTGTTTCCAGCTACAAAAAGCAGCAGTGCAGGCACTTCAGGTTTGCTTTCTGGGATCCTTTGGAAAAGTATTGCAGATGTGCCAGCTGTGAAGTGCCCTTATCCCAACACAATAAGCATCTGGAATGTCCATCATTTCAAGACACATGAATAGCGATTTTTAAAGCCTGGAAATTTATATTCAGCCTAATCCTGCTGACAGGCAAACAAACAAACCAACTTCCTCGGAAGGGGAGAAGAAAGGCCAAGCAATCCAAGTGCAAACGTTTAGCCTAATCCCCACCTAACTACCCACTAAGTATCTAACTATTTACCGACCATTTCCATAAGAAAAGGTGTTGCTTTTCCAGGTTTTCCCTCCCCAGTGTGCCTGGCTTTTATGTCCCTGGTTGGATGCACAGGGACACTTGAGGTGCATTTTTCCTGAGCCAAACACGAGTCCTGGGGAGTAGCAGAGGGAAGAGCCGGAGTGATCCTTGGTAAATGCTCTAAAGGGATAAACGGGCTGAACCCCCTCCTCACCCAGCGCTTGGGTTTTCTGCAGCTCAGCACTCAGGACACAAGACGAGTGTGAGACTCCGATGATATTTTCCAGCTCTCTACTGCCCTCCAAAGCCTGGAAAATAACAATTAAAATCATTGTTAAATCCCATTCCCAATATCTACTCCATGTTTACAACATACCATAACCAACTTGGAAATAGTTCATAAGTTCTAAATGCTGCCTTTTCTAAATAAACATTTCAATTAAAACATTTTCAATTAGTATCAGCTTTTTTTTTTTGTAAATAAAACCTTGTCCACATAAAATAAATCAACACAGCCCTCTGTATTATATTCAGTATTCAGTGTATTATTTCTCAGCTACTGATGTACAATTTAGTAAGGAAACAAAATGGGAATAAAACAGAGCAGTGATTTCCATTTTAACATGTATTGGACTACTAAATAATGATACATTAGTGATAATTTAAATGGTACAATCACTTCAACACAAAGGGATCTTTAATCTTCAAAGACATAAGAATCTATGCAGTTAATTCATATTTCAAGTTATAAATAATAATAATTGAGAACTACCTCATGTGGTTTTATTTGTGTACAAATTAAAAACAGAGGACTTGGAAAAGCAACTCCTCTAGTTTAAAAAAAGTTTTGAGGTTTTTTGCATTTTCTGGATTTCCAGTACAAACTTGCCTAGTTTCAAGTCTTTTATTTGCTTCCCTGCCCGTTAAAACTCAAATGTTGCATATAAAATCTTAATTTTGCTTTCAAACCCTATGTTAGAAGTAGTTTAAAAAACAAATCAGTGTAAACCAGACCTTCAGGCTTGTCAGATTTGCTCTTCTTTTCAGGATTCTGGGCAAGGAACTTCTCACTTGGGACTGCAGTGCCAGGAACCTGTGTAAAAAAGGTAAAACAATTCCAATTATCCACGTCCCCACTCACTGAAAATCCATGTTTGCAATGTTCCCCAGGGTTTTTTCCCATTGAAATGGGGATGGATCCAGCTCAGCTGGGAGGATTTATATCAGTGTATTGGGCAATGTATTTTCCATCTGTAAAATTAAGTGTATGGAAGTTCACATGAATATTAAATGCAGGTGTTGGTTTATACATGTTTTTATTTGAATGTCACTGCTGGTCTCCTGCAAACCTTTTAAAAACATTCTGAATTATTGAATGCAAACATTTCCATGTCAATAAGGCCTCTAATTACTCCAATTGTTCTGTAATTCCGGGTTCCTGTCACTAAGAAATGAGGCTGGATGTGTTGACCAAGGGATTTACTGAGCCACAAAAAAACCCCTAAATTAATCAATTTACAGTTGTACACCGGTATAATGTTAATATTTTATTTTTCACTGTTTGGATGCCATCCAAACAATTCTGTCCAGCTCCATCACTTGGAAGACACTGCCCTAACCTGAAGGAATTTCAGCCTAACGATGTGGGAAAACACCCAGTAGAGGGAAAAACGCCTGGAAACCAATTGTGAGTTGAAGTGCAATAATGAAAAGGAAAAGTTACAACTTCAACCATAATATTTAGTTGAATAAATGTCACAATTATGGTCTGGTGGTGAAAAAGAGATGGAAGCACAGCCCCGCACCCATAACAAACTTGAGAATTGAATCCACTTACACATCGTGCTCTGTTTGAGGCTGCCCTCTCCTGGATAATCTGCTCTCGGAATCGCTCTGCTCGTTCCCATCTCCTCAGAGGGTCACAAGGAAGAAGAGACACAATAAAGATAAAAATAAGATTTGGAGTATTCGAAGCACTTGAAGAAGGTGTTAGTGTGAACCTTGAGTGCTGAATGATCTTTTAGGAAGAGGAAAAACCCCAAAGCTCTCTTGGAAAGCAGGGCTTGGATTGAATCACACTAAATTATTTATAATTTACACTTCTGGAATTTGACCTCTCCTCAATTCCTGGGAATTCTGGGATTACAGCATTAATAACTGCAAGATAGAATTATCCTGGCAGATATTTAATGTGTTTTTCTCAGGAGCTTTTTATCCTGTTAACTGCCTAAATCCAGCAGATTAACATGGAGCATTATCCTAAAAATGCTGGAATGACTGAGCAATGAAACTCCCATTTCCCTTTATAAAACCTGCCTGGCCCCAAGTCCATTTTACAAACAATCACAAAGATACTGGAAATTGCTTCCAAAGGCTCCAAATGTGCTCTAGTGACAATATAATATTCCAGCTTGGCATATGATGGATGAGGCAGGATAAATGTGACCTCTGACCACAAAAGACTTTCTGAATTTACATGACTTAGACAATTCCCACAGGAATCAGATCAGAAGAAAACCAGATTAAAATTTTATCTTGTCTATCAATACTTGTTCCAGCAATAAAAAAGTCACGTCTGACTATCAGAAATGATTTAATTGTGGCTGAAGTTGAAGACATCACAAAATGTGGAGATTTTGTGAATTCACCTTTAAGTGAAAGATTTGGAATTTACCATGGATTTAACAAATGTACAGAACCCAGACAGACCCTGTGGAATAAGGGGCTTTCCACATTTCAATGTAATAAATCTCCTTCCTGCCATCAGACTGAAAAAGAGAGACCACACTCAGCATTAAACACTTTGATTTCTTCTTGTTAGATCTAAATTATTACGTACAAGTCTCAGCACTCAAGGATAAAATAACTTTTAATTTTAATATTTTGTAAAACATTTAGAAACACTTCAGAATGACAAAGTGCTATAAAAGTTTAAGCTTTAATAGAGTAGCTAAAAGTTAAGACCCTCAAAGATTTCATTTTAAATCTAAGCAGTCAACAGAACTTGGACTTAAATCAGTCATCAATTATCAAACAGGTCATACTTTTAGACCAGTACTGTGGTTTTAGAAGGAGAACAGAAATTGTGGGTTTAAATGGACAACCTGGAACCTGGGACTGAATAATTATACACCACCATTTTGTAGCTATATGAATACAGGAAAAAAAGAGATGGATAGAGTTATAATAATGAATAATTATCCATGAGCTGTGATCATGTGACCAGGCATGGAAATCTGGCCTGGGAATACTCTGAAAATACTTTTATCTCTGTAGGAAAAGAGAGTAGAAAACTTTACAGGCCAAAGAAAGTTCCCTAACGGAGTCAGAATGCTGCTCACTGGAACAGTTCCTTTCCACAGCAAGAAGGAAGTTGGAAACCAGTGGGGTTGAATTCCAAGAAGCAAATTGAACTGGCAGAGAGGAACAGCTGCCCTGGGGAGAAGTGGAATCAGCAGAGAACTTGGTGGGGAAGTTATGGATGTTCCCAGTGCTCATCAAAACCTGGGATGTGTTAAAGGTGTTTGACAAACAGGGAATGAGGACACAGAGCCAGGTCCAAATGAAGACTGGCAGCAGGATAAAGAATTAGGATAAAATATAAAATCCTGGAGGGAAGCTCCACTTTTGCAGATCCATCAGGAGAGGATATGGTGCAATAGCTAAAATCTGCAGACACTCAGATAAATTTCCAACAGTGGTTGTTCCACTTTGCTCAGAATATTTATACTCATCATAATTCATTAATGTTGGTGAGGCCTCGATTACTGCACATAAATTCCAAGATCTCTGGGGTACAAAAAGCTCTGTAACCCAACAAGAACCAGTGGCTGAAAATGAAAACCAGACAAATTCCAAATCAGACAGAGGAGTCTTTCTTAATAACTCAAGTAATTGAACAAGAAATTTGCCAACAAGGGAAGTGATGCATTTTAAAAATTAATATTATTTAAATAATTTGTAGTCGTCAAATCAAGACTTAACCATCTGTTCTAGGAGTTGTACTGCAAGGAAATAAAAGCTCTGTAGGGAAAGATGACCAAAGGTCCCTTTGTATTCTTTTTTTTAAAATAAAAAGTAACACCAGGAAACCAGAAGGTTCCTTAATACTTAAAGAGGCCACAACCACAACTTTTTTTATACAGCCATAAAACCAGGTCAGTCAACTGAAAATTTGACTCTTGAGCAATCAGAGTTTGCATCAAAAATTGTGACTGTGTAACTAAGTGGGTGTCTATCTTAAAGTGAACTGGAAACAATACAGTTATTATAATCATACAAATGTGCATTTTCTGAGAGCTGATAACATTCAGTGTTATGTTCATTAAAAATTGCCTCACTCAGTTGTTTCATAAACACCCCCAAGATTTACTCTGAAAAAATCCAAGCTTTAAAGCCCAACACTGGCTTTTCCAGACGAGACGAAAACTCTTCGAGAGGAAAAATATATCAAATGTAGAAGATGAGAGAGAAGTCCCTAAATCCAGCCAACAAGCAGGAAAATGTTGTAGTAAGAAAGATGGAATGTTCAGCTCACCCTCTGCTGGGGATTTCCTGGGATTTTGTGCACTGTGGCTCGTGGGAGAGGAAAAGGGACTCATCTGGCGCGTGCCTGTGGTCGGGGAGTAGGAGCTCAGATTGCTCCTTCTGGCCCTCTGAGGGGTTGCATCAGGTGCCTGAAATGGAGCAAAATAGAAAAAAAATCCAGATGAATATTGGCAAAACCTCTCTGGACTTTTACTACCTGGTGAGATTTCCCTAAGTAAACCCTAACTTTATGTGTTCCCATTATGGAAAGCCCATGTTAAATGTCGTGGGCGGGTGACTTTGTGCTTGTCAAGCTTCTCTATCACTCCTTCTGCTCAATAAGATTAGTTTGACTCTAAAATATAAAAAATCCCTTCAAACACTTTGTCTCCCAGTTTCCATAAAGAAAAAGTATGTGTTTTCCAGGGATTTAGGTATTTTGGCATTATCACCTGGATGGTTGGGGTTTTTTTAAAGCAGCCAAACCCTGGTATTATTTTCCCTTGATTAAGGAGAATTTAAGACACAAATATTTTTAGATTTTAATTTTAATCAGAAGTTATTTCTAATAATTTTTAAAATGTTAATTGAAAAAAATCCAAAGTAAGTCCCTTAAATCCAAATTTTGTCTCTGGTTCAGGGTTTCAATATGTCTAATGATACAAGAGGAGTTATTTAATGATGTTAAAGGATTTGTGCAGAGAAGTTTTCAGAAGAACAAGTCTGCAATGCTGGAATATGAACTGGGATTATCTGGGACATGCTCTAGCATGGATGCTGAATTGCAAGGAGGAGAAACTGGCATTCCACTGCACTACTCATGTACAGAAACAAAAAAAACCAACCCAAAACTTTACAACCCACCAGTGCTAGTGCTGGTCATCAGTAGTGGAACTTCCACCAGATTTTAAAGAATTTAATTTGCTGCCCACTTGCCTCTGCCTGGTTTTAGTCTCAAATACCCTAAATAATTTCACACCACTCATTTATACCCTTGTTGCAGTCTATCAGTATTCCAACTACACCTGATGGAAATCCCCTGTCTGTCTTGCCACGTTCAAGCAGGTTAAAGAAATGTTTCAAATCATCTTTAAATGAAGCATTAATTGAAGTAGCAATGCCAGTGTAGGGATTTACATGTCATCAAATCTCCAACAGGGAGACTCTCCAAACACTTCAGGTTATTTTTACTGGTTGAACAGCAGTCACCTCACCCATTTCTGGATATGGATAAGGTTATTTTAAACAATTACCTGGAGAAAATTCCTGCAGCACTTACAAGAACAGTATTTGTTTGTCAGTTTTTCTCTTCCAGGAAGAACACTTTTACTCCAGTTACGCAATTTTTTTTTTAACAATA
Source organism: Ifrita kowaldi (assembly GCA_013398055.1). Lineage (NCBI taxonomy): Eukaryota > Metazoa > Chordata > Aves > Passeriformes > Cinclosomatidae > Ifrita > Ifrita kowaldi. The sequence goes on from VZRS01013421.1 coordinate 39,677, forward strand.
CCATGCCAACATTCCAAAAATCCAAAAATACTCATTCCTGATCTGGTTAGTTCATGAATACTTTGATCCATGGAATGAGGGACTCTTGATAAACAGGGAAGGAATGATAGAAACAGCAAAGATGAAACAGATACTTCACCCAAACCACGTGTGTTTACTACTTCCTGTTCCTTCTTACCTTCTATAAAGTTATTTAATTTAAATCTCAGACATGTATCTATTAGAGACATTGTGTGAACTCAAAATCAGTGTAAAGCACATCACTGTGCCTCCACCAAAAGTTTCTATCATTCAAATAGATTTTTCATCAGCTTTTTGCTGCACAAGAACCTGACTGTAGGTAAGCATCGAGTAACTCTTTTTATCTCATGGGAAGGAATGGCTTTAGGGCAGGAAAAGCATTCCATGGAATTTCAGCTGGACCACTCATCTACAAAAACATTACTACAGTCCAAGAAACAGATGCAAAATTACAGTCACAGCTGCATTCTGAGCAGAACAAGTTGGGTAATGGTACACTAAGCTGCTAATTAAACTGCTAATGATTTTTTTTTAGTGCCACTGCAGTATTTTGCCATCTCTGTTTAAATTTCAAAAAAATAAGTATCTAGAAAATCTTGAAATGGCAAATTTCTACCTTGCTCAATACCAGGGAGGCCTCCAAACACGTGCTGCATATAAAAAAAACCCTCTTCAAAATCACACAGGCATGGAGATTTATTGGGAGCTCGTTTACTGCACAGCTCTTTCTCTCTGTACTTTTCCAAAAATTTCCTTCCTTTCCACCCTGCCATCCTCCCAAGCTCCTGTGCACTGCTGGCTGCAGCACCAGCCACTGTGGAGAGATAATAAACTGACATATGTCACGACATGCTGGTGGCTGGGAGGATGCTGGAGCTGCATTTACAAAAAATAATAGCAACAGTACAATTTTATTTTTATTGTGATAACTACGGTGAAATTTATGGCAGTGTTAGTAGTTTATTGTTTCATTATGCCAGATTAGCTGAGGGAGGTAATTACAGCCCTGACATGAAAATGCCTTTAATGTTTTCATTTCAATTTTGCAGTTTATAATATGCAGATTACAGCATTATCATAATTCCATATTGTCACATGTACTATTACATGGCAGAACATTTGCTTCCCAGGATAATGGAGCTAATTTCTAATAAATGATTTCAGCAAGGATCTTAACTCATTCAGCTCTTGGGTAAATAGTGATGGCAATAACAATATGCACATTTTTCAAGTGATTCATGCAGATGTACATTACTTAACGCCAGGCAGTTCTGTGACAAATGAAATACAATAAATTTTATACTAATATTTGCAGCAGTAATTTTGTGCTTTAAGATTTGCCCAGACAACATCCAATCTGTAACAATCTAAAGGCAGCTAAAATGAAATAGATTGCTTATATCCACATTTATTTTTGCACACAGATATAGATGCACACACATACATATATATTTATACAGCCCACATGGCTCCATACACCAAAAAATACTTACATTATCTTTTTTAACAGCATCCAAATTTAATGCTCTCTTAACCCTGCAAGAGAAAAATGTGGACAGGTTTTATGGTCATCTAGGCACAAAGATTTCTGTTAGTAAGGTCTATAATTGATAATGTTAAAGACAGTTTCCTTTTTTGGTTTCACATTTGCACAGGAAAACTGATGGCATCCAAAGCAAATCCATTCACTGTACCAAGAATGTTGCTTGTTTAGAAGGATAAAGTGTTTGCCTAAGAAAATCTGATTCTCCATTTTATACCAGAGATAAAATCAAGGCACTGAAGTGAAATCATGCTGAGTATTTATCTTTTTCTTCAAGACTATAAACAACAAACCTCCCCCCAAAAGCATTTTCATTTACATACCTTCTGAGCAAGGCTTGAGATTATTTTGCCTTTAGTTGAAATAATGTTTAAGACATTTAAGACACAGGTACAGCCAAGGTGAAAAAAGTAGTTTTTCCCATCATTTTAGCTCTTAACATGATTCAGTGCTACCAGACTATGACTTAACTGGGGAACAGATGCTCTATGTCTTTACAGGTCCCCAAACCATAAGAAACTGTTTGCTTCCCTTCTTCCCTCTCCTGATTCAGGAACATGCCAAGCTCTCTCTGCAAAATCTGCTCCTCTGAACTGGATGCCCAGCTGTTAATGGCAACACTGGAAGAGGAAAGCTGAATATTTATAATACTTTATATGGTACAGCTGTCTTCTAAAGAGCAGTCATCAAAATTTTATTGAATGCGGGCTAAGTGCTCCAAGGAAAGAAAGGTCAACATAAATTAAGACTATTTTTCCCAGAGACAACTGAAACTTTTAAGCACGTTCCTAAATCTTAACAATAGTTTAAAGCATGATATAAAATGATGAGAAAAAAAAAAATCTTCGTAAGAACAGTCCCCAAGAAACATATATATTACTTTGAATTAAACAAGGTTTGGAATATACATCATATTTCAAGAACTTAGTTCAGTTTTCACCTCAGGAAAAGAATGTTTTGCCTTGTAAGGAATTTAGATGACCTCATTCCAAACATATCCTTTAAAAATTTATGTTGCTATTCCAAAACTGTAAATTAAAGGATTGGGAAAATAGAATGGAAACACATCTTTGATATGTCAGGCAAGGGTCTTATACGAAAACTGTTCTACAGCTATCTCTATTACAAAATAGAGAAAAGAAATATCCTATCTTAAGAAAGCCAAGTAAACAGGTAACATTTAAATTAAAAATGCCTCTGAAATTCTGGCCAAAGGGCAGCCAAAGCTGTAACAGTTTGATGGAATTCTTTACAATGTATTTCTTTTTTAACGAGAACCCCATATTGCTCAAGGAATCCCGACTCCATTACCCATTCCAGCTCATGGCAGCAGAGAAATATTCCATTTATTAATACATCTACACTGGAAGGATGCTCTAGGGGCCAATGCATTTGCATGTTACACTAAGGCATGTTCTGATGGAAGTTTTTATGACACACTTCAAAAGAAGCTGAAAGCCAAAGGAAAGCAGGATCGGGAGTTGGCACAGCTGTAGGATGAAATAAATGAGAAACTGCATGAAAATCCCACTAAGTTATAAACACTGAGAACATTTCTTAGGGGGAAAGTTGTGCACTGATCAAAGCTACGTTTCTCAAAGTCTGTCAAATACTGTGTACAGCAGCAGAGCAGCACACTGTCCACATTTCTCTCTGCAAGCACCCTGAACTATGGGAGCAGAGATGGAGCCTCATTCCAAGCACCTCAACGTTGGAAAGAGCTGGAATATTGTATTGGAAGACACAATTTTAGCTTTATTTAGAAGGTCAACCTTGCCTCGTGTCACCCAATAACCTGGCTTGTTTTTAATGATTGTCTTTTCAATGCCATAATGTGAGAAGTTAAATCAGAATTATTTAAAATTTATGCTCTAAGTGTACACACAGGGATCCTGGCCTGGATCCCTGAAACCAAATTTATCCTGACACCTCACATGAAAACCCTGTTGGCCAAATTGTCATCTCTCAGATCTTCCAAACGAAGAATGCAGTGAAAAAACAATACGTGCAAACAAAAGTATTTTAGGAAAGAACATGAAGAGCACCACTTTTAGCTTGTTGGTTTTTTTTTTTTAATATGGCTCACTTTGACTATGGTGTAGAACCAAATGTCAGAGTGGAACAAGAAAAGGGGACAGAAAGATGAGGCACATGTGGTGAGAGTTTTTGACCAGAGTTTCCTACCCCTGAATTAGCCTGACAAGGTTTAATTTATTTTCTTGACCATGCAGAGTATGATGGCACATGTTTACAGCCAGATGTACAACCTGCAGCGATTATTTTGTGCCTAGTATTTATTGGGTTAAAGAACTTTCTTTATTGATCTCCAGAAGACCACGATGAGCAGAGATACACAAGAGCAGTACCAGACTTACGTGACTTGATGAATCACTTACTGCTTGATAAATTGCAAAATAGAGGAGAAAAATGAGCAGGATTTATTCCCATTGAAGACAATATGAAGAGATACAGCCTGATGGAAAATGGGCACGGGGGGTGTCATGCCCTGATCTCCACAGGCCTGTAATTCCTTCCCACTTCTGCACCTGTGTGTGAATCTATAATTTAGTCACTCCTGTAACTGTAGTAAATCCTGTTGAATCACTTTATAAATATTAAATCAGTCAGTGATTAAGTGCTGCTAAACTCTTCTGCACCTGTATCTTTTGTATCCTTATCATTGTCCCCTTGACCCTTTTGCATCCCTGCTCTCCGTGTAAATCATTCTAAATTGATTCTCATCCCATTTTCCTGTGTATGCTGCATCTGTGTAGTAAGCAATAGAGTGAACCTTGCCATCAAACTCTGTTGAAGTCACTCTTTCCCAAATTCCTATCAAAACCTGCTTTTTTTGTCAATTCCTTCAGTGGTGGCCAAGGGAGGGGGGTCAGAGGATGGACCAGGCTCTGCCTGGTGGTGCTCAGCAACGGGACAAGGTGCAACGGGCAGAAACTGATGCCCAGGAAGTTCCACCTGGATGTGAGGAAAAACTTCTCTCCCATGTAGTGACTGAGCACTGGAATAGATTGTCCAGAGAGGGTGTGGAGTCCCCCTCACTGAAGATATTCCAGAACTGCCTGGATGCAGTCCTGTGCCATGTGCTCTGGGATGACGCCACTGGAGGATGCTGGACTGGATGACCCACTGTGGTCCCTTCCAAGCTGAACTACCCTGTGATGCTTCTTCTCGCCCCTCTCCACACAGCCCCACAGGTGTTATCCGTGGGATGTACAGAGATACAGAATCGCAGAATAACTGGGGTTGGAAGGGATCTCCAGAGACCATCGAGTCCAAACCCCCTTGCCAAGCAGGGTCACCCGGAGCAGGTGACACAGGGTTTGGAATGTCTCCAGAGAGGGAGACTCCACGCCCTCCCTGGGCAGCTGTTCCAGAGCTCTGCCACCCTCAGTGTTCAGAAGTTGTTCTTGATGTCGAGGTGGAACTCGTTGTGTTTTAGTTTACGGCCATTGATCCTTGTCCTGTCGCTGGGCACCCCTGAACAGAGTCGCCCCCGATCCCTCAGAAATGCAGAATACAGAGCTACCACCCACAGCAGCACCGCCCACCCAGCCGCGCCCGCAGCGCAGCCCCAGGAACCACCACCGCGAGCATTTCCCGGTCTCTGTTTTCATTTGGAAACAAATCCCACCCCCCTCGCTGGCCGCTCCTCCCCTCCCCGGGCCGACTCCGGGCGCACTTTTCCCTTCACGGAACGCGCTCGGGAGCCGCAGCCCGCCGGGACAAGCGCTCCCCTCACGGCGTCCCGCCGAGCCCGCGGGAAGCGACCCGCTGCCGTGAGGGGAGGGGTGGGAGAGGAGAAGAGAGGGGAGAGAAAGGAGAAGAGAAGGAAGAGAATAGGGGAACAGAGAGGACGAAGAAGAGGAGGGGGGAGAAGAGGAAGGGGAGAGAAAGCGGACGGAGAGGGAGAGCAGCGCTGACCCGCTCCACAGACACCTACGACATCCCGGAGCCGTTCCCGCCGCCTCCCCTTCAGAGCTCCCGCCGTGCGCCCGCCAAACGCCGCCGGCTGGAAACGGCAACGAGGGCGGACCGGGCCGGGGCGGGGCCGAGGAACCCGGCAGGGCTGTGGGGCCGAGACCGGGACCCCTGGGACAGAGACCGAGACCGAGACCGAGATCGAGATCGACATCTCACCCGAGACCGGTGTCAGTGTGCGCTCGTTGGGTCCCGCTGTGCGCGGTAGGAGCCGGGCCGGGGCCGGGGAGGTTCGGGTGGCGGGTTCGGGGCAGCCAAAGGCGCCTCAGGAATCCCTCAGGGATCGCCCAGCAGGGCTGAGGGAGGGCTGATTCCCCTCAGGGCTGGGGGAAGGGGGTTGTAATTTTTTTTTTTTTACGGTGGGTGGCAAATTTAGCCCTTGAAGCTCCCTGCACGCACCGGGGAGGGAGGTGATGAGATCCGTGTGGGATAAGTTTCCTCGTTTCAGGGGAACGAGGCCGGAGCTGGGCGAAACTTCCCTCTGCGAATGTGGGTTCTGTGTGGATGAGCCTCGGACATGAAGGTCAGTGTTGCCATGGAGGGTCTGACTTTGGGCATCAGGAGGAATTTCTTCACAGAATGGGTGATTAGACACTGGAAGGGGCTGCCCAGGGAGAGGTGGGGTCCCCATCCCTGGAGGTGTCCAAGGAAGGACTGGACGTGGTACTGAGTGCTCTGGGCTGAGAATACGGCACTGGTTTGGTTTGGAAGGGACCTTAAAACTCATCCAGTTCCACGGGCGGGAACACCTCCCACTATCCCAGGCTGCTCCAAGCCCCGTCCAGCCTGGCCTTGGGCACTGCCAGGGATCCAGGGGCAGCCACAGCTTCTCTGGGCACCCTGTGCCAGGGCCTGCCCACCCTCACAGGGAGCAATTCCTTCCCAATCTCTAATCTAAACCTACTCTCTTCCTGTTTGGAAGCCTGGGCCGGATTGCTCCCCTCTGTCTATTTTTCTAAAGTGTCATTTATCCAGTGAAATGTCCCAGCCTAAGCCATGGGGCTGCTGGCAGTGCTGTCACTAAGCCATTGCTCACTGGATTTCCCAGCGATGGATTGGCAGCACTTCCTGGCCCACATAAGAAATATCTCAGTAATGGGAAGTCCAAGGAGTACAAACAAGAGTTCACATTTTATAAACTGGTTACTGGAAAATTAACATTTATTCTTCTCCTCCTTGCCTTTGCCCCCAGTTCCATTCCGTGTGTGTAACACTGGTGCTTAATTATAGTGACACCCATTTGCAGGAGCCAGACTGTGTCAGGGGGTCCCTGTGGGGTCCTTCTGGTGCCTGTGTAATATTAAAGTGTCAGGGTGTTACAAATTGGGTACTTCATCCTTGATAAGCGATTATTATCTGCCTTTCCCAAGTGTGAAAGACCTGTATAACTCAACAAGGTGCCAGTGCTTGAGGCCTCCTGAGTAAAAATGCAATGAGTCCTGAAGGGGACCCTGGGACGGCGTTGTCTTGTTGCTGAACTTGAGATATTCCATTTATTATACTGGAATTTATTTCCTGAAGTCAAAACTGGGTAAAATAATGCAAGAGGCTGTTAAAGCAACAGCACAACAGGATTTAGTGTCCCTCTGTGATGGCCTTCTAAAAACCTTAATCACCCCTGGTGGAAGCAGAAAGCTGCTGTCAGAGTTTGCTGACCATTGGTAAGCAAACTGCATTAGTTACTGCTTTGAGTTGTTTTAATAATTGAGAAAAAGATGTGTTTCTGTTTTTTTCCATTCATTTATAATTATATGGGCCTTGGACTTAAAAGGCCTGAGTTGCTCAAAGTTTTATGCACACTTATTTTTAACATTTTATGCGCACTTAATTCTATTGTTTATATTTAGATAACTCTTAGAAATAGAATTCTGTGCTTAACTTGCCATTTTTAAAGATTAAGGGTTCCAATTTTGACCAATTTTATTCTTATCCATATGTTTTGTTGAGTTGTAAGTGTAAAAAGAGAAAATATGGATGGCAAAGCCTTGTTTCACAGATAACGTGAAAATGTGTTTTTATGCTTTCAAAAATCAAGACTATGTAATATTTATATAATAATTGTAATATCAAATGTCTGAAACTAAATAAAATAGAGTGAAATTAAACTTTTTACTGCCAATGAAGGATAAATTGTGACTCATAAGTAGAGCTCAAGCTCATTTCTGTTTGTGGATTTCGTGGTCCTTACCTACAAGTGTTGATAATTATTCCCATCCCAGATTTAGAGGATAGAAAGGATATGACCTAGATGTTTGGATAATTGGAGCTAGTCTGTGCTTCAGAGGATAAACACAGTAATTATTAAGACAGTTTCAAATTCTAACTGGAATTGTATCCCTCACAGGATGGCCAGCAGTCCTGGGAATCAGAAAGCCACACACTCAGAAAATTCCCAAGGGAAGAAGTCCCAGCATGCAGAAGAAGCCATTTTTTACATGAACTGCAGAGCAGCTTATCTGACTGTCTTGAAAAGCAGCTTAGAAAATATTAAATCAAAGGAACAACTCAGTTTAGGTAATGATTGGATCTTTTCCCCTTTATCTCTTACATGGGATGTTTACAGGGAGAGTATCCCGGTGCAGAAACTCAGCAACTGGTGTAAGGAATTGAGAGTAGCTTTGGATGCCTGCTGAAAGTGGGAATGCCAGACAGGGCTTTTTATCTGTAAATTATCAGTATGAAGGGTCTCAGTTCAGTTTAGAGTGGGCCATTGCCCTGGCACAGAAAATCACCACGACTGGTGTTCCATAAGGATTCTTAGTCCTTATCTCCTGCTGAATTACACTTCCATAGACAGGAATCAAAAGTTCTCATTTTTCCTCCAGACTATATTTGTGTATAAGTGGTGGTGTTGTCAGCAGTACAACAGGAAGAAAATACCTCTGACTGCTTCAGCTGCACTAAAGAAGGGTGCTGGTAGATACTGAAAGCTGTGGGGCTTTGTTTTGAAAGCTTTAGGAATTTCAAAGGGGAGTGAGAAAAATTTACCTGAAAAATGGAAGTTGGTTTCTTAATAAATCTTAGTGACCAGGTAAGACAAGGAAGGAGTAAGGTAAGACTGAGTAATAAATAACCTGTTTCAGTTTTGAAAGAGGTTTCACTACCCCAGAAAAAATTTCTCAAGCAAATACAATTCCAACTTGGCAGTTTCTTGGAGTTGTAGGATTGTGTGCTCTGTTTGGGTGGGGATTTTTCTATTTCTTAGAGAACTTTTGTTCTTTATTAAAAGCTTTTCATGGAAACCACCACAGTAAAAGCTGAGTGCACTTCTCTGTTGCACTGATTGTGGCTTCTTTCCCTACACCAGAACATGAAATTCTACCCATTAGCAAGGACATTCCTACAGCTTGTGACCTGGTGCTCTCCAGGCTTTCTCAGCTGCAATAAAAGGGCCTTTATGACATCCTAATGATAGTTTGGGATAATCTGGATTTTAACAGAGGGGTGGTGTGAACAAATGCCATCTCTTTAATAAATGCTTTGGCTTTCATCTCTATCCATATGCCACTTGGCTACACAGCAAGTGTTTGGGCAATTTGCTTTCAAGGTCAGTTTAGAGAGGGCAGTTAGTTCTTTAGACTCCCAGTCTTTTCAGAGATATTTAAGAATTTATTTTAGAATTTGTAATCATTGAGAGTTAGAGACTTATATTTCATCTTCAGTCAATTTTAGCATTTCTCAAACGAGTGGTGCCAACATTTAAGCATCTCTTGCTTCATCAAGTTTGGCTGATATTGTAAACTAAGGTCTCACTGAGAGATTGGCCCTGTGAAATTTTATTTGTAGGAGTTTTGCTTATCCACAAATAGCAGCTTCATTTCCTGTCTGTTGTAATATTACTGAAGTGATTTAGCAGAATCAGACCATGAAGAAATACAAATAAAAGGTGCAGTCTGGTTGAACTTTCACAAATACAAACTGGGAGGCACGTAGGGAATGGCAAGTGCTGACCTCCCTAGAGATATAAAATACAGGATTGTATATTTGAAGGGTATCTGTTAAATATAGTCATGTGACAGATTGACATTCCAGGGAACTCTGCTATCCATGGAAACAAACCCACAGAGTCACTGCCCTTCCTTGGCTGCCCTTGACACTGAAATCCCCAAACCATTGCTCCGTGCCCAGGCGTGGCTCAGATAAAGACGTGAGCCCTGCTCTGTTCTCCTGGCTCCTCCAGCAGAGGTGACAGGGCACAAATCTTTATTTAGTGCTTGGCATTGAGGCAGGGATTAACAACAAAGGTGCCTGGTTTTGTTTGTTTGGTTTGCTGGTGACACAGTTCCCACTGAGCATTGTAACAATGCCACTGCCTCATTTCACAGATGCTCCCAAGCAGTTCCCAGCACAGGCTTGGTCACTGCTCAGCTGGCTCAAAATCAAATGCCAGCCCAGGTAGAGATGGAAGATCTCCTGTGCTTCCCTAAAAGACTTGATTATTTGGGAAGGTATAAAAACATCCCTCTCATTTCAGATAGACTGTAATTTGAATTTAATTTCCATTTAATGTAATACCTTCATCACACTGAAAACTGATGAAAGGATGTTTTCAGTAAAGACCTTGAGGAGGCAAATAGATCCAGCAAAATCATTTTGGAGACTGCCAGGTGTAACATCTATGGCACTGGTTGCATGTGTGCCATTGGGTGCCTGGTGGTATCATTTTTCCTTTGAAATTCACATTGTGTAATTTGAATTGATACATTCAAATGTACAGGTGTGACATAAAATATTGTCTCAGATAAATTCTGTTTTCTAGATCATAGTTCTTGGCAAAGGAAGTGCAAAGATGATGTTGATCTTCATAGAAATAGGATCTAATAATGTGCAGGTTTAAAAATAATAAGTTCTTGATATTAAACACTGGATTTCAGCTGAATTTTACACTTGAAGCTGTCTTTGAGTTCATGGATATTTTGATCAAGATCATAACCAAAACTGTCGTTCAGACCCACTTTTCTCTTGGAGAGATTTGGCTTTAAAAAAATCTGAACATGGAAAGTGACTCAAGGATGTTTGGAGAAGAGTCCTTTCCTAACAGCTGGAATATATATTTAATATTGTGTTTTGTTGTGCAGTACTTCAACAGGCTGGAAGAAATCCTTCTCAGAAGACCATTAATAAATACTGGACTTCACAAACAACTTCACTGAATTTTGATGATTTTTGTGCTATTTTAAAAAAAGAAAAGCCAGCTACAAAAAATGAACTGCTCGAAGCATTTGGGAAAATAGACACAGATAAGGCTGGATATATTTTACATGATGAACTTTATAAAATTCTTACAACAGTAAGTATCACTAGAAACTTAATTATGCATCTTTAATTAGTAGAGATTTTAGAAATTAGGTGGTAAAACAAGATAAGCAAGAATGACTGAGAGCTGGGATTCCCCATTTTTTGGAAGATTTTCATGGTGGGTTTCCAGAAGACACCATGGAATTACATAAACTGATACAATTTATCTCTTCAGTGTTTAGTAGCATTGTAAGGACATAATTTTTAATGATTTTGACCTCTGTTTTCATGATTCAAATCAAAATCCATTGAAATCGGTTGCAAAATAAGATTTCCTGAAAGAATATTAAAAGACTCTTTGTTTGTTTATGAAATTTCACTGTAGGTGAACAGGATTCTTGGTTAGGAACCCAAACTGAGCTGGTTTTTTTTCTTGCAGAGAGGTGATAAAATGACCTGGGAGGAAGTGACCACCATTACTCAACAAGCTGATTTTAACTGCAGTGGCAAACTTGACTACAACAAGGTAAGGCCTAGAGTGAAATTTGTTCTTGTGTTATTGACAATATGAACATTAGTGATGACCTTACCCCAGGATTCTAAATTTTGAACTGAATAAACAGCCCACAAAAAGTTGTACATAAATATGGTTTCATTGCAGGAAAACTGGTAAGAATCCTATGTTAAAAATCAGTCTTCAAATACCTAGAAAGAAGGAGTCGAAAATCACATTTAATATTTATTCAATATTTGGACCTCCTTGTTGAATCATGCCTGCATTTTACTGTGATACTTGAGTGGTTGTTCTGATTAATGAAAATTTTAATCAATACTGGTCTTGAAGAGAAAATTCTGCTGACCTGTCCTTTCCTTGCTAATGCTACATTTTACTCCTTAAAACCATGAGAAAAGTAACCTGGTAAGTGAAATATTCTTTTTTTATCTCAAGTTCTGTGAGCTGTACCTGACCACCAGTGAGCAGTGCTGCAAGGCTGCAAGGGACAGGCTGGAAGTTGACCCTCGACTGAGGCAGCAGCAGTTTGGGAATCAAACTGAAAATTCCTCTGAAGGGATCACACTGCCAGTGTCCAAACCATCCCCGAGGACCTCCAGGAAAACTGATCACAAACTGGCTAAAGGTATTTATATTTCTTATATTTTATGGTTTTTCTGTTGGAGATGAAGCTCTGGCTCAATGAGAAGTTGAGGTTTTGTTTAATTTTTCTCAGATTACTGAGGATTTTAGTGATTAATATAATTTCTGCTGTGGCAATCCCATCAATGTGTCAGTAAAATATGTTCAAATGGCTGCATCTGTGAAGCTCTCAAATTCCTAAGGATGGATTTTGTTGATGGTCATGTGACACAGTCCAAAGGGAAGAGAGAAGGTGAATGCTCAGATACTGCAACATAGGCAAGTTATTTATTTCCTTCCTAGATCAGAGATGAAACCTTAAACATTTATCAATGAACTGTGTGTTTGATTCAATTCTTGAGGCTCAATAGGAGAGTTTAAGGTCCTTCCTGAAGTTACAAAGATACTTCAAAATCTTCCCAAACTGGAAAAAGTCCACGGGGAACAGACTGCAGAGGCAGCAAGTATGAAATATTGGGATGTAGTTTGTGCTGTTGCAAGTTGCTTCAAATCTGGGCAATACCAAAGAGGAGCAAAAGTGACACAACAGTGCTGAAGGGAAGTTCTCTGATTGAGTTCTTGTCATCCAGTTTTCTTCATGCTTCTAAAGGCAAGGTTTATGATAAATAGCACTAGGAGAGGGTTGGAATAATGTAATTGTAATTAAATATTTCTGTTTGTAGGTGACAGCAGAGCTCCTTCAAGACCTTCATCAGCTCAAAGTGGCAAAGCTTCCAGCTCCACCACTGTCACTGTGGGTGCCAGCAGCAGCAGGAACACAAAGCTAATTATTGAGCCTGACACAATGAAGGTATCACACTGAAATGATGGTGTTTTCCTCTAGGCACCTGTGTTATTGCATTTTAAATAAGCTAAAAATCAGAGAAAAATGGTGTCTTATGTTTTATTAATAGTTTGTCAAGGGCAGCTATAAACTACTGAGAGCTTTCCTGATACGTATTATTATTAACATTTTTATATACTGTTGGTTTTGCTGACAACAAGTTATTGGAAATAATTTTTCAGGTGTGAAGGTTTAATAGAACCAAATGTGTTTTTTATAAATGAAACCACTGTTGGAGAAAACATGTAATGACTTCTTGAGAAATTTAAAATTTAATAATTTATTAGGTTGGTGAGAACTTTAAATGCTTAAGTAGTCTGAAAGATTGTGTATCATAAACCTCTGCATGAAAGGTAATTGGAAATAAATAACAGATCTGTGAGCATATTCAGTTTCTTGGGCATGGTTGGTAAATATATGCTGTAACCTGAAAATATTGATTTTTAGTTAGACTAATATGTCCTATCAGTATTTTCTCTTAAATAAATCACTCATTCAATATAAATTCCTGGGGGAGAGAGACACCAAAGTCACTTTGCTAAGTCAATATTTGTAGAGTGTTAATATTGATCTTTTTCCCTTTGTTTTCCCTTTCTTGACTGAACCTTTACTAGTTTTCTTTCAACAGAAAATAATAGCTGTAGAAATATAAAACATTAACTGGAAACTGCTGGGATACATTAAAAATGTGCACCTGGAGACTCCTGTATAAAAGGGAAAAAATGGTTATGACTACACAGTGTAACTGCTGCTGGAAAACTGAACTGATTGTCCTCAGGAGCTACATTTTTGTTTCAAATAACAACTCTGGATTTGTTATTGAACTCTGAAGTCCTTTATATCTTCCCCATTGCTGTACAGTGACATTTGTTCTATATTAAAATTTCAAAACATCATCTCCCAGGGATTTTTTGCAGTCTGTTTAGGTATCTGGACCTCCATGCAATTTAACCTGCAATCTCACCTTGTTCAAACATGATGTGAAGTGCATAAAACCAGCACACACTTAGCCAAGATTGGATTCTTTTTCCTTTGTGCAAGCCAGTAAGAACTGACTGAAAAAAAACCACCTGCAGATATTGATTAGTATTGATTGGCATCGTCCAAAAACTGAAATCAATCAATAAACGTGGAAAGGTGTAAGTGGAACTATTAATTTTTTTTAAACTTTATTTTGCACAATGCAAGCTCTGCCAGAGTCAGTGAATAAATGCCCAGGGATTCATTTGTGGTGTGAATCAGAATCCAGCACCCAAAATTTCTTTTTATTCATCTTCTATCCAAGAATTTATTTTTTTTTGCTGTTCACCTGTCTTTTTGTATAAGTAGGAAAATAGTGCCCTCAGGATGTTGGAGCAACACCAAGTTTACATTTCTGACAGAGGAATACAGTGGAAGTCAGAACATGGTGAATGTCTGAATTTAAAAACCCTTAGAAAATTCCTCTCAATCATTGCTTTTTATTAGGAATTAGGCACTAATGTGTGGATAATTTCAATATGAACATAAATTTCAGTAGCAGTGGGCAGCAGCAGGTAGTGCCTCACATTTCTTTCCAGTTAACATTTCTAACACAAACGTTTCCCACTTTAGCTAGTATTTGACAACTTCTGTTCTGCTCTGAACTGACAGAGGAAAATCCAACTAGAAAATCCTCTTTTAGCTTCCCAATTTTACCTACCTGTTTGGAATTTGATAATTTAGGACTTCTAGCACCATCTTATGCTCCCTGCCAGAATAACAGGATTTGATTTCCTAAAACATGGATAAGGTTTTTGTCCAACAGTTTTAGCAGGTATTAAGCTAACAACCAGTTATTTCAGATGTGTCAAATTTTAAGAAAAAACCTCCATTTTTAAACCTCCTTTTAGGTGAAGTCAGGAGTCATGGAAGTATTGGAATAAACAGTTTAGGAATAGTAGAGGGAATGATCCAACAGGCTGAACTCCATGTGGGAATTCTGTCACTGACTTATGTTGACCCCCCTGTTAATCCCAGCTCCCATTATCCACTTTTTGACTGACACAACTCCAGCTGTTGCTCCATATTTAACCCTCACCATTGAGTCCCAGGAATGTTTTGTCTCTGTTCACTTCTTTCCTAATTATTTTTTAGGATTGGTCCCTTTTTTCCTTGTCCTGTCACTACAAATCCAGTTTCATGGATAAAGATGAGTCTAAAATTATTGGATGGATTTGTTAATTAGGTTTATTCTGCTCTATAAAAGGTGGCCAGGGGCTGCTGATCTCTGGCTCCATGGTCCACAAGCACTTCCATAAGGATTATCCCTAAAACCTTCTCCAGCAGGTTGTGCCCACAAGGAAAAATTATGGGAGATTATAGGAGGGGAGGGACTTGGGTAGCAGTGTCTGCCAGGGACTGGACATCCCACTTGATTTTAAATAAATTAACCTTTGTCTTTTCCACAGCCAATTTACTTTGAAAGTCTTTTAGAACTTCTTTAGCAAACTCTTAATTAAAAAAAAAAATCCAGACCTCCAAAAAACAGCAGAAAAGGAGTTGCAAAGTATGTAATATTTGTATTTAAATTAGTCCATGCTGTCAGCTGTTTGCAAGTATAATTAGCAGAATCTTCGTGGCAATTCCAATTTAATTTTCAACTCTTGGAGCACTGGGGTAATCTCTGTGTTTTTCAGGCATTTTCACAAGTGAAGCAATGTTACTTTCCAAAAATTGACTACAAGAAGCACTATTTGGGGTTTTTTTTTTAAAAATATATGTATATTGGTGCTGTATCTTGTGGTGTGTTTTATGCAGGGTTTATTAAATAATCAAATTAATTCCTGTTTCAGAGAAGGCACTTTGATCTTCATCCAAAATGAAGGTAACACCTAATATTTGCTTGGTTTCCAGGAATGGCAATGTGCACAATCCAAAGGATGCTTCTACCTGGAAGAAGATGGGGAAATCATCAGTCACAAGTACAGGCTGCACTTACCCCAAAGATCTGCAGTTTGCATCACCATCAAACCTTTAAATATTCCCCAGGCAGAAGGTGAGTGTATTCATATTGCATTTTCCTCTTAAAAAGAGGTGGTGGCTTGGTGATTTACCACGGGGCTTCATCCAGTTGCTACATTGGAATTATTTTTTTCCCCAAGTAGGTTATTCCCTTTTTAATCCCATAAAACAGGAGCCTTTAGCCCCCAAAATTGTTTTTAAAGTCACCTGGGCTGGCTTGTTTTAAACTAATTTGTGTGTTATGTAACCATTCCTTGGCATTCTTGACCCTTAATGATAGAACTATTTTATCAATAGTTCTTAATGATAAAATTATTAATAGTAATCATTATCTGTGACACAATCACAGGGCTTAGAACAATTTATCTGCTTGGCCTAAACAGGAAGGAAATCCCAATAGCATAGAAAAGATTCTTTTTTTCCATTTTTCATCAGCAGGGAATCATATATATCATAAATACTATGGGATTGTCTATTTTGAGATGCAAATAAAACCAGTTTTGTGTCATTATTAAGCATTTTTGGGGGATATTTTTCTTTTTAGGAAAATCATGTCACTGGTTGTCAGTGGATACAGCTTTGTTTATTCTGAAGGAAAATGAAACCCAAGAGAATCTACAGCTTGTGAGCTTTACTGAACTCCAACACAAAGAGGTTTGAGATTTTTGGTGTATTCCTGTTCTAATTGTTATTTTTTTAACAATTTAAAGTGTGTGTGTTAATGCTGGAGGTGTGAATTCCATGTGTTTGGAAAGAATTCCAGCTGTGCCCAGTATTGCTGAGTTGCTGGGTATATTCACAGCTACTCTGTACAAATTGAGTTGTATTTCTGCACCTTCAAATACAGAATTTCCAAGGCAAAATCTGTTTACATTTCCTTTCATTTTCTTTCTCCTTTTGAACTTCACAGTGCACAGAATATTCTTATCCTGTGGCAGAAATAAGGCAGCATAAACTTACTTCCCCCTTCTCCCCTCATCTCTCTCCTGTATCTTTTTCTAACTTTTATTCTAAGAGATTCACTATTTTTTGTCTTTAAAATGGCATCACACAGCAAATTTTTTTTTAAAGGAGAGAACCCAGCATTCCCAATGTTTTTAAGTAATTAATCACTTCTATATGAATATTACTGGCAACAAAGAAAGGCATCATTTGAGAAATTCTTACAAACTTTTCTGTCTTCCTTTAAGAGCAGGTGTTTGGCTGGAGAGGGGAGCTTGGATCTGGGGTTTACTGGCTGCTCCCTTTCACAACTGGCTGTAGGCTGAGGAAGGTAAAAACCCAAATTCCTGGAGAAGCCAAACTGGTGTGGAGAGATGAAGATGGAGAGCTGGCCCTCACCAAAGAATTCCAGTGAGTTTTATTCCCAGCCATGATAACCTCTATAAAAATCTCTTCTCCAGCTAAAATGTGGCTTTTTAAATCTGGATGTTCCCAAAGTACTGTTTGTACAGAATATTCTTAAATAGATTGAACAGTTCTTGGCACTATTATGAGCCAGTAAAAGGAAATGGAAACCTTTGGAAATAGTTTGGCCTTTTTCATCCCTCAGAGCTGCTTTGTTGGATATATTTGAAACAATTGATTTGGATGGGAATGGCCTCCTGAGTCTGGAGGAATACAACTTCTTTGAGCTGAGGACTAGTGGGGAGAAGTGTGATCAGGAAGCCTGGGCTGTGTGTAAGGGTAAGTTCATTACTGTGGTAATTAGGCCTACAACTAATTAAGACTATCAATTAACTTCCCAGCTGGATAGAACTGGGTATTCTGTAGCCTATTCTAAGAACATATGTGGATACTGTTCTCTTCCTCCTTTATTTTTCTTCTTTTCCAGTCTCCTGTCCTTTGCTTTGCTTCATTCTGGTGTGTGTGCCACTGACCTTCTGCTGAGAGAGTTCTTCCCCTTCCTAATTGCTCTGTAGCTGCCAAAACCAACAGGGTTTGTAATCCTGGATCATATGGGGAAGGAAACTGTCACAGGTATTTGTTTAATCGATCTCCTTTAGCAGATTGGGCTGGTGCTGCTTTTTTATCTCCCAAAGTGTGGAGAGGGACATTTAATCAGTGTGCATCTGGTGCTATAAATTGGCATCCAGAGTTTCTGTGGGTTGTCAGTGTCTCATTTATAATTCCCATGCCATGTTTGACATAATTCCCTTGGAGGCTGTGGCACATTGGCCAAAATATTTTGGATCTGGCAAGCCCTATTAATATTAATTCTGAGGTATCAGAATTTTTCCTAACTGATGGAAAACTCCTACAAAAATACATTTCTATAACTGAATTTCTCCTCTGTTTCATCCCTGCATGTGCTTTTCCACACTTGATGGCTTTGTCAGGGTGATGCCTCTGATCTCCACACAAGTAGGAGGGGTGGAAATGTGTGAATAAATAAGAGAGGAAAGAGGAGAAGCTGGGGAATGTTTCACCAGGTCATCAATCAGTGGAAGGGTTCACATGAATATCATCAATCTTGACACCAAAGTTCAAGCCATTTATTACAGCATCTGTACCCTTGGATAGATTTATTAAATTGGTAATCCCTTTTTAATAATATATAGTAAAGATTTAGCATTGTTATGAAGATGAGAAAACCATTTTTAAAAGTCCCTGACATGAGGACATTTCAATTATGTGTTTGCTGACATTAGAGTGGTGGATCTATGATATCCTCTCTAGAGAGGGGTGTTAGGATTACTGGAATTTTATTGCTTTTTAGGAACTAAGTAAATCATTTCTGTACCAAAGACCTGAAGCATTTCAAGGTGCTGTCTCCAGCTGATTTTCATTTCCCATTCCTAAAATACCCCATTCTGCAAAGCTTAACCCCAAACTTTTAGAAAAAGAAATCAATATGAGCTCTTTTTGTTTTGAAATCTCCCCCTTTTTTGGGTTATCCAAGGGGCCAGCTGTTTGTAGGTGCTATCCCAAATCCACAGGGGAGCTCTGCAAACAGCACATGCCTGCTCAAGGACATTCTTTCCCAAATAATATTGGAGTTCCTGAGGCTGCAAGTTGGCTCCATCTTTTAAACCTTGTTAACAAGAGTGGGATTTTGGCTTTGGGAGGATAAAGGTGCTTGCAGAGAGAACAGACTTTTAAGTGCTATTTCTATTCCTTTGAAACAGAGAATTTTGAGATGAAGAAGAATGAACTGACAAGACAAGGATTTATGGATTTGAATCTCATGGAAGCCAACGACCGGGATGGGGATCCTTGGGACCTTTGGGTCACTTTGTTGTCCCTGGGCTACAACAAAGCCTTGGAAATGACAGAGGTAGGAGAGTCACAGAGCAAAAATCAGTGCACATTCAACTGCTGCACTCTTTGTGTCTGCCACAGACTGATGGCAGGAGGGCAGGGATCCACTGCAAACATCCAGGGCTTCCACTGCCATTATCCTCATTCTTAGGATAGCACTTGGATCCTTGAAACAGGACATTTTCCTTTGCTTTAGAGAAACCAGGATTTTGTGGGGTTGTAGAGGAAGGAATTTTGGATTGTATCTGTTGAAAGAATCCATGCACTCTGCTGGTAGGGAGTGATAGGAAGATAAGGATGGCAAACTGTGACCAAATCTAGAAAATACAGGACTTTTTCTCCTTTAAAAAGTCACTTTTGTGGCCCAAACCACAACAGAAGTGGATCATTTTTTTCCACATGATTTAGAATTCCTAGTTTCCAGACAGAACTATTTCTGTTTTTGTTGCCTTTCACAACAGTGTCTGAAGGTGTTCAACATGAAATTTTAATGCTTCATGAAAATGTTTGGGTTTGGGTCACTGCTTACAGGACCAGGGATTATTTCTCCGATGTTTCTGTGCACTTACAGATTTTATTTTATTATTTTATTTATTTTTATAGAAATAGTATTACTTCTGATGTTAATAGTTCTCTCTAAAGAAAGAGGATGTCGTTAATGAAGAGAAAAAATTATGAAAAATTAAAGCGTTAAATATGCAGATAATTAAATAATTAAATTCCTAGGAAAAGCTGATTTTTAGGATCATAGTCTGATAATGTTCTTTAACTTTGTTAAACCGGTCAGTTTAACAAAGTATAATAAATATAAAGTATATGAAGACCTAAAAATAGTCAGTATGAGAGATATCAGTTGTCTCTCAGTGAAAATCTTGGGATGGTGATGAGGGATTCGAGGATGAGCAGTTTCTCCTTTTCCTCCGAGCTGTGGTTGGGAGAGCCCCTGCAAGGCTGTTTTTCTGCATTTCAGCCACAAGAGAGAGCCCTGCTCCAAGAAAGAGCATTTTGAGGAGGTTTTTCCTCCCTAACTCCTTCCAGTTAGGAATTTCAGGAAGGTGTTTTGTGCCTTATTCCAGCTGTGGATTCTGGCTCCAGCCTTTGCTTTCCAAAGGACAGCACAGCTCTCCAAACGCTTCAGGAATTAATCTAAAAATCTCCAGCTGTTAACTTATGTCCCTCACTTACCTCTTGAATTCCTTGATTTCAAATAATTTAAGATTGATGTTTTGGGAGCACTGAGAGAGAGCTTGAGAAATCCTGCTGGATTCCAGCAGCTTTAGAAAGGAACTGAGGTGCTGTGACCCAGCCTAAGAAAATGCAAACTCCAGGTTGTTACACCAGGAGTAAAATGTGGCCAAGATACTCCCAGAGTGCTCAATGCAATACTGCAGAGGTGTTAAATCTGTGTGAAGTGGCACAAACAGCAACAGTGTGACTGGTAAAGGAGAAAGGTTTGTTTCACACACTGGAATACATTCATATTTCATCTTAATTCCTGGACATTTTGCTGTCCAAGGAAGGGTTTGCTGTGTTGAACTGCATGTCAGGTGTACTGTAAATGCCATAAAAATGCCAGTTGTCCTGAGCTTTCATTTGGTGTAAAAGATTGCCACAGCTCTCAGGTTTGGAATATTTAATATTCAAGGAAATATTTATAGCTGGGTAATTCTAGTTCAGATATGAAAACACTTAGGAACTGTGGGGGAAAATCTGAAGGGAAAAACTACAGCTCAAGTGATGCTAAAACTCATATTCTCCCTTGCAGGCCTGCCCCTTTGTCATTGACATCTGTGCAGAGAGGTGCAAACCCAGAATGAAAGCCATTTCTCTGGAGGCAGGGGGCTCGCAGCTCAGCAGGGCCATCTGCAGGTCTGTGCTTCATAAAGGAGAGGCCAAAGTGCTCGAGGGCTCTGAGAACATCATCATCCACACTTCCAAATCAGGCAGCAGGATCACCTCTGTGATTGAAAATAAGGTGTGGCCTGAAACTTCCCTTGGGTGCTTTGTGTTCGTGTCTGTTGTTGTTGTTCCTCCTCCTTCCTTGGGTCATATTTCAGAATTACTTCTCCTGAAATCAGGTTTTTGTGTCTGTTTCATTAAAAAACCCTCCTGATGTGCTTCTTGTGACTTCAGAAGAGGCTGGATCAGTGTTCCTGGAAGGGACAGATGATGACAATGAGGCAAGCATTTCTAAGTAGCATATAAAATGTGAATATTTTTGTGTTCCCATTCCAATTTTTCAATCTTTTGACACAATATGATCATCATATGAGAAAACAAACACTACCAGCAGGAAATGCAATTAGAGCAAGAGCAAAGAGCACAGCACTTACGCTATTGAATATTTCCAGTGTCCACAAGAAACTCAAAGAGCAGAGATTTTTAGGAGTGTGTTATGGATGAGTTTTTACCTGATTATTCTTCCAGGTGTAATTTATTAGTAAATCAAGCTGAAAGTTGTAAATCCAAGTAGAGGGGGCTGGTGAGAAGCAGAGATTTTAATCCTTTTTCCATAGATCACAATGAATGTGCTGTTCCTTCTCAGTTTCCTTCATAGCAGGAGCTGTAAATAAACACAGCACAGTAAGATGTTAAACTTCAGATGCTTTAAATCTTAAAAGATCACAGCAAGAAGTGTATTTTTAAATGCACAGCCATGCAAAAGGGGGTGGGTTAGTTGGGGGACTAATATTAGGAGTGGATGCTGAGGCTCCTGGAACTCTGGATTTGGCTTTGCACTTCGCCCTTTAGGGTGGATATTCCAGAGTTATTTATATGTTTGAGGATATGTCAGAGAGGGAGATCAGGGCTGCACTGAGACTACTGGATGCTCTCTGCTTCAGATCTCTGTTTACACCAGTTGGGGTTGGTTTGCAGATCTCCCCAGGCTGGGTGGGAATGCTGGGGAAGCTCAGGGGAATCTGGACAGGCTGAGGCCAGCGGTGGGAGCTTCAACAAGGCCAGCTTGTACCTTCACAAGTCCTTGTGTTGTTTCAATGAGTCTTAAATGACTTTTGACCAGGAATGTGGTGCTAAGATACAGTTGAAACTGTTACTCTTCAAAGAGTATCTGTTACTCTTCAAAGAGTATCCTTAAGCATTTCTATCCTGTAAAACAGCAAAGTCCCAGAAGTACAAGGAGTGTGCAGTTGTTACATGAAGAACAGACATTTAACCAGTAAAAACTAATGGTTTCTTCATGTTTTTTCACTTGCAGTCTGAAAACAAAGTGATAATTCATGTCAACAATGAGCTGAGTAAGAACTGCCTCAACAGTAGGGGACTGACAGTTTTTGCTGTGGAAGTGGCTCCAAAATCCATGATGGTGAGGTTCTTTCATTGCTTAGCCAACTTTAGAGAAAAACAGGTGACATCTTTACAGTTTCCTTTTGTGGGGCTTTTATCATGATAATGAGCATGTGGAGAGTAGCATCTCCTGACCAGAACACATCTGCAGTTCTTGGTATTTCAAAGCTGGTCATGTACTTGATGTATCCCTGTTTTCCTGTGCAGTTTGCTATAAAAATCCATAACTGCTCAGTTTTCATACATGAGCCTGTTTCAATTGTCCATTCTATACATGCACCATTGAGTAATGTTTTTAATAATCTTTTTCTAAAGCTGTATTTTATTTATTTTTCACTTAGCAATTTTTAATCCCATGTATTGATGCCTGTTAGAGACAGACCAAGCATGCACTAATCAGAAGCAGAAATAAATGTATTGCAGTCCTTGTGCACAGTGAGATTTGCAGGTGGCTAACTTTTGTTAAACCTGATTTAGGCATCATGTTAACCATGAGACAGTTTGATTGCTGAGCCCTGCTGCAGAGCTGGGCAGGCTTTAGTGACAATTCCAAATGAGGGTTCTAAGGGATGGAATGAGATGGAAAATGCATTACAAATGCAGATGTTTTTCTTCATTTATTTATGAATAAACCCTCTGTTTTTGTTTTCTAAAAGTACACTATCTTTGTTTAAAAGCAGAGACATCCAAGCTATTTTATATTTCCCAGCTTTCCAGGGTGGATTCATTCAAACCTGTCATCAACAGAGCAGTCCCATGACACAGGCAGGGCTGGGGCCTATTTAAATTGCTGCTGACACTTTAGATATCCATAGCCTCATCCTGTAAGGTGGTTTAAAATTTGAATTTAGGCTTCATTCAGTATAAACTGCAGGCTCAATCCTTACAGATATTTTGCTGTTAAATTCAACAGTAATTTGTAAATATCAGCTGTCAGTGTATATGATGAATGTTTATCATTTAGTGATACAAGTACTGAACATTTTGCCTGCACAGCACATTGGGTAACAGTTTTCCAATAAAGAGAACTCTCTTTCACCTCTGCTTTCTCTTGTGCCAGGTCTCTCAGCACGTGATGCCCCTCAATGAGCAGGAAGAGTGGATTTACAGCTGTGTGCACTCCCTTGTGTGTTAAACTTCCCAGTGCCAGGCTTGGGAGCAGCCAGGCTGAACCAGGAATGGCTTTGGGCAGCTTTTAGGCAATTTATAGTCTTGTCCTTCTCAAAAAGCTGGCATACATTTATACTTCTGGATGATCTTGGCATGAAAACACTGAGGCACAATAAAAATTAGTGCTGTTCAGTAATCCAGCTGCCAATTGTAATATAACTGTGCTTTCTAAAGGCTGCTCTCCCTAAATATGCCCATTTTCCATACTATGGGTTGTAGTTCCATCACAGGCTGGAACTGCCTCACTGAGGAAAAACTTTGTTGAATAGGTTCCTAATTAAACATTCCTGTGGTTTTGATGTGAGAAGTGTAAAGGGATGAGGCTCATTTTATTTTGTCACCTGATAAAGGATTTGCTTCTTTCCCTTTTTATTTGGTCATTTGCTGATAATCCTCATCTTACACTTGTTCTGTAATTACTGCCTGATTTTATGCTCTTTTATATAAAATAAAGTCTGCCTTTTCATATGCAATAAGGAAATAACATCATGTGAGAAAAATGAAGGTTTGTCTTGGGCTCTTGACTGTCAACAGCAATTAATTATTCCCAGGGCAGCTGAAATAAGAAGACTGATGTGCACCAAGTTTAGGCTGCAACAACAATGAAAACCAGCTTTGAGGTACTAAAAACATTCAGCTTATTTTATTTTTCTTGTTTCTCTAAATATCTGTTAATGTGAAAAAAAAAGATGACCCTGGCCACTGGATGCTTAAAAAGTTGTTTGAGTTTAAAATAGCCATTAAGGAAATGTGACCTCATGTGTGAGGGCAGCAAGTAGTGTTGCAAAGCTATTTTTATCTGCCCTAACTCCTGCTCTCTGCTGTTCCTCTGCTGTAATCTTACACTGGGCAAGTAAATGTCAGTGACAAAATGAGAGCTGGGCTCTGATTTACACACTGCAGCCATTGGTGCTCGGGCAGGATTCCTAGTGAGCTTCTAGTTTTCCATATTTTTTCCTTAGCAAGTACCACAGGTATCGTTTTCATTTTCAGAGCTGTCTAAAAGAAGTTGAGGCCCCAAAAATATTTGGTGATTTTTAGCTCTGACTGAGCTCTGCAAATGCTGCCTCAGGCAAGGTGTGGGTAAATCAGAAATTCCCAGCTCCTTGGGAAATAATGAGACACTCTGTGTGGAATAGACACTACAAAGGGAGCAGTCCATTACTTACATTTCTTTTGTTTGTAAAATCAGCCTTTTTAGAGGTGGCAGGAATTCATATGCAACTCTCTCTGCGTTTTAGGAAAGGAATGGTTAAAGCTGAGAGGAGAGTTTAGCTGAGAAATTACTGCCTGTGGAAAGAGTTGGGTTTGCTGCAGGTAAAAAACATGGCACAGCAATATACAGGCAACCTCATTTATTTTCTGATCCTCCTGCTGCTAGGAAGGGTTTAATTATCCAATTTTTTAAGTGGGGATGTAGGCAAACTCTCCATGGCAGGTTCTACCTTTCCTGCCCTGAAGGAGGTGAGATTAGAGACCCTGGTTGTATGTGCAGTCTTTTCCATTTTGCTCCAAATCCAGGTATCACCAAGACAGAAAAATTCCAGCTTCTCTTTTTAAGGCTGAACAGAGGTACCAGCTTGTTTTCTTTGAGGGGAGACATTTAGGAGAAAAAATATCTGTAACAGGTAATTTGAATTTCTGGAATGTTACCTTTCTTTCGAGAACTAGAGCTATACCAAAATTCAGCTTCTTCAAGGCTTTGCTAATGCTGACCTTCCCTGACCCCCTTCTGGGGCACTGGGGGGCTCCAGCTTGTGTGGGGTGGTCACTTGAGGCCAGGGCCTGTCTGTAAGGCCTGTGGGGACATCCTGCTGGTGGCCATAGGGACAGGTAGGGTCTGGAGCACCAGGGGCAGCTGCAGGGGCTCAGCCTGGAGCAAAGGAGGCTCAGGGGGGACCTTGTGGCTCTGCACAACTCCCTGACAGGAGGGGGCAGCCGGGGGTCGAGCTCTGCTGCCAGGGAGCAGGGACAGGATGAGGAAAAAAGGCTTCAGGTTGTGTCAGGGGAGGTTTGGGTTGGATCTCAGGGAAAGTGTCCGGTCCCGGCACAGTGGTGGAGTCCCCATCCCTGGAGAGATTTCAAAGCCGTGTGCATGTGGCACTTGGGGACATGGGTCAGCGGTGGCCTTGGCAGTGCTGGGGGTGGTTGGACTTGAAAATCTTAAGGCTCTTTCCCAACCTAAACCGTTCCATAATTCCATGGTAGTGGCTCGGATGGAGCAGAGCACCAGGACACGAAGGTGCTCGGGGCTGTGACGGGGCAGCATCGGTAGGACAGGGCAGGACAGGGCACTGCCAGCAGGACAAGACAGGACAAAACAGGACAGGGCAGGACAGCTCAGAGATGCTGTCGCCTGCGGCCGCTGCGTGGCCGGCCGGGAGCGCGGGCGGTGCCTTTAAGGGGCGGTCGCGGGGCGGTGGCGGCGGCGGGGCCGGGGCGGCCGCGGTCCCCCCCCGGCTCCCGGAACTCGCCCGGCGCCGGCCATGGTGCAGATCGTGACCGTGCAGACGAAGCCCTACGGCGACCAGAAGCCGGGCACCAGCGGGCTGCGCAAGCGGGTGACGGTCTTCCAGAGCAATGCCAACTACACCGAGAACTTCATCCAGAGCATCCTGGCCACCGTGCCGCCCGCGGAGCGCCAGGACGCCACGCTGGTGGTGGGGGGCGACGGCCGCTTCTACATGAAGGACGCCATCCAGCTCATCGTGCGCATCGCCGCCGCCAACGGGGTAAGCAGCGGGCGCTCCGCGGCTCCGGGATGCCCTCCCCGGCCCGGGCCGCGCAGCGGCGGCGGAAATCGCTGGCGCTCGGCGTGTCCGCGGCGTGGAAGTAACGTGGTGAGTGACAGATGAGCTGACGGGGCTGGCGTGGGACAGCTCGCGGTCCAGGCAGGGAAACCCCCCCGGGAGCCTCTCCCTGCCCGCGGGAGCGAGTGGATATTGGCCAGGGCGGAGGTATGGAAGCAAACACGACTTTGCTCTAATTCCTTCTTCTTCCTTCTGGCTATCGTTGGGTTTTCCAGATAAAACACAAAGCAGCGGCACAGAGTGCAGGCGGTGAGGTGTTGGGAGGGAGCAGCGTTCCCTTCCACAGCGCTGGAATGCATCTCACTGCTGGGGGATTCCTCCGTGGGTTCGTCCTGCTCCTGTCACTTGGTNCGAGCTCTGCTGCCAGGGAGCAGGGACAGGATGAGGAAAAAAGGCTTCAGGTTGTGTCAGGGGAGGTTTGGGTTGGATCTCAGGGAAAGTGTCCGGTCCCGGCACAGTGGTGGAGTCCCCATCCCTGGAGAGATTTCAAAGCCGTGTGCATGTGGCACTTGGGGACATGGGTCAGCGGTGGCCTTGGCAGTGCTGGGGGTGGTTGGACTTGAAAATCTTAAGGCTCTTTCCCAACCTAAACCGTTCCATAATTCCATGGTAGTGGCTCGGATGGAGCAGAGCACCAGGACACGAAGGTGCTCGGGGCTGTGACGGGGCAGCATCGGTAGGACAGGGCAGGACAGGGCACTGCCAGCAGGACAAGACAGGACAAAACAGGACAGGGCAGGACAGCTCAGAGATGCTGTCGCCTGCGGCCGCTGCGTGGCCGGCCGGGAGCGCGGGCGGTGCCTTTAAGGGGCGGTCGCGGGGCGGTGGCGGCGGCGGGGCCGGGGCGGCCGCGGTCCCCCCCCGGCTCCCGGAACTCGCCCGGCGCCGGCCATGGTGCAGATCGTGACCGTGCAGACGAAGCCCTACGGCGACCAGAAGCCGGGCACCAGCGGGCTGCGCAAGCGGGTGACGGTCTTCCAGAGCAATGCCAACTACACCGAGAACTTCATCCAGAGCATCCTGGCCACCGTGCCGCCCGCGGAGCGCCAGGACGCCACGCTGGTGGTGGGGGGCGACGGCCGCTTCTACATGAAGGACGCCATCCAGCTCATCGTGCGCATCGCCGCCGCCAACGGGGTAAGCAGCGGGCGCTCCGCGGCTCCGGGATGCCCTCCCCGGCCCGGGCCGCGCAGCGGCGGCGGAAATCGCTGGCGCTCGGCGTGTCCGCGGCGTGGAAGTAACGTGGTGAGTGACAGATGAGCTGACGGGGCTGGCGTGGGACAGCTCGCGGTCCAGGCAGGGAAACCCCCCCGGGAGCCTCTCCCTGCCCGCGGGAGCGAGTGGATATTGGCCAGGGCGGAGGTATGGAAGCAAACACGACTTTGCTCTAATTCCTTCTTCTTCCTTCTGGCTATCGTTGGGTTTTCCAGATAAAACACAAAGCAGCGGCACAGAGTGCAGGCGGTGAGGTGTTGGGAGGGAGCAGCGTTCCCTTCCACAGCGCTGGAATGCATCTCACTGCTGGGGGATTCCTCCGTGGGTTCGTCCTGCTCCTGTCACTTGGTAGCCCAAGGGAATCCCAGCAGGGAATGTGATGGTGGTAGGAAGAGATGTGCTGAAGTCAAGTTTGCAAAGGGAGGCTTTTCCCTACATTTGCTCTTTTCCAAATGTAAAATATTCCCTTCCCCTGGGACACCAACACCAGCAGCAAACTTTCTTCCTCATGGACCATGAAGGAGAGAGAGGCTGAGGGTGCTTGGTGCTTAGGGTAGAACCTCACAGTTACCTATTTCAAATTCCCAGGTGTCCCAATGCCTGTAAATATCTGACTTCTTAGGGAAAAATTGATAATTTGGGATTGCTGCCTTCTTAGGGCATAAAGGAGCAGATAACTGGTTTGGGATTTTTAAAAAGCCATGTAGAAATTTGTCTTTTGTNACAGGACAGGGCAGGACAGCTCAGAGATGCTGTCGCCTGCGGCCGCTGCGTGGCCGGCCGGGAGCGCGGGCGGTGCCTTTAAGGGGCGGTCGCGGGGCGGTGGCGGCGGCGGGGCCGGGGCGGCCGCGGTCCCCCCCCGGCTCCCGGAACTCGCCCGGCGCCGGCCATGGTGCAGATCGTGACCGTGCAGACGAAGCCCTACGGCGACCAGAAGCCGGGCACCAGCGGGCTGCGCAAGCGGGTGACGGTCTTCCAGAGCAATGCCAACTACACCGAGAACTTCATCCAGAGCATCCTGGCCACCGTGCCGCCCGCGGAGCGCCAGGACGCCACGCTGGTGGTGGGGGGCGACGGCCGCTTCTACATGAAGGACGCCATCCAGCTCATCGTGCGCATCGCCGCCGCCAACGGGGTAAGCAGCGGGCGCTCCGCGGCTCCGGGATGCCCTCCCCGGCCCGGGCCGCGCAGCGGCGGCGGAAATCGCTGGCGCTCGGCGTGTCCGCGGCGTGGAAGTAACGTGGTGAGTGACAGATGAGCTGACGGGGCTGGCGTGGGACAGCTCGCGGTCCAGGCAGGGAAACCCCCCCGGGAGCCTCTCCCTGCCCGCGGGAGCGAGTGGATATTGGCCAGGGCGGAGGTATGGAAGCAAACACGACTTTGCTCTAATTCCTTCTTCTTCCTTCTGGCTATCGTTGGGTTTTCCAGATAAAACACAAAGCAGCGGCACAGAGTGCAGGCGGTGAGGTGTTGGGAGGGAGCAGCGTTCCCTTCCACAGCGCTGGAATGCATCTCACTGCTGGGGGATTCCTCCGTGGGTTCGTCCTGCTCCTGTCACTTGGTAGCCCAAGGGAATCCCCGCAGGGAATGTGATGGTGGTAGGAAGAGATGTGCTGAAGTCAAGTTTGCAAAGGGAGGCTTTTCCCTACATTTGCTCTTTTCCAAATGTAAAATATTCCCTTCCCCTGGGACACCAACACCAGCAGCAAACTTTCTTCCTCATGGACCATGAAGGAGAGAGAGGCTGAGGGTGCTTGGTGCTTAGGGTAGAACCTCAGAGTTACCTATTTCAAATTCCCAGGTGTCCCAATGCCTGTAAATATCTGACTTCTTAGGGAAAAATTGATAATTTGGGATTGCTGCCTTCTTAGGGCATAAAGGAGCAGATAACTGGTTTGGGATTTTTAAAAAGCCATGTAGAAATTTGTCTTTTGTGATGTGTGGCAGCTGCTCAACCTTGATTCCATCTCCCAGCATCCCTGGATGCTGTGTGCACCTCTGGAAGTGATGGATAGAGCAGCCTTCCCTGATGGAAAAGCAGCAGGCACCGGTTTATTTATTTGTTCTAGGAAGGGGTTGGAGTTGGAATATGCAGCATTCCTGAGTGCACACACAACAGGATCCCTGTGGATCACTGTGAATAAGCAGATTGGGAAACTTGTTCCCTGGGATGAAGTGTTAGTTTGTGCAGGATTTTGGGATGTGCACCCGGGGCCCGGTGGGATGTGGCAGCATTCCAGCACTGAGTTCTCCATCATTTACACTTCAGCTCCATCCCAGAAGCAGAGGCCTGGGGGTAAAGCCGTGCTGGGGTCTGATGAGGTGTTTTGGGAAGCGTGGAGGGCCGGGAATGTCTCGGATCCTCCCCTGGATCGTGCAGTCACTCACGTACGTGCAGAGCTGAGCTCGCTGCCAGAGCTGCAGCAGCGGGTCCCAAGGGCTGCCCTTGCCAGCAGGAATTTGCCTTGGAGCATTTTGTCCACGGGAACTCCAAGTGCTAGGACAGAATTGGCTCTAAAGTCAGAAAATGTTCTGAAAAGGCAGGAAAAAATGGGAGGCTGAGGAGGGAAACGTGTGGAAGAACATGTGGGTAGTAAATGAGCAGCAGGTAAAGCCTGGATATGTAACCAGAGATCCAGGGGGGTGATCTACAGAGGGCAGAGCCACTGGAAACTTGATTACAGATATTTGCTACATTTTAGCAGTACTGCCCTAAATAAAGCAGTGCAGGAACTGCATTGCCAAACTCCTGAGGGGCAGAATTCTCTGGTCCCGAGAAATGAGGGGACTAAAAAGAGAGGGTTTCTTTAGCAAATGCAAAGCACTGGGCTTTAATAAGTTCTGGTGTGTTTGCCTTGTTTTGGAGTGTTTAAGGGATGCTTGGCTTATGGGGTTTCTCTGTAATTGCAAATATTAGTTCCCTGGTGGTTACCACAGTGTAGTTGAGTAAAAGTAAAAGTTGAGTAAAATCCTCTTCCTTCACAGTAAATAGGAAGTGACTGCAAGTTCCCTGCCCTTCAAAGAGAAGGATGGACTACTTCATTCATGGTAAGAAAGTGCCCTGCAGAACAGGGACAGCACATGGAAACTCATTCCTGCAACTGTGGGTTTGTCCAAGTGCTGGGACTCTTGAACATCTCCTGATTCCAGCCAGGTCTGGGGGAAAATTCAGTGGCCTCATCCTGAGAAAAGCTGAATAATACCAAGAAAACTGCTGGAAAATTGCATTTCTGGGCCTGGGGATTAAGATGTGATTGATGAATGCTTTAAAATCACGTGGTGTTAGGACCTGGTTGGATGGTGATCTCCAGCCAGGAGAGAGACCTGAGGACCATAGCTGATGATCTTTAGTTTTACAACATGAAAGGAAAGGATGCTAAAACAAGTTTGAATTTTGTCTCCACCTGGAATGGTTCATATGCAATGAAGTATTCATTTTTGACTAGCAACAACTCAGTTTGTAGTTGTGAGATTAAGGGTGTTTATCTTATTTTTAAGTTTGCGTTTCTGTAAGTAAACTGAAACCGAGATTATTTGCCATTCCCAGTTGGCATCCAGTGTAGCCTGCCAGCTTTGTTTTGCTCTGTGGGCCAGCTTTCCTTGACATTATTCCCACATGGTGAGTCTGACTCTTTAACTACACAAAAAAGATCTTCACAGGCCCTGTTGGAGCATCACTGAGCAGTAGAATCACGGCCAGGCAATAATTTTATGTCAAAAATGACAGAAACTGTAAATCCAGGTGTGATCCTAGAACCAGCCCCAGGTTGATTCAGTGACATTGTCACCTGCTGTTCCCCAAATTTACTGTGCCCTTGGTTCCTTCCTAACTGAACACTTTTCCAAGTGCTGCAAAGTTGCCACTCTCAGGCACGTTGCTGGAAGGTGTTCTGAGTGCCAGGCTGTGCCTTGCATGTTAAATAGTGCCTGCTTTTGTTTTCCAGCTCCAGGACAAACAGGGCTTTTGTTAGAAATGCTGCTCTCTCCCCCAGGAAGCTTGGGTTCCTGGCTTGGCTGCTCTAACCTTTCTCCCCCCTCAGTTATCCAGGGAAACCAAGTGTTCAAACTTGTTGCATTTATTTGCCACTGCTCTCCTTTGGTAGCTCCCTTTTCCTTTGTGCTGTTCTGCCACAGCTCCCAGACCAGTCCCCACTGAGATCTTCCCTTTGAATAAAAGCTCCTGGGATTAAAATAATCACTGAGATCTTCCCTTTGAATGAAAGCTCCTGGGATTAAAATCATCAAAATAAAGTGATCATAAAGAAAGTTCTTCCAAAAAGCACTCCCAGTGTACCAGGGTTGGATGTGGTGATGCTGGATCCTCCAGGCCAGTAGGAAAAACCTCCATTTCTGGCTTTCTTACGTTGCTGTTTTTCTCAGAGGCAGAAGGGGAAATTGAGATGTGATATCTAAAGTGAGGAAATGAATTCCACTTGTAGATATTTCCTGGCTGCAGACGATGTGGATTTTAGAAGACAGCAGCTGCAGCAACCCTCACAGCCTCTTTTTACACCAGCTTAGACTCTTTTTGCCTGTAAAGTTAATTGGCTTATGTCAGTTTACAGTGCAAGGTGATTAAGTGGTCAGGTTGTCCAGTTTCAGTGCCCCTTTGGAATTTTAAACTCTGCACTCATGAAACTCCAGCTCAGAGCAAGTGCTAAGGTGCTTTGCTGTTAATCTCTGCAAATCCAGCAGGCAGAGTTGAAATTCACCCTAACAGGGATTTAGCTGTAATCTCCTGGGACAATGACTCTGCATTAGCAGACACCTCAGCTGGGGCTGGGCTGGCAGGGCAGCAGGGTGGAGGGAAATGTCTTCCTTTTGTCAAGGCAAAGTTTGGGATAAGGAGCTGGCCTAGAGAGCTGCTATCCATATGGGTTATTCCAAATCCGAGGTCACCAGGATTGAGAAATGCACTGTGGGGAGTCCTTGCCATCCTGTCATGGTCCTGAGTTAGCCAAAATATTGATTAATGCTTCAGCTGAGGAGCTGGAACGTATTTTAGAAATAAACAGAAAGAGCTTAGATATCAGTAAGAAGCTCAAAGAATTCTGAAGTAATAAAAATGTAATATGTAAATTTATGGCACATATTCATAGTACAAGTTGCAGAGTAACAAATTAAACAGCAGATGTGATGAGTAAAGCACAAACACAGTTGGGAGAATCATCCAGTTATCCAGAAAAACATCATTTCCCCATTTTAAAATAAGGTTGTTGTGAGTGAAAATCAGGAAATAAAGCCTCACCACGAGCACAAATCCTGAGCTGGAGCACCAGCCCTCAGAGGGGATCCAGTCTGGATGTGGGAGATTCCAGCAAGAATGGCTGAGGTCATTTTGTAGGGAAGAAATTCCTCCCTGGGAGGAGGCACAGGTTGCCCAGAGAAGCTGTGGCTGCCCCTGGATCCCTGGAAGTGTCCAAGGCCAGGTTGGACA
Organism: Ifrita kowaldi; assembly: GCA_013398055.1. NCBI lineage: Eukaryota > Metazoa > Chordata > Aves > Passeriformes > Cinclosomatidae > Ifrita > Ifrita kowaldi. The sequence continues at coordinate 72,635 of VZRS01013421.1, forward strand.
GAGCTTGGAGCAACCTGGGGTAGTGGAAGGTGTTTTTTCAGTTCAGGTACAGGTTTCCAAGAGGATCCAGGGCCAGGAGCTCTATCTTAGCAGGCTGTGGGCAGAAATCCTGGAGCATTGAGGAAATCCAGCTGGGATCCCTCCCTTTTTCCTGGTGCAGGGGCAGGACAGCAGAGATAAAATGCAGATTTGGGCGTGCTTTGAGGAGCTGACCTTTGAACAGAAAGTTTCTCAATCCTGGTGGCTGGTGTGTACTTCCCTGGGAAAGGAAGGCTCAGCCCCTGCTGGGGGGACAAACCTGGAGATGGGAATTCATTCCCAGCCCTGCCAGACCCTGTCTCTGCCACCCAACTTTTCTTTCCAGCTGTGGCAGGAACAGAACAGTGTCTCTTAATTCTGGAGTGATTCGTCTGTGAGTGCACTTGTGCTGGTGAAATGGTGCCATATATCTTTTTTTCCCTCTGGAATCTCTACAGCGACTTCCAAACTCAGATTTTTAATTAATCTTAATAGAAACGAAGTGTTTTGCAGTGGGAGCAGCACTCCNAGGAGGCACAGGTTGCCCAGAGAAGCTGTGGCTGCCCCTGGATCCCTGGAAGTGTCCAAGGCCAGGTTGGACAGAGCTTGGAGCAACCTGGGGTAGTGGAAGGTGTTTTTTCAGTTCAGGTACAGGTTTCCAAGAGGATCCAGGGCCAGGAGCTCTATCTTAGCAGGCTGTGGGCAGAAATCCTGGAGCATTGAGGAAATCCAGCTGGGATCCCTCCCTTTTTCCTGGTGCAGGGGCAGGACAGCAGAGATAAAATGCAGATTTGGGCGTGCTTTGAGGAGCTGACCTTTGAACAGAAAGTTTCTCAATCCTGGTGGCTGGTGTGTACTTCCCTGGGAAAGGAAGGCTCAGCCCCTGCTGGGGGGACAAACCTGGAGATGGGAATTCATTCCCAGCCCTGCCAGACCCTGTCTCTGCCACCCAACTTTTCTTTCCAGCTGTGGCAGGAACAGAACAGTGTCTCTTAATTCTGGAGTGATTCGTCTGTGAGTGCACTTGTGCTGGTGAAATGGTGCCATATATCTTTTTTTCCCTCTGGAATCTCTACAGCGACTTCCAAACTCAGATTTTTAATTAATCTTAATAGAAACGAAGTGTTTTGCAGTGGGAGCAGCACTCCTTGTATGACTAATAACACACTTGCAGTCTATTTCTTTTTCTTGGGCTCCACTTGTCCTGGCATTACCAAATGTCACTCACAGCAGTGGCTGCCTGGACCAGAGTCATCCTCGGCAGAAAGTGCCAGGTTTTGGCAGCTGCTCAGGGGGGTTTTCCAGGGCTCTTGGCACCCTCTGATGGCCAATGTGCAGGGACAGCACCGACTCTGGAGCTTTCCTGAGGGCAGGAGTGAAGGGAATGGGATTCTGCCTTAAAGGAGAGTCACAGATGAAGTGTAAAGTGTTTTTACTCCATTTGTTGCCCGGGATTTCATGCTGAGTGTGTTCTTGACTGAGCACAGGAAAGGAGCAGAAGGAGATGCCTGTCACCAGGTGCTTGCTGTCAAAAATCCCTGCAAAGCTGGAAAAGAAAGCTTGCAGCTAAACACAGCCCCACAGAGGGGACATTGGTTTTATCTGCCCTCTGAATGGGGACAGAGACCTGGGAGAGGAATGGGAAGGAAAGGAGAAGAGGAGGAGAGGGCATCCAGGAGCTTGGAGAAGCCTGACCCAAGGGTGTAGCAGGGGATGGGAACAGGGATTACTGCTCAGTCTGGCCTTTCCAAGGTGGGTTCCCCCCACAATTATTTTCTTGCCTGAATGCCAAAATATAAAATTGTGGCTTGGAGGGAGGCTGGGTTTGTGTCGGAGTGAGGAGCTGGGAGAGCCTGGCTCTAACCCTAACCCTGGTCCCAGGCTTGGGGAAGACTCCAGCTGAAGAAGGCTCCATCTCCCAAGAGAGATTGTACAGCTCACTCTGGGAAAGTTGGATAGGGACCATGAAATCCAGCCAAGGTTGGAGCTGTGGCTCTGCAATGTTTTACTGAATTCAAGCCCTCTCAGAATAGTCTTGTTTGTCTTTCTATCATTAAAATAAACAGTTAGTTCATAGTTTTAACTCTGTTCTTGTGTGTTTAAGTGGAGGACAGTAAAAGGGGAGCTGGGTTAGCAAATATCCCTGACTGTGCCAGGTTGGTTGTTGGGAGAGGGAGATTCTCTCACCAGCCTCCACCTGCCATGGGGAATAAGGGACTCAGGAAACAGGAGCACAAGGAAAAGCTCAGGAGATTGGGGCTGTTTGCTGTAGCAGAGAGGGCACTCAGAGCCTAATGCCAAAGGATTTTTTAGTGAGGAGTTGTCAGGAAGAGGATTATGATCTCTTTGCTTGCTGTGTCAGCTCAGTTTAAACCACAGCGAGGGAGATGTCCAGCAGATTGCAGGGAAGCACTTCCAGCTGCAAGGCTGATTATGTACTGGCAGGGCTTACCTGGAGAAAAAGATTCCAAGAACAAGTTATATCAACTCCCAGGAGGAGACCTGGGTGCAGCTGATCCTGCACTAATTCTGGAGAGGGAGCAGTTGGCCTGCTGAGTGATTTGTAATGATCAGAGTCACCCCAGCAAAGCCTCCCACGTCACAGATCAAATGACCTTTCCCCAGTGCCTGCCCCAGTGAAAAGGTGCTCAGCAGCCACCTTCGGTGACATTTTGCACCTCTGAATGCTCTGGCAGCTGTGTGATCCCCAACCCCAGAGCAGTCCTGGCTGGCCAGTTATTGGTGATTTAGTTTGTCCTAAGTGGTGGTGCAGGAAAGCCCTGGGAGCAAATGAGCACCCCAAGAGTGGGGTTGGTGTGTCTGTCCTTGTCCCTGTGCCTTCTATGCACTATTTTATATTTCATTTAATAACAGAATGTGTTTCACTTTATGTACATAAACATTGCATTAATGACCCTCCTCCCCAGCTTAATTTAGTTTAATTCCTCTGTCTACTCCACATGCACTGAATCACACACAAATTCCAACCCTCTCGAGGCCTTTTCCCTGCCAGTAAATCCATGTGCATCCCGTGTGCAGTCACTGGAGCTGGTGGGTGTCCTGTGCCCTCCTCCTGTCACTTAATGCCACGGCATTTCCCAGAGCAGCAAGAAGGGAAAGAGCTTGCTTAGGCCTTTTCCTGCCAGGTGTAATTTTGGGAGCTGGATTTTGGGTTCTGTGCCACTAGAGGGAAACCTGGGCCTTTGCATGGGAATAAAGAGAGCTGCAGGATGCTGGAATAGTGTGGGTAGATAAAACACAAGCCAGTTGTTCCTGGCTGTGTATCCCAGGCAGTCTCACTGTTGGGGTAAAAGGTTTGTGCTGGTTCACACAGATTATCCAACTCCATTTTAATGTGCTCATGCATAAATCAGGATCTTGGGGACATGGATAGCGATGGCCTTGGCAGTGTTAGGGGTTTATCTGGATTATCTCTGAGGGCTTTCCCAACATTTGTGATTCTATGATCTCCCTTGGAAGAAAATACAGCAATCATTGGAGCAAGGACAGAACCAGCACCGCAGGAAGGAGTCCTGAGCACCTTCATACCTGTCACAATTCAGCTGTGTGCACATCTCCTTTTCCTGCTTTTAATAGTGGGACAAACAGAGTCATTACCAAGTGTCTGTTCTTTAATTGCTCCAGCAATATCTATAAATTGTTTCCAGCAGCTCAGGCAGAGGACTCTGAGCATTGTTAAAGAGGCTTGGAGGAAAGGCTGATTTAGAATCTTGGAAAGGTTTGGGTGGGAAGGGGCCCTAAAACCCATCCCATTCCACCCCCTGCCATGGGCAGGGACACTTCCCACTATCCCAGGTTGCTCCAAGCTCTGTTCACCCTGACCTTGAACACTTCCAGGGAAGGGGAGTCCACAGCCTTCCCTTCCTTCATTGACCTTCCCCATGCATGGGAAGATGAGGCTTCACAGAAGTTTCTCGGTATCTGAGTCTCTTCTGTTTGCATTTAGGCTGTCCCACAATGAACAGCATTATGGGATGCAGTTTTCCCAAACATTTGATAGTTTTTGGTGGTTTTAATCTGGGTGAGACTTGCTGGGGGTGTTCATTTGAGGCTCAGGAGGTTTCCCAGCCAAAGGCTGACCCGCTGTTCCTGCTGGAAAATCTCCCTGTGTTTGAGGCAGCCCACGGGAAGTCAGGTTGTGGGGCAGGAGTCGCATGAGCAAACAGGAGGTAATGGATCTGCTCCCTTCCATTTTAAGAGTGACCTTTAACTCACCAGACTTTGCAAAATAGCTGCAGCAGGATCCTGCTGGAAGTTTGCCTCCAGAGCCCCAGCGTGCAGCCGGGCCTGGCACTGCCCTGCAGATCTGGGAAAACGCCGGAGCGGCGCATCCAAGCGGGGCTGGGCTGCTCCTACCTCCCTGTCCGAGGGAGATCCACACGGATTGACACTGCTGGGCTCCATGGGAGGGCCGGGAGCAGTGCCTGTGGCAACCAGGAGATGACAGAGAAGACAGGAATCCTTTCCCAGCCTTGCAGCGAGGGCCAGCAGCGTGGAATTGTGCGTTCTCCGTGACATTGATCCCGCACTGCAAGTGCGAGGACGCGGCTTCGGTTACAGAAGGTGCAAGGAGCTATTTTTGGGTGTTCAGCAGCTCCCCTGAACTCCTGTCTCATAGGTGGGCCATTGCTGTGTCAAGGTTGGGGGTTAATTTTGCCATATTTTACTTTTTAAATGCACTTGTGTGAAAAAAGGACATGGAAGACGCTCCCCTGCCTCTGCTGACGGTGCCAACAGCTCCTTACAGCGACCAGAAACCGGGAACCAGCAGATTACGGAGGAAGACCTTTTACTTTGAATCCAAGCTGAACTATTTGCAGAATTTTATCCAGAGTATATTTTTTTCCATAGACCTAAGAGATCGCCAAGGAGCCTCTTTGGTGGTTGGAGGTGATGGGAGGTACCTCAATAAGTCTGCAGTGGAACTGATTGTCCAAATGGCAGCTGCCAACGGGGTTGGTAAATGTTGAACGGCTCAATTCCTGTGGGGTGTGGCTGAGAAATGCAGCAATCCGTCAGAAATTAGGCACTGTGAGATTTAATTCCCCAAAGGCTTTTATTCAACTGCTAATAATGACATTTCTAATGGCAAATCAGTTGGGGAGTACAGAAATTACTGGTTTTTCACTCTACGTGATGCAGGAGGGCAGAGAATACAAGTGGAGAAAGGGAAATAAATTCTGCCTGGGTTTTGTGTGTTCTTGTTTTGTGCTTTGACATGCCCCAGGCTGTTGGCACCTGTGGATTTTTCAGTCTTTCCATGAGAATATAAGCCCCTGATACTGTTCAGAAATGAAGTAACAGGGAGAGCCACCAGAGTGGCAAAGGAACAGAAACAGCCATGTTTTGCCTTTCTCACCAGGTGTAAGTTGTGGCTGTGGGATAAATGCTCGGGGAGCCTTTGAAAATTGATATGAGAGTTAGCAAGTGAGTGACAGCCTTTATAGGGAGCTCAGTTGTGCTGGAATTCTGTGTTTTGGAAGCAGAGCAAGAGGCTTGTGTGTTTGTGGTAGATCATGGTTCATGCACTGGGTTTTTGTCTTTGTTTCCTTCTCCTTTTTACGAAGAAAAGACTCTGCTGTCTGTTCCAGATCTCTTCGTGCAGAGCAAGCTTTGTGCAAAGGGACCTGGATTTTGGGAATTTGTTTGACAAAAAACCTGACTAGAACAGTGTAATTAACGATGAAGAGGAGAATAGGAGGAGAGAATTTTAATAATTTACTTTTTAAATCAACATATTTTCCATCTTGGGGAAAAAAAAATCTTCTGGCATTGCAAATTAATGTCTTTCTTTGAAATCAGTGTATGGGCTGAGCAGAAGGGCTGGAAAATGTGCACAGAGCCAGGCTTGGAGTGCCTGACTCCAGGACAGATCTGCTGGTGAGGGGGAGATCAGGCTCATCTTCACCAGCTGAGACTTTTCTCTCCAGCACTGAGCCCAGATCTGGCTAAAATGGGGTTTAGGTGCTGGTTTGGGTATTTCCCATGAATTTTTCTCCTCAGTCTGGCTGGTGCCTGTCAGTGTTGTGCTCATGGTGCTCAGAGCAGAGCCTGGGCTCAGGGTGTGGGATTGGTGGCCTGGGCTGCATCTCCTGCAGAGAAGGGGCTGGAAGGGTGGGCTGGGGACACCACAGAGCTGCAGCCACCAACTTCCCTGGCCTGGAAAAGCTGATTCCAGTGTTCCTGGGGGGAGGAGGGGCTGCAGGAGGTCCCTGTGTGCATCCTAATGGGCCTTTCAGGAAAACCAGGGTGGAAGTGTTGCCTGGATGGTTTTGATGTCCTGCAACTCCAAATTGCTGCACAAAGTGGCTCTGTTTTGAGAATTCCATGAAAGGTGTTTCTCCATCATTGCAGCCTTAGCTTTTCCTCATAAGAAATTCCACAGACTCAAAAAGGATTAAGTGTAAATCGTTCAGCACATTGTTACACCGAGCAACCTTCTCCAGTGGTTACCACAAAGGATTTAGCACTGGATGGGTGGGGAATGGCAGCTGAAAACCTCTGGAAGCCAAGGAGGGCCCAAATCCCAGAGCAGCTCAGATGGAAATGAGTGTTTCTTCCTTTCCTTCCTTGCTGTGGGGAAAAGCTGCAGTTCAGGTGTGCAGGGAGGGCAAGGACAACGGATTTGATGTGTTCATCCAGCTCTCCTGCAGCTGCTGCCTGCTTTGGCAGGGAAAATCCCCTGTTTTCCCTTCCTTTGCAGCATTCCTGGGGCTGTGTGCAGGGCACTGATGCATGGGGTGGTGCAGAACATGATCCTCAAAGGGAAACTGGGGAGCAGGAGGGGAAGTTTTGGAGAGGAGCTTCCCGGAGGTCCCGTGAATTCTCAGGGAAGCTGAAGGAGCAAGATTTGGAGGCTGGAATAAAGCACAGGACAAAGTGTGGCTGAGAACAGGGAAAAAGCAAACCCTGTGGAGGCTGGGCTGCTTCAAAGGGAATGTGAGGTGCAATAAATGTGTGATCAGTGGGTGGTGGGCAGAGTGAGGGCTCCAGTATGAGCTGCTGTGGCCAGCTGGAGGCAGGGCCCTCACTTTGGGTTTGTAAAGTGCTTTTTAACATTTATGCTGTTATGTGCTAGAGGTGCAGCTCTGCCAGCAGCTGGGCTGTGACAGCTGGACCGTGCAATAACTGATGGGCAGCGAGGCTGGGGCTTAGCACCTGGCAGTGCCAGGGGACAGGAATCACAGCCATGCCATGTCCTTGGCTCAGCACCCACCACGGGCTGGGAATGCTCCTCTTGATTCCTGCTTCAGCTTCCTGTGACTGAATGAAATCCCTCCTCTTTTCCCACTCTGTTCTGAGTCTGACCCCCTCGATTGCTGCAGAGGAATCTGGTGTGGTTTTAAATCCTGTCACCTCATTTGGGGGCTGTGGGAAGGAGTTCTTCCAGAGAAATATTCCCCTTCTGGTTTATTGCCTGGACTCCAGCAAAGAGATTCCAGTGCTGGTGTATTGCTCTGGATCCAATCTGGGTGATATCCCTGGATTTATGGGAAGGAGGTGTGCTACCCACTGCGAGGAAGAATCTGCAGCTGCTCCCAGGATGTTCAAGTTTTGTGTTCTTTTGGCTTCTCTCTGCCCCATTGTGTGTCTTGAAAGCAAATTTCGAGGCCACAGCCAGAGGGAATGCTGGGTTTTGGTGGTGTTTAATACCTGTGGAGAGCTCAGGCCTTCAGTACATCCATGTGCAGCACTCATCAGGAGAATGCTACAACGGAGCGGGGTCGGATGCACCGGGGGGAGCTTTGGCAGGAACAGGGCTGTGCTTTACCTGTTGCCAGTGTTTGGGGTTTGAGGGCTGTTCTGGGTTTGGGATTTGGCCTCACAGTGCTTTGCTCTGCTGTCCCACTCTCAGATCGGGCGCTTGGTGATCGGGCAGAACGGGATCCTGTCCACGCCGGCCGTGTCCTGCATCATCCGCAAGATCAAAGCCATCGGGGGCATCATCCTGACCGCCAGCCACAACCCCGGCGGGCCCAGCGGGGACTTCGGCATCAAGTTCAACATTGCCAACGGAGGTCAGGGCAGTGAGCACACACGGGCGTGGGCTCCACACACCAGAGGGAGATGCAAAGTCGTTTATTGCACAGCCAGAATTCCCCTAAATCCCAGCACACCCAGGATATCACATCATATAAACAGGAAAGATGTTCACCACAGTGTCCCCCAATCACCTGGGGTAGTGCCCAGATTTTGCCTATTATGGTAACAGGTAAACAATACCCTGTAAGATCACAAACTCCAACCATCACCTCTCACAGGTTCAACCCTGTCCACAAACTCACAATCCTCTCTCTGCCCATCCCAGTGACCTGNACCCCAGTGTCCTGGATACAGTCCCAGGGTCAC
>VZRS01013422.1:0-11630 GCA_013398055.1 Ifrita kowaldi
GAATGAGATGGAGAAGTAAAAATTATTAACCCCGAGGTCAGCGCTGGCTGCCTCATTCCTCTCTAGCTTCAAGCACTTTCTCCCTCATCTGTTTCACAGACAGCGATGTTCGGCTCAACACATTTGCATATACTTATTGCATTTTTTTAGTCTTTATCTATTTATTTATTTTTAAAGAGACAGAACTGCTCCTGCCTCTTTTTTTTCCCCCTCCTGTGAGCTTCCACCAGCCGCTGCTTGGGATTTGGTTCAGGCTCAGCTCACTGAGGGAGGCAGGGGAGTGCAGGACCTGCAGGGATGCTGGGCTTTGCTCTCTTCCTCCCACCTTGATTTCACCACTGCTTTTTCCACGTTTTCCCTAGAAAATGGCTGAGCTGTCCCTTCTGGCTGCTGGGGGAACAGGAGCAGGGTGGAGGATGGCCGGAGGGACGGATCCATCTTGCTCTTCATCTGTAATTCCCCTTTGGAGAACCGGTGGGGAAGGGCCACAGGAAGCTCCTGGTGGTCCAAAGCAGGGTTGAGATGGAAACTCCTCACCATTCCAAGGCCTTTCCTGGGCTTTTTCCTGTTTCCCCCAAAGTCGTCAGCACATGGCAAAAGCCGGACCCTCATTTAGGAGGCAGCACCCACAGGCTCAGCATCCTCCTCCTCGTCACCACAGTGAAGCTTCTCCCACCAACCCCAAGGAATATCAGGGAGGGGGGAAGGAAAAAAATAAATAAAAAATTGGGAATGTTACATCTTAAGCTCAGCATCTCCCCAAAAACCCCTCGCAGATATCCATAATGGTCCGGCAGCTATTAGAGGCGCGGGAAGGAGGAAAGGCAAGGAAATGAATGCCGGGTGAGAAGAGAAAATTCATAGCCCAGCTGATACGCCATGATAAATAATTATGAGTTATTAATTTTAAATTACATCTTTAATGCGTTGCATGATTTTAATTCCCACCACAGTATTAATATAGGGACTCTGGGTTTGATTAATTTAAAGCGGAACAGAAAGGTGTCAATTCCCAGCGCTGCCGGGGACCTCACGGGGCTGCACGGGGAGCGCCTTTATTCCGGGATGAGCGTCGGGACGGCTGCTCCTGCGCTGTGGGGTGGATGGGAACAGTGGAAAACAGCGTGTGATTTGTGGGGTGGACAGCAGCAAGGTGTTTTAGAGCCCACAGCTGCTTTATTTTGGGGGAATCCATGAGGGAAGATCATCACGGGTGCGTTCAGAGAGCTGGCAGCCCCCATCCTGCTTCCCAGGTGGATGAAGGCCACCAGAAATCCTCCCTCAAGCACTCCATCCCAAATCCACACCGACAAAACTAAAACGGGGACCGTCATCACCAAAACCCACCAGGTGCCTCCACCCTCACCCCGCTCCTCGGGCACCCCCCGCGCCGCTCCGCCGGGGCCGGGAAGCTGCTCCAAGTTTGCTTGGCGAGAAAACTTCCCCTAAGTGTGACAATCGCTTTAGCTCCCCAGCGAGGATTTACCGGGCTGCTGTTATCGCTCTGAAAGTCGGAGTTCTCCAAATGGGCATGAGAGAGCAGCCGGAGAGGTCAGAGCCAGTTAGGCTGCACAGCCGCTCAAAGCCCCCTTCCAAGCGGCATTAAAGACGGGATTAAGCCTAAGAGGGTTATGGAGGGAGGAGTAAAACAGCCTTGTCCTGCACACGGCGCCGAGATAAGGCTCTGTTCTCTAGGTGTGAACTCCCGCGTGCGCCAGCCCAGGCACTCCGGGCTCTGCGGCAGAAATTGGAGGGATAATACCGGAGGCGGGCGGATCAAGCGGCAGCCGAGGCGGCCCCTGGCAGGCGCGGGGCCGGGGTGGTGCCGCCGCGGCCGCCCCGCTATTTATAGGATTGGTTAATCCGGGCGGCCGCGGCACCAGCAGCTCCTTTTCCACTGGTTCGGCTGGGGGACGGCACAGGGATGGGGGGCCTGGGTGTGGGGGCAGCCCCTGCTCCCATCCTGCCTCCAGAGGAAAGGATGGGAATGGGTTTGGGGTCAAGGCTGGGTTGGATGTTGGCCTGAAGCATCACGTTATCCTGAAGGATCATCTCCTGGAGCATCACGTTGTCCCGCTGCAACCCGATGGGCAGCGCATCTGTAGGGTCACACGGTGCTACCCTCACCCCAGAGCGAGGGCCTTNAGCACCAGCTGCGTTTACCCTCCCAGCCCCTCAAAGCAGCCAGGGAAAGGCCCAGCTGAGGGGGATGCTCCTCACCAAGCACCCTCCAAGGGCAGTGGGATCCTTCCCTGTGGGATCCATCCACGTCTTGCTTCCTCACCCTCCGTGTGTTCCACAGCCCCCGGAGCTGCTGCCGGCAGAGGGAGCAGGAACTGGGTGGGATCTGAGCCTCTCCCAAGCCCGGTGTTTGCGTTTTCCCTTCTCTTGGCTGGGTCCCGAGGCCGCTCTCGGAGGAGCCAAGTGCCGGTGTTCTGTCTGCACGCTCAGAGCTGTTCAATTAAACAGTTCAGGGAATTAACTGCGTGCCACGAGCTGCAGCAAACCCGCTCGCAGCCAGGGACCGCTGGAATTGCTCCTCGCCAACAAAAACCTCGGGAAACAACGCTAATAAAGAAGGATAACCGAGTCCCTGCCTGCTGCACGGAGCCTTTTCTTCCTGCTTTTGCCTCGCTTCCTTTGTTTTCCCAGCTAGGAGGGCTCTGTGCTCAGGATGCTGCTCCCTCAGGAGGTGACCGGGATCGGGATGCCCGGAGCTGTGGCTTGGCTGGAGCCTCCCTTTCCCTCGCAGCCCAGGAGGGATTTGCCAGGGCTGGCAGGCGGGAGCGCTCAGGCTCAGCCGGGAGCTCGGCCCAAGGTCAAAGCCCGGCTGGGCCTGTCCCAGGGCACGCACAGCTCGGCCCACCGAGGCCAAGCATTCGGGTTTTGCCTTCCCAAATGTCCCCCAGAGTTTTGGAGCCTCTCCTGGGTGGCCTCGTGCCCTGTCTGCTCATCCCCCTGGCCCAGCGCTTGTCCCCCGCTCTCTCCTCGCTCCTGATTTTGTTATCCTGCATCTCCCACCCTGTGCCAGGCAGGGCTGGGTGTTCCTACTGCCCATCCCAAGGGTTTGGGGCACACCGAGCATCCCCATCCTGCCTATCCCCAGGGCAGGGAACAGAACCGGTTTTTTCCAAGGGAGCTCGGAGACACTTTTCTGCTTAAGCTTTCTCTCCAAAGACAGAAAAATGAAATGAGTGAAGGGTGGGAGCATTTGCACATCCCAAATCTCCCCGAGAGGGTTTTCCAGGGCAGGTTGTCCTTGGTACTGCCACGGGATGCAGGGATGGAGCCCCACTGGCTCCACACCCACGTTGTTGCCCTTTTGCTGCATCCCGGGGGTTTTTATGCTCCGTCTCCCACGCTCAGATGAGGATCTCCAAGTGTTCTGGGTGCAGGGACCGGTGGAGCTCCCTGCTTGCTCCCAGGGCTCCAGGCCCTGTGCTTGGTGTCCCTCCCAGCCCGGCCGGAGCGGGCTCCCTCCCCACGCCGCTGTCAGCAGGAAGATGTAGAGCAATCACAGCTCTGTGCTGCAAATATTAATTATCCACTAACTGCTCTCCAGGCAGCCATTAGATCTCAGCTCTCCGACAGCTGTTCCCAGCTCCGGAGGGGGAGCAGCCGGGAGGTGCCAGGGGGTGGCACGGAAGGGGTCCCCACGCCGCCGTGTCCCCAGGGCTGCCTGAGCCACGGAGGGCAGGGAGGGTTTGGGCACTGGCACTTTTCTGTCTGTGCAAAATATTCCCATTCCAGCGTTCTGGGGGTCCATGCTTCCCATTATCTTTCCATCCCTGCCACAGGGGGATGAGGAGGATTTGCAGTCCCAAAGAATTTCAGCTTCCCTCATTACTCTATCCCACTGAACAGGGCCACGGCATCTCACTGTGATCACTTGCAACCCCCTCCTCCTCCGGCTCATTTTCCAGAGGTCTTTGGTTTCGTCCCTCCTTCCAGCAAGTGGTCCCACTCCCACCCTTACCCTGGTGCATCACAAACCTTTTCCATTTTCCTTCCTCCGGGGCCAACCCAGCTTTTTTCCCATGGATCACCCAGGATGGGAAGCTGTTGGCCACAGTCAGGGTGAGCCCACACCCAAGGGGAGTTTCCCACACCCCCCCAGTGCCCCTGGACGCCCCCAGCCCCAAACCCTCCACCACCACACAGATTCTGGCTCTGGTTGCACCAAGGAGCTGCAGAGAACAGGGGAAATCCCTCAGCATCCTCAAGTTCGAGGATGGGAAGCGCTGCCCAAGCCTTGGTGGGGCACACCGAGCTTCCAGGGCTCGGCAGGATGCACACACAGGGACCATCCCACCACGGATCCCATATCCCTCTTTCCACCCATCTCCCACAGGCAGAGACACCAATGAGGAGCTCGTTAACGAAATAAATGAGCGAGGTAGGCCCGTGCTCATATAAATCTCTCGGAGAGAGCATTCAGACGTTCCATATTTGAGCTGGCCATCATTTAAATTACTGCTCTGCCTCCCCTCAGCCCAGCCCCTTATTACCAGGGCTTTAATGCTCAGGGCTTAATTGCAATCGCTGGCGAGCTCCCCCCCCAAGCTCTCATCGGGAATTAGCTGCCTCTCCTGCCCACTCATTATCCACCCACCCCAGGAGGCTCCAAAGGCAGCCAGGGAGAAGGGCTGGGTGGCTCCCAAGGGGTTTTCTGGGCTCCAGGGAAAAGCCCCTTATCATGGGAGCTGCCTGGAGAGTTAAAAATAATTATATATATAGGTCAGTATTTTCCTCCAATTGCCCAGGGAGCATCTGGGAATGTCTGGAGAAGCTGCTGGGAGCAGGAGGTGTCTTCCAAAAGAAGCTGAGCTGTGGGGATGGATTCCACCTTCCTTTTCCCACTGATTATCCTCCCGTCCATCCCCCCACCCTCTGCCTGGGGGACTCACTGCCTCTCCCTTCCTTATCTACCAGAGACAGACATTGTCACCCAAAAGTTGGAGTGGTCCCATCCCTGGAGTGTTCAAGGACAGGGCTTGGAGCTACCTGGGATAGTGGAAGGTGTCCTTGTTCCATGGGGTGGAACTGGATGGGCTTTAAGGTCCCTTCCAACCCAAACCATTCCATGATTCTGTGATGCCGTGACTTCTCCCCCTCAAAAAGAGGCAGGAAAATGGGAAGGGGCTGGGAAGCACCAGGCTGGGAGCAGGGAGCACCTGCTGGAAGGAGGGAGATGGGATCCAAAGGGAGCAATTTTGCCTCTCTGGAAAATGAGCCAGAGGACGAGGGGCTTGTAAGGGATCACAGCGAGGTTTTGTGACCCTGGGAAGGTGAGATTGTTCAGCAAGCCAGGAGGGAAAGGGGGAAAGGAATGAGAAAAGTGGGGGGGAATAGTCAGGGAATAATACATTGATTAAAAAATACTGTGTCTGTTCATCTCTTGAGGGGGAGGATCCCGAAAGAGCTCAAAATTCAGGCCAGCTTTGTCCAGGGGTCCAGTGCAGAGAGGAAAAACCTATTAATCCCCAGAAAAATGCAAATGCTTGGGTTTGGACGTTTTCCAGTGGCAATATTTGCCCAACTTGTTGCAAGACCAGAGGTTTCCTTCACCAAAGTTGTCTCTAACCCAGCTCTGGTCCCCCCAGGGCACAGCAGCGATTTCCGTGTGTCCTGCAGGGCCCCAGGGGAGCAGAGCCCTGTGCCGAGCGCCACGGCCAAGGCCACGCAGGGCACGAGGGGGATGCCAGGGCAGGAGGAGTGAGCCAGGGGATGCCAAGGAGGCTGATCCCAGCACGCCAGAGCCTGGCATGGGGGAAGGCATCAGTAATTGGCAGCGCGGGCTCGGCTGCCCTTTCGGTGGCGTCGTGTTTAATTGCACTGGCTGCCGGTTCAGGGGAAGAGCTGCTCGGGGGCCTTATCTCTGCTTTCACCATTTTTCTTTCTGGGAAATGAAGTTAAAAATCCCTTCACAGCAGCTCCAGCGGAAAAAAAAATTAGTCCCATATCACTATTTAACATGCACTGCTAAAAACTAGATAAACACAGGCCGTCACTTGGAGATTAGCTCCTCACATGACTAAATGATTTATTTAGAAGATTCCTTCTTTTCTCTCCCGCTCCCTTTCTCTCTCTCGCTCTCCCTTTTCCTTGGCTAAGAACATATTAATCAGAAATTAGAGGCAGGCTGAGGGATGGAGAACAGGCTGACAAAGAGCAAACAGGGAAAAGGGGGAAAGGGGAGCAGGGGCTGGAGGAAGGAAGGCTGTGAGGAGGGCAGGGGTGAAAACCGGATGGGGGAAGGAGAGGGGAAAGGCCGGAGGGGGACCAAGAAATCGATAAAGAGGGAAATTTGAGAGGGGGACAAGAGGACTTGGGAAGAAATGGGGATGGGGTGGGGACCAAGCAGGGAAGAGGGGGCTGCCGCAAAGGTGAAAGGGTGGAGGGCAGGAATGAAAGCGAGGGAAAAATGTGTAGAGGGAGGGGGAAAGAGCCCTAATTGTGTGCGGCAGGAATGCGCAGGGCTTAGCCCGCGCCCCGGGGGACTCCTGGCCCTGAATGATTAAAGTACTTATCGGGCAGGGAGCTCCGGAGGGGCACGGAGCAGCCCCCCGGCCCTCTAAGCCTCCCTGCCGGCCGGGGCCGGGGGGATTTGCGGCCCCAGCCCCGCTCCCCGCTCCAGGTGCTGGCGATAAGAGCATCCCTGCTCAGCCCTTCCCGGCCTTTCTGCCTCCCTGCTCAGGCGTGAAGGGAGGGGAGCCGGGGGGCGGGGGCTTCTCGCTGGGGATTTGCGAGAGGGGGATAAAGGGAGAAACAACCCTGGCAGGATTAAAGGGGAGGGGTCTCTGCCGGGATAGGTGCTGTGCAGTGTCCCTTTTCTTTTATCCACGTAGATAACCAGGCCCGGAGGCTGAGGCCTACAACGATAAGGAGATTAGGAGGATTGGCTCATTTGTAGCGAGATCCTCCAGCAGGGATAGCGGGCTCTCTATAGACCCACCAGAAGGTTATCTAAATAGGCTAGACTTGAACTAACCCCGAGCCGGGCCCTGGGGGACGCTCCTGGGACAAAGCAGGACCGGCTGGGCAGGAGGGAGACGGGCCAGAGCCGGGCCTGAGCCATGCCAGGGACATGGAGAGGATCCAGGGATTTCCACGCTCCGTCCCCGGCAGCAGAGACCTGGCTGCTCCCTCCTGCTCCGACCGCGCTCCTGCCAAAGCGGCACTTTGGGATGCTCCAGGGATGGTGTTTGGGGCACGGGGAAGTGCTGGTCACCAGGCTGGGACGCTGGGAGAGCCACGAGGATGGGGAATTCAGCATCCACCGGCACTGGGAGGAGTTAGCGTGGTCACCTGTCCATGCACACCCCTGGCACTGCCGCAGCTCTGGCCACCCCACTCCAGGCCAAGGAGTGCCCAGGAATTTCCTCCCAAACCCGGCCACTGGAAGGGACCCTGTGGGTCACCACTGATTTTTCTGTGTCCAGGAATTTCCTCCCCAAACCCGGCCACTGGAAGAGACACTGGAAGGGACTTTACATCTTTTTATACATTAACCAAGCCTTACATAAGCTGAACAGATAAGAATAAAAGATCTCACATTTCCGACACATTAAGGAGGATAAATTCTTGGAAGACTGGGAATGTTGTCTGTGGCAAGGCACCCAAACCTCTCAGCAAACCACTCCTCACTCAGCTTTATCCTGCACAGGTGGAAAGACAAAACCACATTTTCCTGCCTTCAGCCTTCCAATTCCCCTCCCAGCTTGGACAAACCAGCACCCACTGAGGAAATGGAAATAAAATAAGAATTACTTTACACACTGGATGTTATTAGCAAGGAGCACTCTGGTAATTTGGGGTTTAGGTACTTAGCAGACAACTTTTGGATGGTTCAGTAATTTAACTTCCTTAAAAATTTCAGCAGCAAATATGTACAGCTATCTTTTTATATATGGATATAAAATTGTACATATATATTTAATTTCAATGTGAATAGATTATAGTAACTCCAGGCTTTAACACAGGTTTACCATAATGTTAACTTTAATTTTAATTCGATTAAGTTTTTAAGGCAAATGTAATTCATTTAAATTAAAAAGTCCAGCTTCAATGAAAAATCAGCTTTTAATTATAACATCCACCTTTTCATTTCTTTTTTTTTTTTTAATTGATTGTGATCCCTCCCTTTGCTCAGAATGATAAGGAGCATTGTGGGGGTCACTGTGGCCACTGGGGTCGGTCACCAGTCAGGGCCAGGCCAGACTCAAGAGCCTGTCCATCACCTCCCCTGGCCACATTTCCTTTGGTTCCACTTCCATGGGCCAAATTTGAGAGGAGAAGCCAGGACTGGAGTGATCCAGCCTGGCCTTGGGCACTGCCAGGGATGCAGGGGCAGCCCCAGCTGCTCTGGGCACCCTGTGCCAGGGCCTCCCCACCCTCCCAGGGAACAATTCCTTCCCAATATCCCATCCATCCCTGCCCTCTGGCACTGGGAAGCCATTCCCTGTGTCCTGTCCCTCCATCCCTTGTCCCCAGTCCCTCTCCAGCTCTCCTGGAGCCCCTTTAGGCCCTGCAAGGGGCTCTGAGCTCTCCCTGGAGCCTTCTCCTCTCCAGGTGAGCACCCCCAGCTCTCCCAGCCTGGCTCCAGAGCAGAGGGGCTCCAGCCCTGGAGCAGCTCCGTGGCTTCCTCTGGACTCTCTCCAGCAGCTCCAGGTCCTTCTGATCCTGGAGCCCAGGGCTGGGGCAGCTCTGCAGGTGAGGTCTCACCTGAGCACAGGGGCACAGGGGCAGAAGCCCTCTCTCCTGCTGCCCACGCTGGGATCAGCCCAGGACAGGGAAGGATTGACGGGATGGTGACCCCCAGCTCTCCTCAAGAAGGTCCCAGTGCTGCTGGAGCTGGGACACGGACACTGGGAAGCGGAGCTGTGCCCCCAGCAGCCCCTGGCACCTCCCGGTTCCTGGGGGGAGATACGGGCAGAGATCGCGGCTGCAGCCCCCGACAGCCTCCGCGCCTGGGCTTGTCCGCGCTTCTGACTCCAGGAGCCTGGAAATGATTTTTTTTTTCCATGCTCACCAGGCCTTTCTATTCCTCCCGCGGTGTTTTCCTTCCCTCCTCCCCGTGCCCGCCCCAGCCGGGAGCGCAGCGCTGCTCGGGCCGCCTGACAGCTCCGCACGCAGCCTCCTCCCTCTTCCCCCCGTCGCTCTCTCCTCTTCCCTCCTTTCCCCTTTTTTTGTGCTCTTTTTTTTTTTCCTTTACGCTCCTTTCTCCTTCCTCTTTATTTTATCTCGATTTGCCACAAATCTGTCCCTCTCCAGAGCAGCTGCCATCTTTGTTCTGGGCCATTATCAGCGGCGGCCACGGCCGGGCCGCGCTGCCGGCCAGACAATCGCTGACTGATGACTGTCTGAGAGCCTTTGTGAGCGGCGGCCGAGGCACATCCGCCACCGGGTCCTGCCACCCGAGCCGCCCTCACACCCGGCCGGAGCGCCGGGGAACGGGGAAACGGCGGGGAATGGGGGAAAAAATAGGAGGTGCAGGAGGGAAGAATGGAAGGGGAGGAGGAGAAAAGGGAGAAGGAGAAGGAGAAGGAGAAGGAGAAGAGGAAGAAGAAGAAGAAGAAGAAGAAGAAGAAGAAGAAGAAGAAGAAGAAGAAGAAGAAGAAGAAGAAGAAGAAGAAATGAAGAAGGAAATAAAGGAAAAAAATAAGGAAAATAAGTAGGAAAACAAAAAATAAGAAAGAACAAGAAGACCAGAAGAAAAGGAGAGGGGAGGGGGAAGAAAAGAAGAGGAAAAAGAAGAAGGAAAAAGGAAAAAAGAAGAAAGCAAAAGAAGGGGTGAAAGAATAGAAGGGGGAAGGAAGAAAGAATAAGAAGTCAAAAAAGGGGGAATAGAGAATAAAAGAAGATGAAAAAGAAGAAGGACAAAAGAAGAAAGCAAAAGAAAGGGAAAGAGAAAGGGGGGAAAAGAAGAAATAACAAGAAGATCAAAAGAAGAGGGGAGGAAGAAGGAAAGAAGAAGGAAAGAAGAAGAAAAGAAAAGAAAGAAGAAGAGAAAGAAGAAAGAAGAAAGATGAAAGAAGAAAGAAGAAAGAAGAAAGAAGAAAGACAAAAGAAGAAAGAAGAAAGAAGAAAGAAGAAAGAAGAAAGAAGAAAACCAAAGGAAAAAGAAAGGGGGAAAACAGAAAGGGGGAAAAAATCAAAAAGACCAAAAGAAAATGGGGTGGGGGAAGAAGGAAAAAAAAGAAGAAAATAAAGAAGATCCAAGTAAAAGGAAGAAAGAAGGAAACAAAAGGAGGAAAAAAGAAGGGAAAAAATGAAAACTAAGGACAGAAGATTGTTGAAAGTGAAGGGAAAAGAAGCACGGGACAAAGAAAGAGGAAAGTAAAAAGAAGAAGAAGAAAAAGAGGAAAATAGGAGGAAAAAAAAAGAATCAAAAAAGAGGAGGAAAGGAAGGAAAAAGAAGGAAAGTAAGGGGGGGAAGGAGAAAAAAAGAATATTTGAAAAGGGTGGAGGAAGAGAAGGGGGAAAGGAAAAAAGGAAAAAATGGAAGGAAAATAAAGAAAGACAGAAGAAAGCAGAGCAGAGGGGCAGAGCCCGGGCGGGCTTTGGACGCTCCGGGAGAGGCGGGAGCAGCTCGGGCCGCGCTCCCAGCGCTCCCCGCTCCCTGCCCCAGCCCGGCGGGGGCGGCTCTGGCCGGGACTCCCCTCTCCCGACCGACGCCAAGGGCTGCGCCGGGGTCTGCCCGTGCCAGGGGCTCTTCTCTCCGCGCAAAGGCTGCGCTGGGTGGGAGCCAGCCCAGGCTGCTGGGAGCCCGGCTTTTGGGGGGGCCCAGACTACCGAGCTGGGCTGGGCTTCTCCAGTGGCAGTGCGGTGTCACCGCACACTTTTCCAGCTTCTTCCCCGGCCTCTGAGCCCATCAGCTCCTTGGCCGGTGGAGAGGGAAGAGGCGATGCCCCCGCAGCTTCGCCCCTCCCAGGGCTCAGCAATCCACCTGGAAGTGCTCTTTTGGGGTGATGTGTGGGGTCTGGGACATCCACTGCCCATCCAGGGAGGGGAGGGGGTGCCAAGGGGGAATCAGAGCGGGCCTGGGGGTGCTGCTCAGCACGGCTGGGGGGGGTCTCCAGCTGCCCCTGGAGCACACACAACTATCCCACCGCTGGGAATGAGGCCTCAGTGCCCAATACAAAGTGTTGTGACAGAGAAATGTCAAGGATCCTCATCCAGCAGCCCCCGTAAGTGCTGCTGTGCCCAGGGGCTGAACTCCCACCCTCGCAGCCGTGCCGAGGGCTTCACGGGAGAACGTCCCGAGCCGGGCAGGGCTCTGCCCTGGAAATGCGGGACAGGAGCCCCGGCAGTGCCCCCAGCACCCCCCAGCCAGGCAGGGGCTGCCCAGCACCCCAACTGCTCCCTGCTGCCTGAGCCCCCAAGGACGGCGAGGAGAGGGACGCAGCATTTGGGGCTGAATTCTTTGAAGTTTGGGGTTTCGGTTCCCTCCCTCACCCCGAGGGCCCCTGAAAGGAGCAGTTCAGTGCCAACACCAGCCCCGTGAGAGGGATGCTGCCCGCAGGGAGGGAGCGCTGGGGCTGCACGGCACGGGAAGGAGGGGACACGGCAGGGCCGGAGGGACACAGTGAGGACACAGGGGACACTGCAGGGCCGGAGGGACACAGTGA
>VZRS01013431.1:0-14102 GCA_013398055.1 Ifrita kowaldi
AAGCCTTTGACACAGTCCCTCACCACACCCTTCCCTTTAAACTGGAGATAGAAGGATTTGATGTGTGGACTGTCAGTGAATAGGAAGTTGGTTGGGTGGTTGTATCCAGAGGGTAGTGGTCAGTGGTTGAGCTCCTGATGGAGGTCAGTGACAAGTGGTGCCCTCAGGGGTCTGTGCTGGGGCCAGTGTTATTTGATGTCTTCCCCAATGGCACAGACAGTGAGACTGAGTGCACCCTCAGCACATTTACAGGTGACACTAAACTGAGTGGTGTGCTTGATGTGCCTGAGGGATGGGATCCATCCAGAGGGACCTGGACAAGCTTGAGAAGTGGCCCATGGGAATCTCATGTGGTTTAATAAGATCAAGTACAAGGTACTGCACCTCATTTGGGGCAACCCCTGTTATCAGCACAGGCTGAGGGATGGACAGATCGAGAGTGGCCCTACCTAGAAGGACTTGGGGGTGCTGGTGGGTGAGAGGCTGGACATGAGCCAGCTGCGGGCACTCACAGCCCAGAAATCCAGACATGTCCTGGACTGCATCCAAAGAACTGTGGGCAGCAGGGAAGGGAGGGGATTCTGTCCCTCTTCTCCACTCTGGTGAGACCCCATCTGGAGTGCTGTATCCAGCTTTGGGGTACCCAAAATAAGAAGGACATGGAACTGTTGGAGGGAGTCCAGAGAACCAGAAGGATGATCAGAGGGCTGGAACAGCTCTCCTATGAGGAAAGGCTGAGAAAGTCGGGAGTGTTCAGCTTTGGGGTGACTTTATAGCAGCCTTCCAGTACCTGAAGCAGGGCCTATAAAGATGCTGGAGAGGGACTTTTTACAAGGTCATGTAGTGACAGCACAAGGGGGAATGGCCTTAAGATGAAGAAGGGTAGGTTGAGATTAGATATTAGGCATAAATTCTTTACTATGAGGATGATGAGACAAGTATCAAGTTGTCCAGAGAAGTTGTGGATGTCCCATTCGCAGAAGTGTTCAATGCCAGGCTGGATAGGGCTTTGAGCAACCTGATTTAGGGAAAGGTGTCCCTGCCCACAGCAGGGAGGTTGAAACTGGATGATTGTTAAGATCCCTTCCCACCCAAACCATTCAATGATTCTGTGATTCTATGACCCAAAATATATTTATAATATCCAGTATAATAAAACCTTTCTGCACTTACGCAAAAATTTGGCTTTGAAACATGGAGATTTGGACACATGGAGAAGAATTTGGGAAGTTTACTTGACAGCTTTGTAGTTCTGGTAAAGGAAAAAATTCATTAAATTTGTCAAGAAAAAGTCATAATAAGTGGTGGAAAATGAAACCTGAAACTGAATAAATTATTGCTGAAAGATGAGGTTTTTTTAATCACTGGGATGATAAGCTATCAAAATTATTCAAATGGGGCATATGATGCAATACTTTTATTCAAACAGAATTTGTGGACTAATTGCAGTGACCACCTGATGATACTTGATGACATTCTCTGATGTTTTTAATATAGAATGTGCTCACCATGGTCTTTTCTGACCTTGAAATCTATCAATCACTCCCATAGAGTGCATTAGGGTAAAATGTATTCTGTACAGATTTTTTCTTCTTCACTGTTCCTCTACTGTTCACACAGTGTGAATGGTGGTACCTATTAATTCTGGAGTAAAATGATTTTATGGTGGTTTTATAATTAAAACAAAGCAATTTTTAATTATTCTAAATAATAATAAGGTCTAAGAAAATCTTGCCATTCTTACCAGCATACAAAGACAAAAATGCTTATCAGCTTTAGTTAAAATCTCATTTGATTGCAAAGTATTGTTTTATTGAATGTATTTTGCAGTGGGTTGACTGTAGAAGTTGGTGTGGATGGTAATTTTGTATCCATACTTTTGTCATTTATGGCTTGTAGTCATGTAAGAAAACATAGCTAAACCTTTCTTATTATTTCTGTACAAACTGCAGAAGGAAAGGATGGAGGTCCCCATTCTGTAATAATGAAAGCTAAGTGGAAAATGGTTTTTTACCCTTTGTACTGTTTTTAAATTGATTTTGAGGACTTGCTCATGAAACACTGAAGTGCTCAAGGAAAAAAATCAAATCCCTGAGTAATAAACCAGAGAAATTATTTCTTAAATAAACTGCCGTAAGACATTTTTCTAGTTCTTGCTTTTCATCTGGGCAAGTCTTGGAGAAGAGTTCATTTTTCCAAGGACAGCTTTTCCCTTGAGGACAGTGGTTTTCAGCTCCATCAGAACTTTATAAGGTTGCTGAAGTCTTTCACTGTTGTTCTGTCTTAGTAATGTAGCAGCATTTCTAGTGGAGTTTCAACAGAACAAAACTAGTCTGGGTTACTTACTATCAAGATAGTACTCAAGTGACAGCATCTAGTTGTTTTATGTTGAAAATCAAAATTAATGTGCATCACCTTGTAGCCTTCTACCACATGTCACTTGTAGTGCTCAGTCTAAGTTGATGCATTTTGGGATAGTGAAATCCTCAACAATTTTTGACAATTTTGCACGTATGTGTGTGTATATACATGTATATATTATTAATGTTAAATAAAGCCCAGAGTTCTCATGCTTTCATGTTCTGGTTCAGCAGTGCTCACTGCTACTCACTGTCCTTAGATACTCACTGCATTACAGACACCTCTGCACTGAAGTCTTCTTCAGAGTTCTGCTTGCAATTCACCACCAGCATTACAAAGCATCAGAGCTACCTGTGGATTCTTCTGCACTTGTCTCTTAAGTTCCCTCTGCAGTGTTTGAGGTCAGACAATCCAAATCAGCCCAGCTGATTTTATGGTACTGGGAGGGAGATTACACAGAGAAAAATCTGACTAATCTGAATTTAAAATGTAGCAATAATAGCTTTTGACCCCAAAGCACTGTATGAATTTTTGTTCTTTTGATGGAAAAGGGATCATTATTGGTTTTGGCCTGGTATTTCGCTGCAGTGCAGCTTTCTATGCCTTCTGCTTTCTCTGCTGTGTTTCTCACTGAAGAAACAGAATGAGAGAATGAGTCCTGTGACTTCAGGTCAGTACAGGATCATGCCCCAGTGGGCGCTGTATCACTGGCCCCTATAGAGCTTTAGTCTTCTTACTTACTGCCAAACTCTACATCAAAGAAAAGGAAGCCAGCAGGTGTTCCACATATTGCATGGGGAGAAATGTGTCTGAGCTTCTGTCTGCTCACATTCTGCAACTGATGCAGAGGTTTTTAGGGAGCGAGAAGAGGCTGGAACACAAAGTTTACTCAGACATTACTTTGTCCTCTGCTATTGTTTTATGATTAGACAATAAAATTTTCTTATTTTAAAAAATTACTCCTAATGACTCACCCCCTGCTGCTGGCTTTAAGTTTCATTCAAATGACATGAAAAATAACTGGTAGGCAATACAGTAATAGTAAAAAAACCAGCCACGACCACAGAAACATGAAAGGATCCCACCTGCCCTTAGCTTGTTTGAAATACAATCTTATATGTAACAACAAAAGCATACCTAGAAAAAAAGAACAAGGTGTGTTTTAAAAGATATTTTCCTTGAAAATATAGGTGCTGTAAAGACAAACAGGATGTGAGCCATTAGGAGGTGTGGTCTGATTGACACTAAGCTCATGTTGTGTTTTGCAAGAATAGATTAAACACTTTTCAGTAGCACTAAACTTAAACTTTTCTTGTTGAGAGCAGGAGAAATTGTGGCTTGGATAATAAAACTGGAGATATAAAATAATTTCACTGTATTTTGCTTCCATTTTATGCTGTAGAAATTTGTGTAACTTACAATGTCAATAAGGAGATAAATTGCTGGCATTCACTTGTGAAAAAACAATAGTATGATTTTCTTATGCCACAAGATACACCAGGTATCTGTTGAGAAGTAAGACAAGAACAGCTATTTTTGAAGCAGCAGAGGTTTCTTTTATTCCATATTCTTGCACATATTTTTTCTGGCTATTGAAATTTTTATTTTATAGCTGTTGAAGTAATGAAGCTACTGAAATATTTCTGTCCTTTCAAAATTATGGAGAGATAGCTGTCATAGTTAGGGGGTGCTTCCAAACAGTGTGCTGTACTAGCACGTTGTCCTAAAGGAAGATGTGTCCTCATAGACCCAGTCTTAATGTATGGGCAGCTTCAGCTGGGATGAGCTCAGGGTGCCAGAGTGTCACAGCAGCTTTGCCAAATGACAGGAAACGAAAGAGACACAGAAAATGTTTGGGCAGTGAAGGCAGCAAGAAAGAATATATTCAGTGATCACTAAAGAAGGGTGCTGCCTTCTGTAAGTGCATGACTGGAGCTGCACAGAATGCTGTTGTATGGCTGGTGACTTACAAGAGAGGTCTTGGTGATGACCCCATGTCACCCAAATACCAACCTACCTCTGCTACTCTTGGTCAGACAACTTGCTGGTTGTTTTATGGGAAGGATTTTTTATTTCATCTAGCAAGATTGATTCTTTAGTTTATTTTTAAGTATTTATTTTACTAAATTTTACCAGCAACATTAGAAATGCCAATATTTAGAAACGATTGCATGCCTTTTAGAGGGTCTTACATTTTAGAAACTATTCACACATCTCAGAGTACTTGGTGCAACACAGGCTTATGAAGCCAGGTTCACTGGCAATGTGTTGATTCTGGATCTGAGTGTTACTGAAAGAGTGAGGGAATTGCCTTGCTAGGAGTGAGATGATTCATGAGTTGGGAGATTTCCCCTCAGAATCATGGGATAGTTTTACTGACATTTTTGCTGTGACAGAGCACACTCTCACAGATCACCAAATGAAGGCTAAAAACATCATGCAGGGCAGTTCAGTGCAGGAAAAGAGAGAAAAGGAGAATGTTTTTAAAATATGAACTACGGAAAACCTGAATTGTGAAGCACGTATGTCTGGTTCTGTCTGTATAATTATGGACATTTGAAAACTTTCCACATCTACCGGTTTAGTTAACACTAGTGAATTAAATCCAAATTCTTACAAGATTTGCTCACCTACTTTCAGAGCAGAACTACCTTTGTGGTGCAACTGTCTGTGATGGAAAGCCTCCATTCTTGACAGGGGTGCCTCTTATTTCTAGAGGAGACATTTCTGCTTCTGGTAGTCAAAATTTGAGTAACTTGACACCATTGAAAGTTGTATCACTTTATTTAGAACATGGGATCACTGGAGATACAAAGTAAGGTGTGAGGGTGGGACATCACTAGAGTAGAACCTGTAAATTTGAGATGTAAAATTGCTTTAGCTGAAGCATTGTAAAAGGCGGCGTGGCCAGAACAACATAAATTATTGGTGAGTGAATTGTGGCAAATTTATGTCATCCTGAAATTTAATTGTTTGATTTTTAAAGATGCATTCCTAGATGCATTTTGAGGAAAAAATGAACACCTTTTACAAGAACAAAAAGAAGCAAAGATCTGGACTATCAAGAGACTTTAGGCATAATTTCCAAAATAGTAAAGATGGAGATGCTTTCTGCTTCTCTTACCAGACTCTTCAGCTGGTCCATTTCATTCTGAGGTCTAAAATTACTCAAAGCTGAGCTGGTCCTCTTGAATTTGTTCCTATGGTCTGCATGAACTAACCAGCTGTTAACCAGTGCAACAGCTGGTGGTTTGGGTTGTCAGTGAAAACTAGGGTCTTTTGTCTCAATGAGACTGCAAGGACATTTTTTCTCAAAATCCTCACATTGTCTGTGATAGACCTCACTGCTGAGGTACAGCATAGCAGAGAACCCCAACCACGTTGTGATTTCTCCATCGGGACTATTCAGCATTCTGAAATTACTGAACTAGAGCTGGTCTCATGGAGCTGAGTTTGGCTTGAAATCATATCTTTGGTGAATTAATCTTCAGTGAAACAATTCACTAGATCCAGTATTTAAAAACAAGGTGGAGTTTTTGGTTTGTTTTTGTTTGTGTGGGGTTTTTTTGTTTTGTTTTTGGCTTTGGTTTCTTTTTTCCTTTTTTTTTTTTTTTTTAACTTTTAAATTGAGGAAGAAATTCATGCTTTTCATACGGGCAATAATTCTGCCATGCAGCACTGTGATGAGATTCTAGGAGTATGGCAGGAGTACTACTCCGGTAAGACAGGAACAGTTCATTTTTTCCAGAAGAGAGAACTGCGAGGAGCTATCATTACTAGAGGCAGATATTTTCATTTTTCACAGTAATAGTACTACCTGTTTTTAATTGCTGATAGTTAACAACTCCATGGGAAATGGAAAAACCTATAGCTAATAATTACAGCCTCTTCTCACCCTTCAGTGCTGAAGGAACCTGTCCTCTGCTAACAATTATGAAATCTGGCACTCCTGGATCACACTGCATATTACGTTGAAGCTAAGTAGCTGTCAAGGAGAGGAGATATCATACCCAAGACAGGCTACCAAAGGAGGGCTGCTTTGCCAAAAAGTTTGAGAATTGCTGCTTTACGCAGTCCTAGAGGCACAGATTGGAATGAGCTGTCAAAGACAATTTTTCACAGACTATTTTTTGAGTTTATATAATGAGGAAGAACCTACCTGCAGAACAGGATGAAGAAAGAGAAGATTAAAAGAGACATTGAGCTGCACTGGCTGATCTCTAGGACAGTAAAAAAAAAGCTGAATGAGATTTTTATACTTAGATGAAAACTCCGTATCTAGTTATTTTACAGGCTGGAATAGTAAATGTCTGAGGCTTTGGTTTGGGTTGTTTTTTTTTTTTTCTTTTTCCAAAGCTTTTTATGATAAAGGGAGTAACTCAATAAAGGGTTCTTTTAGGTGGCCTTACAGAACAAATTCCAATTTCTGCAGACACATGCAATTCTTTGATGAGCTGGTAGTGTGGACACACCAATCTGAGTGTGATGTCCAAGAGTAAGTAAGTAGATTTGGTTTATATTAAAAAGCAGGAATTTAATTGTATGAAAGTAGTATATCCATTTTTTCCCCAGTAAATAGAGCTCTTTTAGCTTCCAAGCAAGATTTTGCTATTCTTGCAAATGTACACTCATGCTTAGCAGCAGTGTTAATAGTGATTTACCCTCCCTGCCTCCAACAGATGTCAATTTTCCAAGTGCAAGCAGCTCAGAAGGAGATATGTATGAAGGAGACAAATAGATGTACAGAGCCTGGCTGCAGGAGTTACATCAGGTTGACTGATTCATGAACATATAGTGAAAGAATTTAATATGTGGCAGTCTGAATCAGTGATTTGTAAGAGATGACAGATGTAGCCCAAAACACCTTACTGGCTGAGGACTGAACATGGTGTTTCTGACCATCTGAAAGTGTTGTTATAAATGTCAACGACAGGCTATGTTTCCTTTCTGCTGCGTATCTTTTTGTTCAGACAGTGTGTACTTGTCAATTAATCTGATTTGTGTAAAATTGCAAGTTGCCATGTACAATGTGGTTTCCTCTGCCGCCTTCTTCCTACAGGAAACTTACTCTTGATTCAAGTATTTCCTTTCATCTTGGAGTGAGGGACACTGATAAAATGCAGAAACCCAAATTGGCAATTTGGACTATCCATTTTTTTTTGCTTAAGGAACGAAATTTTTAGATGGATTTTGATACAGCTTTATATGTTGTTTTTTTTCTTCTAAGAATAGAAAAAAGTGCAAAATACAGCTTGTTGAGGTGTGAGACCTAATACAAAAGCAATGCAAGACAGACTTCTTTGCACAGAATTTAGATTCCCACTTGAAAGGCTAAAATACCCAGAAAGTCTCCTGTGATTTAGTTTTAACTAGTTGGCAGATGTTGAATGATCTCAGCAACTGCCTTTGTTGCTATTCCATAGTAAATATGTAGTAGACTGACTGTTTATAATCTCTGTAATATGGGATTTGTCAGTCTTCCTTTATTACCTGTAAAATGGATTAGGAGAACAGTAAGATTGGACTGGTTCTCTAAGGAGTGTAAGAGAGTTAAATGTCCATCCTTATTGGGGATTTTAATGAAAAATATGTCTTTAGTGATTATGTTAAAAATAGCAAGACTACTGGCTCTGCTTCAGCCTTCTCTGTTTCTCCTCATCCAACTAGATCACAGTACTCTCACAATTCCCACCCTGTCTAAAATTACTGGGAAATTACATTCATCTTTGGACAGAAAGTGCTGAGCATCTTACTAGAGCCAATTTATGTTTTAATGTCTGTTTTCAGTGCTGCAGTAGTAATGAAGATGCAGATATGGCTGGGCAGATAGAAAAGGTTTATTTTTCCACAGATGTAGGTTTTTCCATCTCTTATCTTTACATGTTTTTTCATTTCAGGCTTTATTAGCAATGAGTTGAAAAGATCAACATTGACATACGTGACGTGTCTGTGATGCCAAGATGGAAACAATTTTTAGCTTCTTTGCTGGGGAAGCACAGCACCATTCAGCTGAAAAAGCCCTTCAAATATGTCCACTCAAATATGAAGCAGCAGTTGCCTGAGAAAAATGTGCATTTTAATGAATTGGTTTTCAAACATCACATAGCAACTGGGAAAAAACACACAATTTAAAATGAAAAAGAAAAGCTAAACTGCATAGAGCCATTAGGCTTGTCTGATCTGTTAAAATGTACGCATTGTGTTGGACCTAAAGTGTATACAAGTGAAAAAAATGAATGCAGTAAAAACAAAGAACCCAGTAGACCAGTCTGGATAAATCACATAGTTAATTATAAAAGATACTCAAGATTCAGGGTTTAATTTAATCAGTGTGAATAAATCATCCTGTGGTTCTCCTTTGGAATCCAAAACAGTTTGTCTTTCTTACCCACTACTGCTAATATGAAAAAATGCTGTTCATGAGTTAATTTATATTAACTCATGAAGTTAATATATGGCTTAGTAAGACAACAGAAGATAATAAAATCATTTATTAGAATTAATATAATCTATTTTGCTCTGAAATAGAGAGTTCACAGTGAAACACCAGAGTAAAACCAGTGTTAAGAGTGCCATGCAAGTGAGGACACCCTGATTAACTGTTTTTCTGAAGAGATATTCACAGATCCGTTTCTTCCAAGGTAGCAGCTAAATCCTATTGCTGGCCCGTTGCTTCAGCAGTGTCTGGGAACACAGGCAGTGGCTGACAGCCATGGGAGGTAGAACATAAAACTTGTTTATTTACTGAGGTATTAAGCAAACTTCAGCAATCATTGTTAATACTTTGGATGATATCCAAGGCAGAAGACAGGAGTCCTGTTGGCTCAGGAGTATAAGGAAGCTTTCTGGAAAATTGGAGCATTAATGAAAAGCTTATCTTACATACCAGGACTTGAGCAAAAGGCCAGAGCATCAGATAGAAGTACAGCAGCCTTCTTCTGAGAGGTTCTTTTTTTTCTGAGGAAGGCTGGCTTCTTTGGGAATGAGACAGCAGAGGATTGGGCCACATCTGTATCTTTATACTTTAAAAAGAGGTAGAAACTTTTAAGTATGTCTGCATGGCTGCATAAAAATGAACTAAAAATATACCTAAAAGAGAAATTTACCACAGACCAGCTTGGAAATTTACCAGCTTGGTCAACATTTTTATTACAGTTCAAGGAAATAGGATTTGAGGATAAAGCAGGTAAAGGTTGTATCTGTAATAAAGCGTGAGTGGCTGGAGGGTTTTGTCAGTAACTTTCCACTTAAAAAAAAACCAAAAAAAACAACCTGAAAAACCCTGCAAAACTCATATGAAAATCTTGGGAATCCCACACCTTTTCCAGGCAGCCTGGAATGCTTAGAGACTTTGAGGGAAAAGATAAGATTCGTAGCTTTTTATGCCATAAAGTTGCACAAGTCATGGAGATGATTTGTGCAAAATGATTACGTGTGAATTCTAGATGGAAGGCAGCTCATAAACACAATTTTGTTGCTACTTGTGTATCATATACTGCTGATCTAACTTAGACATGGTTCAGTGTGAGTAAAATGAGCCCCATCCCCTACAGTAAAATTGGACTGGTTTAAAGTTTCATTTGGTTTTACTCAGCTGTCATAGAAGTCTCTGGGATATATTTATGTCCTATTTAAATTAATTGCAATCCACTTCAGTGAACAAAGCTCTACAAAATCCCTTTACCTTACACAGGTTCAAAATCAATAAATGCTACATGGTAAATTCCAAGATCTTCACCAAAAAAAAGTGCATGAGGATTATTCTGGTACAAGCATAGAAATACCTTAACTACAATTCCCAGTGGAACTTTCATCATATTACTTTATTATTTTTAAGATTTTGCTTGTTTTCCTCATGCTCTTCTTCTGTTGTTTCTTTCATATTACATCTGATTTTCTGTTCAGGATTTTGGCATTGCTGTCAGGTACAGATTACTTGAAGGGATGAAGGAGTCTATACCCTCTGCTAAATCCATGGGATCCACTTCCATGGGAGACCCATCCAGATGTGCAGCTTCCTCATTCAGATGGGCTGCATTTTTTTCCTGAGGCTGAAAAGAATATTGTTCTCTTATGTTGCCCTTTTTCCATTAAAAGTTTAATTTACAGTGAAGGAAAAAAGAAGTTTTTACCTGCAGTTTTTAAAGTGGATATTTATTTAATCTCCATATTTAGAGATTTTAGAAGGTTCACTGGCAACTTTCTACATGTCATCTGGGTAGTTGGACTAGATGATTTTTGTTGGTCCCTTCTAACTGAAATATTCTATTCTATTCTATTCTATTCTATTCTATTCTATTCTATTCTATTCTATTCCATTCTAATTTACTGCTGAATGTATATTTTGAGCATGTTATAATCAACTTTAAGTAAAGCAGGTTTTGAAAGGATTGATGAGGAAATCATGGGAGAGGGCAAGACCAGAACAGCAATAGTATGAAGAGGAGTGTGAGGATAGAGGGAAAATAGAAAGATTGATAATAATCTAGTAAAAAATATTAAGATTATGACAATATTGCAAAATATACAGGAAAATCTACAAGTATTTAAGGAGAGAAATGTTGATGTATATTGTCACATCTCATCAAAATTGATAAGGAATATTTTTGCCTATGTATTGCGTCATGAAAAAAAGTTTTTCTTATTTTAGCAGTTATAGTATTACTGACACATTTCCTTCAGATACATTAGATGCCATCTATTCTTAGCTGGAAGGCACAGTAATTTATTTTCCTTGACCATACTGCTCTGTAGGCAAACCATCTCCTGAGCAAAGTAGACTATTCCTAATCCACTGAAAATTAGCAAAGTTTTTAATATTAAAATAGTTGTGGAAGTGAAGTAGGTGTCAAATTAAGTGCCTTTCTATGACTACAGCGAGAACAGAAGAGCAATATGGCAGAAAGTGTTAATGGTAATTATCTGCTAATGATGAAATCTTGTACAAAACCTGCAAGCCAGTGGAGTTATAGAACCATCAGTACACATGGAAGGTCTCTTCTGTATCTCATTAAATGAAAAACTAGAAGTGAACTGAGAAACATGTTCTTGACTGCGGCAAAACACAGTGATCAGAATCTGCACTAATAAACCAAATGTCTGACCCACAGTGACACACTATAGACAATTAAAACAGGATTTATTAACTTCTGTGTTTCACAGAAACTGCCTTCTCATTTCTGAAAGTAACCCAGATTGATCACTGCATTGTGGAACAAATCCAATATAAAATCAAACTCTGAATAATTTATGATAGTGCTTGTAAGCCTATATTAAAAAACTTCTCAAATGCATAAGTCCTCCAAAGGCCAGAAAAGAGTAACGAGTTTATATTTGTCTTATTTCTGCAGCGTAGACAGGTTCTTCAGTGTATAGCGAGAGACTATTCATGACTTGAAATGATAGAAATTACTTTTTAAAATAAAAAACTGCCAAACCCCTATCTTTTTTACAAAATTCTTGTGATTTTTTCCTGGTTTTATCATAATCTTTGACTAAGACCAATGGCATTCCAGATGTTTTCTTATTGTTATTGGCATATGTGGATTGAAAAAGACTTTTCATTGAAAAGTTTCAATGAAAACTTCACCAAAGTGTCCAAACCCCCAATATAGGCAGAAGGGCCTCTTCCTCCCGCTACATCTAGGATATTTAGATCTCATTCTAGAATTGGACGTCTAGCTATATAATGTTTCTACTTTTCTTACTGCCCAAAGACAAAAAGCATAATGAAAATAGGATGTAATACTAATTATACTGGTCAGATTGGCAGTACTGTTCTGATTCAGAATATATTTCACCACTTATGTTGCCAGAAACAAGCATTTACCATTATGCTAATAAAATAAACTGCTGTGAAGTTGGCAGCCAGAGCCATGATTTGTCATGATTGTCACCATATGATTTGCAGGTGAAGTCCACGGCTACTTATTTAAGACTTATGTAAAAGATGAATATTTTGCCAATAGGTTTTATAGTTTTCTTCACCCTTTGGAAAAAATTACTTACTGTTTTCTTTTCCACTTTCTGTGGTTCCCCCCAGCCCCCACCACCCTGATGTCAGTACAATTCTCCCATACTAAAACATTTAAGAGGCTGATTCATCATTGTGGTGAGGCCCCTAATTCTCATGATGAACATTTCTCTGTGCTTTGCTGTGAATTATTGACAGAATTAAGTAAATTCAGGAGTGCTGCCTACTAATGCCCAGCTGCATTCTGAACACCAAAAGCAATAAGAACATTAACAGTAACCCTGTTCCACTCCCTCAGGGCTGCTTCTCCACATGAGACCCTCAACATTTTGCTGCTGGTCTGTCAAAATTTTTTCCAGTTCTTTCTCCCCTTGTTGTATTGAGAAAACAATATATAATCCCTGCTTGGAGCTCAGAAAGGTGAGGAAACCTGTTGGGTGGGGTTATTAAGGGTTTTCCTCCTTTGCCTTCCTTTGGCCTGTATTTAGTATGAAGAACATGGTAGAAGGTTGGAATATCAGAATAGGGAGGCAGAAGGGTAGAAAATGAAAAAGTACTGCATCCTCTGTTACTTTTGCTCATCAAGAAAACCTCAAATTTGTCAGCGGGTTTATTCATTGCTCTGAAAAGTAGATGAAGGCTTTCAAATAACATAACATCCCCTTTGAATGTAATAATAATTCTGGTATTAAAGATTAGATTTCTGTGATCATAAGACTGACTTTTTCTAAACTGGATCCCAACTGACTTCTGAAACTCAAAACCTTAAATTTCTCATGTCCTTTGTCACCCTATTGAAGAGTTTTGGGAGCTTGCTATACTGCACACATATATTTAATGTCTCTTTTATGGTAATACAGCTTATGAGCCAAAATGTAATATAGGCTTCTTAAATCCATTATTCAAAACTTACATTTCTGTCACTGCAGTAGATTTGTGGTGAGTAATTTCAGCCTTTTGGAAAGTAGCCATCAGCTGAATGACTCAGAGCAAAGGGTTCTACACAAATGCAGATCACGACAGTATAAATTCTTTCATAAAAAGATTGAATCATTGACAGTAAATGTTCTTAACAAAGATGTATTCCAAGGGCCCAATTAACACAGTCTTTTTTTATGCAACCTTTGTGTTGCGAAACAAAGAGCTTGTTTTAAGAAACTAAAATCACATGTACTTTCTAATTTAGTCTCATTTTTTGAATAAGTATTTTGCGTTCTCCATAATAAACTTGGGAGGGAGAATAATGTGTTCTGGACATGAAAGAACAGGAGAAGCTTTAGAGAGCTACTGAGGCTTTCAGGTGGAGTAAACAACGAGATGCTCGTACCTGATTCCCAGCCACATCCTGGGCTGCATCACCAGCACCACAGGCAGCAGGTGAGGGAGGGGATCCGGCCCCTCTGCTCTGCTCTGGTGAGACCCCACCTGGAATATTGCATCCAGCTCTGGGGCCCCCAGCCTAAGAGAGACACGGACCTGTTGCACTGAGTCCAGAGGAGGCCACAAAGATCCTTGGAGGGCTGGAGCACCTCTGCTATGGAGACAGGCTGGGAGAGTTGGGGCTGTTCAGCCTGGAGAAGGCTCTGGGGTGACTTCATAGCACCTTCCAGTACCTAAAGGGGCTTCAAGAGAGCTGGAGAGGAACTTTTTCAAGGGTATGGAGTGATAGGACAAGGGGGAATGGCCTTAAGATGAAGGAGGACAGGTTTAGATTAAATATTAGGAAGAAAATCTTTACTGTGAGGGTGGTGAGGGACTGGCACAGGTT
>VZRS01013436.1:0-50679 GCA_013398055.1 Ifrita kowaldi
TGGTTTTGTTCAGTTTTTGATTGTTTACATTCAGGTTTTGGCTGGTTTTGTTCAGTTTTTGGTTGGTTTTGTTCAGGTTTTGGTTGGTTTTGTTCAGTTTTTGGCTGGTTTTGTTTAGGTTTTGGTTGGTTTTGTTGAGGTTTTGGTTGGTTTTGTTCAGGTTTTGGTTGGTTTAGTTCAGTTTTTGATTGTTTACGTTCAGTTTTTGGTTGGTTTTCTTCAGTTTTTAGTTGGTTTGGTTCAGGTTTTGGTTGGTTTTGTTCAGGTTTTGATTCTTTTAGTTCAGTTTTTGGTTGGTTTTGTTCAGGTTTTGTTNTGGTTTTGTTCAGTTTTTGGCTGGTTTTGTTGAGGTGTTGGTTGGTTTTGTTGAGGTTTTGGTTGGTTTTGTTCAGGTTTTGGTTGGTTTAGTTCAGTTTTTGATTGTTTACGTTCAGTTTTTGGTTGGTTTTCTTCAGTTTTTAGTTGGTTTGGTTCAGGTTTTGGTTGGTTTTGTTCAGGTTTTGATTCTTTTAGTTCAGTTTTTGGTTGGTTTTGTTCAGGTTTTGTTTGGTTTCGTTCAGCTTCTGGTTGGCTTTGGTCAATATTGGGTTGGTCGTTCAGTTTTTGGTTGGTTTTGTTCAGGATTTGATTCTTTTAGTTCAGTTTTTGGTTGGTTTTGTTTAGGATTTGGTTGGTTTTGTTCCATTTTTAGTCGGTTTAGTTCAGGTTTTGGTTGGTTTTGTTCAATATTGGATTGGTTTTATTCAATTTTTGCTTGGTTTAGTTCAGTTTTTTGGTTGTTTACATTCAGTTTTTGGTTGGTTTCATTCAGTTTTTGGTTGGTTTTGATCAGGATTTGGTTGGCTTTGTTCAATATTGGATTGGTTTTATTCAATTTTTGCTTGGTTTAGTTCAGTTTTTTGGTTGTTTACATTCAGTTTTTGGTTGGTTTCATTCAGTTTTTGGTTGATTTAGTTCAGTTTTAGGTTGGTTTTATTCAGTTTTTGGTTGGTTTAGTTCAGTTTTTGGTTATTTTTGTTCAGTTTTTGGCCTGCACACCATCACCTGTCCTCTCCTCCCTCACACTGCCATAGAGGAGAAATCCATGGAGTCCAACATTGTTTGGCAAGGAATTTGGGAATATGCTGAGGTTGTCCCTTCTCCAGCACCATTCCATGCCCGTTTGCCAGCCCCTCTCCTCTCCTGGCTGTTGGCATCTGGGAAGTTTCAATGCCTGCAGTTTATTCCACACAGATTTTCTCATTCCTCCCAGGAACAAGGGTCAGGGTGAGAGGAATCGGCCTCAAGGTGTGCCAGGGGAGGTTTAGGTTGGATATTGGGGAAAAAATCATGGAGTGGGGTGTAAAGCATTGGAGCAGGCTGTCCATGGAAGGGGTGCAGTCAGCACCCCTGGAAGTGTTCAAAAGCACACGGATGTGGCACTGGGGACACGCTCGCTGGTGGACATGGACGTGGTGCTGCTTCAGGGTTGGATTTGCTGATCCTAAAGGTCTTTCCCAGCCTTCATGATTCAGTGATTCCATGATTTTGTGATTTCCCAAGCAAAATTCACCAAAATCCACTTGTAAATCCCATTTTGAAACACTTGTGGCCAAGTTGCTCCCTCAGTTTCCCCGATTCCTCACGGTCCTTCTCCACCTGGCCCTGGGGAGGCCTCCGATGCCTTTGGACCTTTCCTTCTGTGTTTCCAGTACCTGCATCTGGAATATTTCCAGACTTTTCGTGGCAATTCCCTGCTGGAATATTTCAAACAGAGGCCTGGGTAACACTGGGAATGTCACTGGAATGCAGCAGAGGGTTGGGAATGCGGGATTGTCCTGAGCTGCTGCCTCAGCCACGTTCTCACCCCGACTGCAGCTCCATTTTTACCCATCACTGGAGACTTTTTATCCATTAAAAAATCATGGAATTTTTTATCTGCTCGGACAGGCCACAGCCACCTCCTCCCTGACCCTGTTTTTATTGGCAGTGGCACCGAGCTGCTCTCGAGGATTTTTGGCTGTGGATTTATTCCTTTAATTAAGCCATAATGGACAAAGCTTTCTGGGAATTCTGACAACTGAGCAAATCCCACTCTTTTCCAGCTCCCAGGCATGAGGTACTGGCAAAGCTGGGGTTGTTGAACAGGGAATGGTGTGAGTTTTGCCTGGAATTCCTTAGGGAAAAATAGCTGTAAATAAATCCACCTTATAAACCTGATCCTGGTCCATCCGAGGGAGCTGAGAAGGGGGAGATGATCTGAGACACAAAGAAATCAAAATAATGAGAATGAAACTGGAATTATATTCTGTCAATCAGCGGAGAGGCTGGAAAAGCAGGAGGAAAACACCAAACCTTGGATTAATGGTGGAATTTTCTGTTCCTCACCCATTGTGAGGCCAATATCAGAGAAATTTGTTGGCTCGTGAAGATGATTTCAGTCGTTTTTTGGCAAGGAAGAGGAGGGTGCTCCAAGGCTAAACATTCCTCTTTGTCCCGTTTTTGGGCAGTTTTCCATGGGAATCCGTGGCAGGATGCAAAAATGGCCTGGCAAAGTGGGTGCCTGGATTAGATCCATGGGATTATTTGGGAGTACCGAGAAGTGACAGAGCAATATTTGAGGTTTTTTGTATTTGTCATGGTATTAAAAAATCATGGAATTGTTTAGTTTGGAAAAGCTTCTGAGGTCATTAAATCCACCCATTCCCCAAGGCCACCATGGATCCATGTCCCCAGGTGCCACATCCACACGGATTTTAAATTCCTCCAGGAAAGGAAACTCCACCACTGCCCTGGGCTGGAAAACCCTTTCCATGAAGGAATTTTCCCTGCTCCATCTCTTTATTAGCACAAAGCCTTTTCTCATCAGGATATATGAAATTTTCAGAATTTTTTCCATTGGCTTCTCCCTTCTCTGGAGTCACCCCGGAGGTCTCTGCCCCTGAGGAATAAATTGAATTTTTGGGTAATATATTACAAATTAATTCCTCCTCGAATGAATTTGTAATAGATGAATCTGTAGCTGTGAAATGAGGAAATAATCACAATTAATACAGACTGCTCTGCCATATGGGATTACTCACTCTGGATGTATGGAAGGCATTTCAGTGTTCTCTGGGAATAAATCAGGCACAATCCCAAGTTGCTAAGCAAATTCCCTTCTTACATCACGCCCTTGTGGCTTATGTAATTTGATGATAAAAGTATGAATGATATAAATTTATAATGAATTTGTAAATATCAGTTTATTCTCAGTCACTAGGAGGGAACAGCAGAAATACCTGTAAGAAAAGGGGGCATTGCAGTGTGGTAAGAAAAATGGTAATTTTTGGCAGATAAATTGTGTTTTGTGGGGGATTTAATATGGAAAAAACTGTTCCAAATCCAGTTTAGGACAAATGGAAAGGGAAAAGCTCCAGGTTTGCTGTTGTTCCCAACTCCTTCATGCGTGTTCTGAATGCAAATAATCTTCCTGTGCCAGGGAACACCTTGTAAAGCTCAGCTCAGACAGAACCGGGCCTGGCTGATGTAGGGCATTAATTCAGGGTGAGGAGATGAGCATCCAACCACTCCCAACTCCCTGGGAACGTCTCCTAAAGATGGAATTGATCTGAGAAATATTCTGGGTCTTCTTGGCCTTGTTGAGATACTGGGTGTTTTAACACTGGAAAACTTATGGAATCATAAAGAGAGGCTGCCTTCCCAAAAATTCCCCTAAATCTGTGGCAGTGGAGATCCAAACTGTGTAATTTTAAATTATTAAATACAGAAAAACCTTATCTCCCAACAGGAATCTAAAAACAGTGGATTGTTATTAATATTTTTTGCCTCTCAAACATGGGAAGTTTGTCATATAAACCTGTAATTAGTGATGGATTCCTGCTTCTCATGCAGCAGGAAACTTTCAGGGAAGGAGGAGGAAAATCCTAAACATGTAATTTCAAGTTTTCTGTCATGGAGCCATCCTTTAGGAGCTCAGCCTGGGAGGCAGCAGGTGCAAAGGCAGGTGGTTTTGGGGAGTTTTTCCTTAAAAATTAACCAGCTGAGCACTGTGAAACCTTCTGCTTTGGGGCTGGAAAGCTTTGCCTGGGATTTGCTCAGCCTTCTGTTAAAAAGAGATTGTTAAGGGAGGGTTGAAGATCTTATTGTGTGCAATCCCAGACTGGTTTGGGTTGGAAGGGATTTTAAGGATCTTCTCATCTCCTGCCATGGGCAGGGACAGCTCCCACTATCCCAGGTCGCTCCAAGCCCTGTCCAACCTGGCCTTGGGCACTTCCAGGGATGGGACATCCCCGTTATCTCTGGGAAGCATCCTCAGATGTCCCAGATGAGGAGATGCTGCTCCCAGGTGTTTCCTTGCTGTTCCTGTTACACCCTGGGGTTGGTTTGTGTGTTCTGGAAGGGGGGCTTTGCTTTCCTGCCTTGCAGAGGGATGGGGCTGATCCAGTGCAGCTCAGATTCCAATGGTGAATTCCTGGGTTTCAGGTGAAATCACCGTTTTAACCCCCTCAGTTTGGTGTGATGGTTAAAATGCCAGTTGGGTGTTTAAGTTGAGCCTAGCAGCAGATTTGCTGCTACTCTGAGGGAGCTGAAGTTAAACTGGGACTAGGATGGAGTGGAATTAGCTGAGACTGGTCTGTCCCTGATGGAATTCGTGGCAGTCACCAGTGGGATGGGCACAGGGCATCTCTTGGATGTGACAGAAGGGAAATAACGGGAAAATGAATTATTTTTTGTATCATTTCCTCTCGTGTCAGTCCCTTCCCTGCCCCTCTCCTTTCTTTTCCCTTTTCCTCCCCTCCTGTTGTGTCTCCAGAGCTGCTCCATCCCTGCAGAGGTTTCAGTTCTGTGCCACAAGCACATCCTTCCCTACAGCTTTGGATTTCCTTGGAATCTTTTCCAGCTTTTTGCAGTGCTGCTCCCAGCTCTCCTTTCCACATCGCTGCCACCTTCTCAGCTCCTCCTGGCAGCCTCAAAGCCTTGCCTGTCGTTCCCTATCCTGACATTTTAATCCCCTTCCAGTTCCCCGTTAAAGCCCCATTCCCTGGCACCCCTTTCCTGGCTGCTTCCCTTCTCCAGCTTGCAGTTCCTTGATGTTCTCCTTGTCTCGCTGCAGACATTTCTCTCTTTGATTCTTCTGCTTCCCTCCTCACATCTCTGCCTGTCTCCCATTCCCGGGGTGGCTCTGATTTATTCCCGGTGCTGGCTGCTCCTGGCACTTCCAGCTGCTGCCTCCGGGGCTGAGCTGAGGATCACATCCCTGTCAGTCCTGTGACATTTCCACCGCTCATTTATTCCGTCCTCTGCTGCCGTCTGTGGCCCTGAGTTATTTTCCAGCACAAATGACTGTTGCCGTGTTCTCCACTCTCTCATTCCTTCTCATTCCCTCTTTTTTCTCTCCAGTCGCTGTGTGGCTTTAGTCCAACAGAAAGTTGTTGTTTTATAGGGTTTTTTCCTGCCTTAGCTGGGTTTGCTCTTCCCCTTTTCCTCAAAATCTCCTTCTTCTACCCTTTCCCAAAGCCAGACGTTCCTCTTTTCCTTTTATTTCCTAACAGGAATGTGCTTTGGCTGATTTCCCTCCTCCTCTTTAGGCTCACGTTCATCTCTCCCAGAGCTAATGGAGCTGCTTGGCTCCTGGAGTTCCTCTCCTGGAAATCCATGGTGGATCCTTTCCCACCCCATTTGGCAGAAATCCACGTTAAGTAGGGACAGCACCGTGAAATTCCATCAAGTCCTGGCCCAGTAATGGTTTTATTTCCCATCAATGTGGTCTGATTTTAGTCTAAAAGGAATTTTAAAGGTTTGAATCCTTCCCTTGTGCATCCTCAGCTTTAGTAAATGTTCTGGAATTGTCCATCTCTCCTGGCCTTTCCAATCCTGTGCCTGATTTAAGCCAAGGAATCTGATGTGGGTGAGGGACCTTCCAGTCCCTTCCAGGACTAACGAAGGAACGGCCCCTGTTGCTCCAGGAGCACATGGATATTCCGTGGATTAAATAACAAATTACTGAATAACAATTAAAACACCCAGAGAGAATCTGTGGTTTATATTTTATAAAGAATAATCTTAATTTTCAAATTGTTGCAAAGTTTGATAAAGATTTTATTTTTCCTGGCAAAGAGGGAATTCTGTCAGGC
This sequence comes from Ifrita kowaldi, assembly GCA_013398055.1. Taxonomy (NCBI): domain Eukaryota; kingdom Metazoa; phylum Chordata; class Aves; order Passeriformes; family Cinclosomatidae; genus Ifrita; species Ifrita kowaldi. The sequence continues at coordinate 6,117 of VZRS01013436.1, forward strand.
AGGATTTCTGGAAAGGAGACTTTGTAGTTGATTAGAAATGTTTTCCCTGGGTTTCCTTGCTTGGAAAAAGAAGCCCGAGCAGCACCAGCAAAGCACAATCCCTTGAAATAAATGTTTCAATAATTTCTGTAATCAGTTTGCTGTTGGGTTGGTGGGATCCATCTTTTTGGGATGCTTTTGGGATGGATGGAACAATGACTGGAGCAACAGAGGGGAATTTCTGACTGTTTTTATCTCAATGTGCTCTGGCCAGTTACTGTGTCCCTGGCTGAAAGTGCTGTGAAAAGTCAGCTCAAAGCTTTTCCTTTGCTACTGGAGCATGTAGGACACCTCACAATTCCCTTTTCCCTGGGGTTTTATTCCATCCTGGCTATCAGGACTTGGGAACAGGTAAATAATGGTGCTGCAAAAGAAAAAAAGATGTGTTCTTGTTGCTTAGCAATTGCTCTCAGCACACTCCAGATCAGCTTTTGGTGAGGAGTTGCGGGCTTGGAAATGTTGTTTCCCACCTAATCAGTTATTTTAATCAAATGTATTAAAACTTCCAGCACTTCCAGACTCTTCAGTGAGTTTGGAAGCGTGGATGGAATCTCACCCAAGTGCACTTACACTGCTGAAAGTTTCCTTAGTTGTCCTGGTTCTTCCAAGTGGTCTCATTTTCCTGCTGGGCACTTTCCTTCAATTACCTTTTCCACCTCCTCAGCAATTCCTTCATATTTCGGATCCCTTTTCTGATGGAATTATTGTCTTGGACTGCAGACAATAATCTCTGCTGATGGACAGGGTGTTGCAGTCCCGGGTGTTCCTGGGGTGTTCAGGGAACAGGGATTTGCCTGTGGATCATTTTAGTTTGTAAACCTGGCCCTGCACTCCCAGGGTCAGTCCAGGCTTGGGATGAGCAGATGGAAAACAGCCCTGGGAAAAGGACTGGGGCTGCTGGTGGTGAGAGACTGGACTGGATTCTGCCCCTCTGCCCCGCTCAGGTGAGGCCCCAGCCCTGGAGCACAGTGATGTGGAGCTGCTGGAAACAACTCCAGAGGAGCCCCGGAGCTGCTCCAGGGCTGGAGCCCCTCTGCTCTGGAGCCAGGCTGGGAGAGCTGGGGGTGCTCACCTGGAGAGGAGAAGGCTCCAGGGAGAGCTCAGAGCCCCTTGCAGGGCCTGAAGGGGCTCCAGGAGAGCTGGAGAGGGACTGGGGACAAGGGCTGGAGGGACAGGACACAGGGAATGGCTTCCCACTGCCAGAGGGCAGGGCTGGATGGGATATTGGGAAGGAATTGTTCCCTGGGAGGGTGGGGAGGGGCTGGGATGGAATTCCCAGAGCAGCTGTGGCTTCCCCTGGATCCCTGGCAGTGCCCAAGGCCAGGCTGGACATTGGGGCTTGGAGCAGCCTGGGACAGTGGGAGGTGTCCCTGCCATGGCAGGGGTGGCACTGGGTGGGCTTTAAGTCCCCTCCCACCCAAACCATTCCATGATTCCATGAGCCCCCCCGGAAGCTCTGATGCCCTGGGTGCTCTCTGCGATCTCTCCTGTTGCTGGTGGTAGCCTCAGCAAACACAGCACAATTCCTTTGCGGGAATTCCTGCCAGGATTTGCAGATCCCAGGCTTTCCTGCCAGTCAGCTCCAGTGTCTGGTTCTCGCCTCCTCTTGGCTCATCCTGGAGTACAGCAGCGTGTCTGGCCAGAATTCCAGGCTGTAAATCCATGGAGAATACGGAGACATTGGCTGCGGGGTCGGTCCTGTGTGTGGGGAACACCAGGAGTTGGCAGCGTGAGGGTGGGAGCTGGAACACCTGGGGAGCTGTGCTAGGACCTTTCCCAGGGAATTTTATCAGGGAAATGTGGATCCATTGGCACCAGGAACTGCACAATGCTGGAAAAAAGGAACCTCCTGTGCTCAGGGTCAGCCTTCAAAGTGCTCCAAGCAACCTCAGCTTGGAGAAGCCCCGGCGTTCCGGCTCCCTGGATGGGCGGCGCTCGGTATTCCCACTCCTGCTGCTTTCCCAAGGGAATGGAGCCTCTCCTCCTCCCCCAGGCTCCTTCTCCCTTCTCATCAGCTCCATTTACTGGGGTTTCTGTGCCCATCTCAGCACAGGACCTCGCCCAGCCTGTGGGGCTGCCAGTGCATTACCAGTTGATGGATGTCCCGATGATGGGAAGCACTCCCTTAATGGACACATTGGGAAACAGTCCCAGTGCTCTTAAAGGGTGGCTCCCCTCTGCCCCTGCCCTTTGAAAAGCTTTAGGGAAAGGCAGATGTATCCTCAGAAACCCTCTCCGATATCCTGTCAGAGTTAGAAAGTTCATTTTTATTTCTGTTAGACATTCCATTTTTAAATTTCCGTTAGGAATTCCAGGTTTTATTTCTGTTGGGAATTCCATTTTTAAATTTCTGTTTGGAATTCCAATTTTAAATTTCTGTTAGGAATTCCAGGTTTTATTTCTGTTAGGAATTCCAGCTTCAAAACATTTGTGTGGGTTTGATTCCCCCTTCAGCTCCCAAGCTTCCCTTTGTCTCTCCCTGCCTGTCAGTAACAGATCCCAGCCTACCATGTCGTAATTCCTAAAGCATCCAATATTCCCGTTCTGCTGCTGCCTGAACCTGTCAGGATTAAAGCCCACTGCAGTTCCACTGCCCTTGAGTGAGGCCTGGGCAGATATTTTGGTTTATTTCGGTTTGTAATACCTGGGAATGGTGAATAGGGCAGGTTGGGTGGGATGTCTGGGAGCTCCTCTGTAGGGAGGTTCTCTGTGATAAAGCTTTGCTGGAAGCTGAGGAAGTGCTCTTGTTCCTGTCAAGTGTTTTGGGATATTTGAGGGAAAAGCCCCTGGAATGGACAGGGATTTGCTGTGGAATTGATGCCTGCACTGTGCAGTCAGAGCTCTTTCCCCACATGCTCTCCCTGTCTCCTCCCGCTTCGAAAACATTTCTTGTATTTGCATTTTTGGTCACCTATTTTTGACCAGTTTAAAAGGTGCTCTGTCCCTCCCTCAGGGATTTATTGTGCTCTTACCCTCAGCTTCTGGTCTTTGACTTCCTTCCCTCAATGTTGCTTTTTATTCTTGGAAGAGCAGAACTTGCTTTTGTTGTGTTTACATCCAGAGCTAAAATTCCTGGGGTTTTTTTTGTTTTGGACACATCGAATCCTAAATGGATTGGAATTAACTTCTCAGGGAGCTGCCAGCTCCCCATCCTTTGATCTGGCAGTGGTTTGACCCTTTGGCGCTGCATCCCAGGACAGTGGAGCCTGTCCGTGGAGCAGGAATTCCTGCGTGCTTTGTTCCCGCACAACAGTATTCCTTGCCTTTGTTTTTGTTCCCTGTTAGCCTTTTTCTCTACTCTTAGCGCTCTCCCATCGCTCCCAGAGCCGGGATCTCTCCGGGTGTGCCCGGGAGCAACGTCGGGACGTTGGGCGGGTGGTTAAAATTCCCTGGGAGCGCCGCCCGCTCCCCGCAGGGCAGGAGCGGGTCCGGCTGTCACGGTAACCCCGAGCCAATGAGCGCGGCCGGGGTGGAGCCGCGGCGTGCGGGCAAAAGGAATTGTCAATGAAAGAAAGCCTCGGCCGAGCCCGGGCGGAGCGGGGAGCCGGTTCGGGGGCTCATTCCCGGGGCTCATTCCCGGGGCTGATTCCTGGGGCTGATTCCTGGAGCTCATTCCCGGGGCTGATTCCTGGGGCTGATTCCTGGGGCTGATTCCTGGAGCTCATTCCCGGAGCTGATTCCCGGGGCTCATTCCCGGAGCTCATTCCCGGAGCTCATTCCCGGGGCTGATTCCCGGAGCTCATTCCCGGGGCTGATTCCCGGAGCTCATTCCCGGAGCTCATTCTCAGACCTGATTCCCGGAGCTCATTCCCAGACCTGATTCCCGGAGCTCATTCCCGGAGCTCATTCCCAGACCTGATTCCCTGAGCTGATTCCCTGAGCTGATTCCCTGGGCTGATTCCCGGGGCTGATTCCCGGAGCTGATTGCCGGGGCTGATTCCCGGAGCCGATTCCTGAGGAGCGGGCGCTTCTCCCGCTCGGGGAGGGCGGGATGCTGGAGCGGAGGGTGATGAATTTTTCATGAGCGGCCCCGCCGGCGCTGACACAACAACACCGGGAGCATCTTCCCAGGAAGAGCGGGCTGAGCGGGGCTTTGTGGCAGCGCTGCCGGACCATCCTCCGCTCCCGTTCATGCCGCTCCAGGCGGGGTTCGCCTTTGCAGCGCAGCCCGGTGAATGAGCGGGGGCAGCGCTGCCGGGGCTCGGGGGATGCGCTCCCGTGGCGAGCCCTGAGCGCTCGCAGCTCGCCCAGCGCCGCAGCGATGACGGCCAGGGAGCCTTCCCGGGAGCTCGCCACTCCCGAGGCAGAGGTTTACATCAGGACTTTCAAAGAGCAGATGCACCTGGAGCTGGAGCTGCCCAAGCTGCCCGGGAACAGACCCACGTCGCCAAAGATTTCTCCTCGCAGCTCGCCCAGGAACTCTCCCTGCTTTTTCAGAAAGTTGCTGGTGAATAAAAGCATCCGCCAGCGCCGTCGCTTCACGGTGGCACACACATGGTAAGGTCTCCCGGGCGTCACCCGGGTTTAAACTGGGTTTAACACCAGCGTAGCTGTGGTTTGAACTGGGGAGGACGAGGCGCGGGTCTCTCACGGGTTCTCCTGGCAGTGAATAGAGCAGAGAGGCCGCCAAGGGATGTTTAATGCAGGGCCTGACCGTTGTCGTTCAGCCGCTGTTCTCCGGGAGAAATCCAGCCCTTGATTCCTGAGAGCCGGAGAAATCCAGCCCTTTATTCCTGGGAACAAAGGCAGCAGCCGGCAACTTTCCCAGGCGCGGTGTGGTTGTGTGTGAGAGCCCGGGAATTCGCTTCAGAGCCCGGGAATTCATTGCAGGACCTGGGAATTTATTCCAGAGCCCATCAGTTCATTTCAGAACCGGTGAAATAATTTCAGAACTCAGGAATTCATGTCAGAGCCCATGAATTCATCTCAGAGCCAGCAATTAATTTCAGAGCCCGTGAACCCATTTTAGAGCCCACGAATTCATCTTGGAACACATTTCAGGACCCATGAATTCATTTCAGAGCCCATGAATTCATTTCAGGACTCATTTCTGAGCCCATGAACTCATCTCAGGACCCATGAATCCATCTCAGAACACATTTCAGAGCCCAGGAATTCATCTCAGAGCTTTCAGGATGTGTTTTTTCTGTCGCTCTCTCAGCACAGGGCGATTCGAGCGGGGCACTCTCAGAGTTAAATCCTGGCAAAGGCTTTGAGACAGTTTTTGCTGGCTACAAATCTCCCTCCTTTCCACCTTTTTTTTTTCCGAGGGAATTCTGGCTGAGAGTCTTCTTTTCTCTCCCCACAAATTTCTAACCCCAAATGGTCAATTTGGGTGCCATTACAGCTGATTGGGGCTGCCCCTGAGGGTCACTTATCCTGCTTAAACCATCAACAGCCATCAGAAGATAAAATGCAGGAAAATCCATGAGGATCTCACTGGTTCATTTCCTAAATTTCCTCTGGATGTGCCTTGCACGATCCACCTTTTAAATCCCAAAAGTCTCCTTAAATATGCACCAGTTGAGTGTGGGAATTGAACCAGAAAACTTTGAGTAATGTGAATTTTTTAATCCTATCCATTACTTTCCCATTTCTTTAGAATTCTGGAATTGTGCAGATTCCCTGCTTTTCTTGGGTTTTCTAATTTAAATCCAAGCAGTAATAACGACCTCAAGCTGGTTATGAGCTGTAGCAGCTCCAGAGTGTTCTTCGGGATTTTAATTGCTTGGAGTCACTGGTGTTTAGGGTTATTCACATTAATTCCCTGGAACATCTGCCATGGAGCTCATCTGATCCCAGCAGCCTATCCAGAGAAATGAGGGAGAGATGCTCCAGATGGGAGTTAGGGGGGAGCAGGATGTGGCCAGGCTCAGCACTGAGCATATGTATTGTTTGGTGAAAGAAGAACTCGGATATTTCATGTGGAGATGGAACTTGGATCAACTTGTGAAGGAGGTGGGATCCCTCCAAATGGAAAAAAAGGGAAGGTTTTCGACTCAGTTTGTAGAAGTTTTTAATATCAGGTGATTTGGAACGGTTTTAAGCTAAGTTAAGAAAGAAAATATTGTAGAAATGGAGAAAATCACCTTGAGAAAGGTTCCAGGAATGTTTGAGTGCAAAACCAGACGCCAAGCGCAGCTGCCTTCTCAATTCAAATTCAATGTTTCCCTGTGCTGCAGCATTTCCTCGGAGTGTCTGGAGGGTGTTCAGGTGTGCTGCGGGCAGGGGGTGCAGCCCAGCCCCTGGATTTGGGAGGAGCTGCGGGATTGGGATGCGGGGCAGCCTCACCTGTGCTCGGCCAAACACCGCTTCCGTGGGGTGCCCTTTGGTGGGAGCTGGGGAATTGCCTCGGGAATAAACGGGCACTGAATACCAAGCACACGGCAGTGCCAGGCCAGGGAATGAATCCAGGTTGGCTTTTATGGAATCTGGAACTTTTACAGCCTCCTAACCAGGGAACTTCCTCACTTTGGGGTGGTAAATGAGCATTTCCCACCACGTCGATGCTGTTGGGTGAGGGATCTTCTGCTCCTTTTTTGTATTTTCAGTTTGCTGCCTCCCCTCATTCCTCTTTCCCTTTTGAAGAATTGCCTTTCCCAGGCCTTTTCCTGCTTTTATGACTGAGTGCACGGCAGTTTCCTTCTCCTGCTGGTGCTGATGGAATCTGTGTCACCACAGGCTGCTCCCGGATCCCGTCAGCAGATCTTGCCCAGGAAAGAAAAGGAAAGCAGATGCTGAGGGGTTTTTTTAAGAACGAGGCCATGATTCAAGTGTTCCATGATCCACATGGTTCTTTTCCTCAGGGAGAGGCAGTTCCCACTGGCCACGATCCACATGTCACCACAGTGACCTCCGAACCCGTGTCAGCCTCATCCCTGCCTGCTCCAAACCCTGGATCCCGTCTCCAAATGCCTCATTCCCATAAAATAACAGCACAAAACCTCTGCAGCCTTTGGGGTTTTCCGCCACCACAATCTGCCAGACTCATTCCTGTCTTGCATCTGTCAGTTTTGCCTCAGAGATCCCAGAATTCCATATGCTCCTTCTTCCTTTGATAATGCACATTCCTTAGTGCGTTTTGGGGGGATTTTTTGGGGAAAAGGGCAGGCAGAAGCCGTGGAAATTACGGGCATGGAGAGTTTCCTTTGGAGTGACTGGAGAGGGAACAGCATCTCCTGAAGATGCTCCTCAGCTCTTTCTCCTGCCAGCCAAATCCCAGCATATTCCCATTCCACATCCCACAATCTCCTCTCCCTCACCCCATCCATATCTTGAGGATTCCAAAGGAATAGTTTTAAAAATATCTTTGATTTTTACACCTCTTCCGTCTTATTTTTGCCAAGCAAGAACTTTAAATGCTCCATTTTACACCCATAGCAAGCTCCTTCCCAGCAATGTCTTGGAAGATCCCAAAATTCAGCCTTTCCCAAGTGCACTCTGAAGTTTATAACACAGATTCCTTTGTTCTGCTGGATTTATCCTCAAAATTATGAACAGTTCCTCAAGGGCAGGTTGGACAGGCTTGGAGCTACCTGGGATCGTGGGAGGTGTCCCTGCCCGTGGGAATGGGATGAGCTTTAAGGTCCCTTTGAACCCAAACCCTCCTGGGATCCTGGGAATGTTTATCCAGCCTAAATCACTTATTCAGTTTTTATTTATTCAGGCTCTGCTGGGCTTTTAAAGAAGGGATTTCTACAATATCATGTTGATTGTCTTTTCTTGATTAAGACTTTCTTGGGTTTTTCCCCAAATTCGTTCACATTTAGCTTCGTTAACTTAATAATTACCTGTTACCTCGTTGATGAAGAAAATACAGGACAGAACAGAAATTAAATATTGGGAAATTTTGCTGTGCTTTTCCTCTTGGTTATCCCTCAGTGCAGTGAAACACAGCCAGGAATTTGCTTTTTAAAATCTGATATCAACTATCAATCATTGTATTCTATATCCATCATTTTTTGGGAAAACGTGCTCTGTTTTCATGGCACAACAATCTCCCGTGGTGGGATTCAGGGAGTTCAGTAAAATGGCACAATCCAGTTGAGATTTTTCCAAGCCTGGTGGGTAACAACGGAGCTCTGGAATTCCTGGAAGCTGCAAAATTTAACGGAGGCGATGGAAATGATCAGATTATCCTGTTGGGTTTTATGGTCATGGAGCCAAATAGGAGAGAATTCAATGGAATGTGCTTCAGAAAGAGGGAATTTGGGAGAGTGTTTACTTGGAATTGCTGAGGAGAACAGGAATTGATGAGATCCATGGATTTCTCTGGTGGTTTGGTCATAGTGGAGGAGCTCAGGTGCTCCTGGTGGCTCCCTGGAGTTGATGAGATCCATGGATTTCTCTGGTGGTTTGGTAGTGCTGGAGGAGCTTGGGTGCTCCTGGTGGCTCCCTAGAGTTGATGAGATCCATGGATTTCTCCGGTGGTGCTGGAGGAGCTCGGGGTCTCCTGGTGGCTCCCTGGAGTTGATGAGATCCATGGATTTCTCCGGTGGTGCTGGAGGAGGTCGGGTGCTCCTGGTGGCTCCCTAGAGTTGATGAGATCCATGGATTTCTCCGGTGGTGCTGGAAGAGCTCGGGTGCTCCTGGTGGGTTCCTGGAGTTGATGAGATCCATGGATTTCTCCGGTGGTGCTGGAGGAGCTCGGGTGCTCCTGGTGGGTTTCTGGAGTTGATGAGATCCATGGATTTCTCCGGTGGTGCTGGAGGAGCTCAGGTGCTCCTGGTGGGTTCCTGGACTTAGTAAGATCCATGGATTTCTCTGGTGGTTTGGTAGTGCTGGAGGAGCTTGGGTGCTCCTGGTGGCTCCCTGGAGTTGATGAGATCCATGGATTTCTCTGATGGTGCTGGAGGAGCTCAGGCTCTGCTGGCTGCTCCCCGTGCCACCCCCTGCGTGTCCCTCTGTGCTGAGGTGGCCCTGCCCTGTGCTGGCATTCCAGGATCCCAGATCTCCTGGCCACCTCCTCCCAGGATTTGGCCTGGAGGAGCTGATTCCCGCTGTGGAGACAAGCGCAGTGTCTGTCACTGGGTGATGCCGATCTCAGAGGTCTTTTCCAGCCTCGGCGATCCCAGGATTCTTCGGGATGTGCTGTTGGAGCTGTTTCCACTCCACTCCATATTTAGCAGGATGCATTCCCTACCCCAGTGTTGGAAACAGCCTTGGCTGTGCTTTGATGAGCTGCTCTGCTTGTGTTTCTCACCCTCTGTTGGTGTGATTTCAAGCTTCTTTTCCCAGTTTGGAAAAACCAGGATGATTCCCGTGCTTCCTGCAGTTTCTGTTCCAGCCTGGGGCTGGGATTGGACACACTGTGTTGCTCAGTTCTCCACTGAAAGTTCCAGGAGAAACAAGCTGAGGGTAACGGGGAAGAGGATGGGGGGAAGCAGAAGGTTCCTCACTTTTTCTCAGCTGAGTATGTTCTCCCATCTGTCTCCATCTCCAAGGAGAATGCCTCGGCACTTGGAGGAGGGATTGCGAAGGACACGGAGGTGAGGAGGAGACACAAACAAGCCCACACAACAAACACAGAACCAGCTGTGCCATCCCTGCATCTGCTCTCTCCAGGGAAATTGGCTCCCAGCCCTGGCTAAACCCATGGAAAACAGAAAGGAGCAACTTCCTTCATCTCCCGGCCACATATGTGGGAGAAGATGGTGTTCAAAGAGTGCCCAGCTGTTCAGAATTCCAGCAAAATACAACAGATCCTTGAATTAATGATAACTGGAGTTTGATGGATTCAGGCATTCCCTGGGAAGGGGAGAGAGGAAGGGAGGAGATTCCTTCTCAGAGAAATTATTCCTGGTGGTTTTAATACCTTTAAATAAGTTTTAACACCTTTAAATAAGTTTTAATCCCTTTGAATAAGTTTTTAAATGTTTGCAGTGTCCCGATCTCTGAGGAATAAACATTCCCAGAGGATCTGTGGTGGCTGAGGCCTGGCTGGAGAATCCCTGACCTCCAACCCTCACACATGGGCTTAGCTGAAATGAGATTTCCTCTGGCAAAACGGTTTCTCCAGGAGGTTTTCCTGTTGGATTTGGCTTTGTTGGAAGTGTTGCTGTGTGGGACTTCCCTCGTGGCAGCCTCCCCGCGTTTGGGCTGTGTGTTTTTGGGATGTACTCTTGGCTTCTCCCGGGCTCCGCTTGCTTGCCAGGACAGACTGTGGCAGACACATTCCTGGTTTATCATAATTTATGCGCTCTGGGTTGGCTTCCCTGCAGATCTCCACGTTCCCTGATCCCTTCCTGGGGTTTTTTTAGTCTTTTCCAGCTTTTTTGGTTCTGACTAATCCCAGGGTTTTACTTGGGTTGTCCCGTGTCGCCTCATGGGTTCCGCAGGGATCAGGGGATCGTGGACTCATAAACCCAGGATGGTTTGGGATGAGAGGGACCTTAAAAATCCTCCCATCCCACCCCATGCCGTGGGCAGGGACACCTTCCACCATCCCAGGTTGCTCCAGGCCCTGTCTCCCCCACTGCCCTGGGCAGCCTGTTCTGAGGGATCACCACCCTTTCCATGAAAAAATCCAGATATCCACCCTGAGCCTCCCCTGGCCCAGCCTGAGGCCGTTCCCTCTCCTCCTGTCCCTGTTCCCTGGCAGCAGAGCCCGACCCCCCCCGGCTGCCCCCTCCTGTCAGGGAGTTGTGCAGAGCCACAAGGTCCCCCCTGAGCCTCCTTTGCTCCTCCTTTTTTTCCTAGGATTTTCTGTATATTCTTAAAATGTTTTGTGCTGCAGCTCCGTTTCCAAAAGCTTTAACGAGCCCTGCAGGTAAAAACTGCAGAGTGATGGACAACTTCATTAGGTGAAAGTTTCCTTCCCTAACAATAACAGGAAATTAGCTTTTCCATGTTATTGGATTCGTTATTGCTGAGCTAATTGGAGAAGCTGAGCCCGGTGTATTTCGGCACTCATCCTACAAAAGCGAGGTTTGGGAACTCAGCAACGTTCAAAGACATCCAGGGCTTGTGGGTTCAAGGGTGTTTCCAGATCTCTGTTCCTTAAAAAAGGAAAAATTCTGTGTTATTATAAAAAAAGCCAAATTCTGTGTTATTGATTGGAGTTGTTAATGCACCAAGCCTTGGGAACATGGACAATGCTCCCTGGGACAGGCTGGAACTCTGGGCTCTCTGCGGGGCCAGGAGTTGGACTGGATGATCCTTGTGGGTCCCTTCCAACTCAGGGATTTATCCTGCTTGGATAAACAATCCTCTTGCTTATCTAGGGGTTATTTTATTTTGGTTTTTTTCTGAGGAAGGTGGAAAAAGAATGGAAAACTTTCAGATATGAAATGTGGGATTTCGGGAAGGGGTTGACAAGGAGCACGGGACAAAGCAAGGAGAGAAAGGGAGAAGGGCAAGTAAATCCAGGTCCTGGTGCTGTTCATACATCCTAAAGCTTTGGGAAAATAAGCAAAATTCAGAGCCTGAGACACTGGTATTCCTCATCCTGCCTTCTCTTCCAAACCTGGCATTTCATCCTGGAATTGCTGGTGGGTGTTGGAGTGCTGGACAGCGTTTTGTATGTGAGCGTTTCCGTGGTGGCTGACTGAAGGAGGAAAGTTCTGAAAGCAAAGGGTGATTGTAGAGCTGGGGTTGCTATGAATTAATGATGGCAAGAGCTGAGTATCTGGCTGTTTGCCAGAGCTCTCTCTTGTCCTTAGGGAATGTGGCCTTTTAAATCGGGATTGTCAGACCGGCTCCTCCTGAGGAGCTGTTCTGTAGAGCTGCTGGAGGTCAGGGCTGGCACAGGAGGACAAATGGCCCTGGTGTCATCCCCCTATGGATTGACTGGTGCTGGGCTCGCTGTTCCCTTTTCCAGGAGTTTCCTGTTGGATTAAACCCCTGGATTCATTTGTAAACAGGCTCATGGAGAGGTCTCAGCGTGCTCATAAATTACGACTTCAGGTTTGATACCGTTTGATATCAATTTCATCTGGAGCCTCCTTTGGCTCCGCAGGAGATGGATAAAAGCAGCAGATGGATTTCTGAGGCAGAGCCAGGGACAGCATTTATGGATTTGGTTTTCCTCTCAAAGACAGCTGGGAACAAGGGAGGAATTATGTCCTCACCACAAAAAAATCCCACAAAAACCGTCAGACAACTCCATTGTCGTGTAACTGCTACTGGGCAGCCAAAGATCCATCAATATTGAGAGGAATCCAGGAGGAACGATCCTGCTGTCTCAGGAGATGTGTCCACCATCCTGTTGGTACTGAGATCCAGGTGATCCTGCTGGGATAATGGCAGAGAAGGAACCAGAGGGAGGAGGTGGGATGGAATGGAGAAGGAGGCACTGGAAGATGCACATGGAATGAGAATTGGGGTGATGGGCAGCCCCCACTCTGTACAAACTGACCTGGAAGGGCTTCCCTGGAGCACAAGGTCTTGGCAAGCTCCAGTCGGGGATCCAGACTCAGCTGCTGCCGTTTTTCCAGCTTTTTCTTCCCTATAAACATCAGGTTCTCTTCTCCCACCCTGCCTCCAACACCGTCTTCCCAAGTCACCCAGAGCTCAGACTTTGCTCTGGTTTGTCAAGCAGGGGTTGATGGAAATCTGCTCGAGCTGCCTGCAGAAGGAAGGAGAAAACCCCTGAAATGTCAGCCTTTGCTGTTAGTACAGCCTTGCCCAGGAAGCAGCTCCGGCTTTGCTGTCGGGATCCGCCGGAGCCGATGATCCCTGTTTGTCTTGGCCTTGTCAGTTCTGTTCTACAGGGAAAAAGCTGTTGGTGCAACTTGTAAATGCCTTCGGTTGGTCAGCCCGGGGTGAACGGAGTGGGAATAATCCTCAGCCGTGCTTGGAATGCTTCGGGAGCTTTGGGGAATAGCCTTGAAGCTTTAGATTGGGATGTCATGGATTTGAATTCTGTAAATTCCAGAATCCTGCACTGGTTTGGGTTGGGAGGGACCTTAAAGCTCATTCCATGGGCAGGGACACCTTCCACTACCCCAGGCTGCCCATCCGGCCTATCCTTGAACAATTCCATGGGGAGTCCACACCCCTGGGATTCCTTGACAACAGCAGCCAGGTCTCCAAGGAGGGTTAAGGAAAAAAGGCAGGGCTCTGTGGGATGGAAATCTCTCGTGAAGGGTTGTTCTGTGGTGTTTGTATTGTTGGGAATTCACACGTTCCCACTAACAACCTCTGACAGGGCCCTCCCTCCCTTTGGAGGGAACTCGCTCGGAATCGCCTCCAGCTGCGCTTGAGAAACGGGTTTGGGCTTAATGCTGGGCCCAAATAAGCTCGATTTCATTAAAAGGATTTAAATTAATGTTAATCACAAAGCAAAACTTGAAAAATACTGTGAATTCAGCTCGTGGATCTATTGTGTAAGAATAGATGGAAAAATGAGGAATTCTGCCCGTGGGTGGGGCTGACAATTGGATTATTGGAGAATTCCTGTCAGGCCTGATTTGGATCACTCAGTGCCCGTCACCTCTGTCACTGGACACCACTCACACTCAAATACCTCTCACACTCACATTTCACACCAGCTTCTTTACCCATTTTGCTGTTAATTAACTTATTTTCCTTTACTATTTAAATCTCAAAAGCACAATTAAATGGAAAACCAGGATTTCCTTCAGTGCTGGAGGGTGGGAGGGGAACATCAATGGTGGGACTTGATCTTAGAGGTCTTTTCCAGCAGTTATGGTTCTGTGGTTTTAAGGAGCAGGAAATAATCAAGCACAGTGATTAGAGCTGATTTGTTAATGGTGTAAATAATGGGGATGCAAGCAAGCTCAGAAATATTTGGGGTTGATGTTTTAAATACTCATTTAGAGTTTTGTGCAATATGAGGTGAATATTCACAGAACTCGAAGAGATGGAATTTATGAGTTAAAATTTACAAAACCAGTGTCTGGACAGTCAAAACTGGTGTCAACTGGACCCCCAAACTGGGGGCAACTGGAGAGGTCAAGCTGGAGATTCAAATCTCAGGCATTTCGTTGTCTCTTGGTTGGGTTTTGTATTTATTTAGTGCTTCCCTCTGTATTTTAGTGTTAAAAATCTAATTTTCGAGTTGTTCAGGATAAATTGCTCTCCTAAGCCAGGTCTTGTCTTATTTCTGCTTTCTCTTAATGAAGGCAAAGAGAAAGAAATTCGAATTATTTCCAGGCTTCAAAGAAAACATTCGCTGTGCAATCAGCAGCCGGGGTTCGTTCCTTCGGGTGTCCTGCGGTGGAAGCGGTTCCCTGGGGGAGCAGCAATTTGGGAATGAGTGGCAGCAGCCATTGTCACCTCCCGGTTCCCTCCTTGGGAAGGGAATGGTCCCGGGGAGCGGTGACACAAAGCGGGGGTGGCATTGCCCGAGGCACATGAGCCGCTGTCGGCTGGATTGGATTTTGCAGAGATAACAAGCTGAGCTCCGCTTCTGCTTTCGCTTCCATTCATGGCTCAAGGAAAGGGAAGAGAAGAAAGTGAAGCAGATTGTTAAATGTGCCTTTTAGCCTGGGATCACTCCAGGCAAAAGTGGGGATGCCTTAAGGAATCTTTGGGGAAAAAAATGCGGTGTTTAGGAGAAAAATAGAATATTTAATGTGGTTTTGTTTAGTTGAAAACGACTGGGGGTTTGGGGAGAGCATTTGGCTAAATAGCTGATGAATAATTCAGGGTCACTAATTTAGGAACTCTGTCATGGAGATGAAAATCCAGCGGGTTTGGCTGTAAACAAGGAGAATAAACACCCAGCATTTAACTAAACAACAAATTCGGGGGTTGAAGCCTGTGGACCTTTGAAGGGCACCAGCTCTTGGCTGAGAGAGGCACAATTTAATTAGCATGGATTTTTTTATTAGTCAATATTAAAATCTCTCCCCAGAAGCTGTAATTCTAATTCCGTAATATTCTATTCCTAAAGCACCAGGATTTATGGGGAGAAAGGTTTGGATCCAAGCACACAGGGGGACTTGAGGAGCTCCATCTTTATGCCATAATTCCATGGATATTTGTTGAACCAAATATCTGAGGCTGCTGTCCCTCTGCCAGGCCTGATATGAGCTGGAAAACAAAGGGGAGGATGTTCCCTGGTGAGCTCGCAGCCTTAATTAACACGAGTTAACAAATACAATTACCACAGAGAAAGGTTAAAAAGAGATGGGAGAGATAAAAGCAAATCTCCGAGAGGGACAAGAATTAAAGCAGGGATATCAGTGTTCAATCCTGGGAACAGCACACACGGATCCAGATGCTTCTCCCAGCTCCAAGTGCCCCATTTTCATCCTGGGTCTCTTGATCTGCGCTTGCAGGATTGAAATGCTGCATTTCAAAGGCAAAGGAAGAATTCCTGAGACTTGAAGAACAGAGGATTGTAACATGTCACCTTTCCAAGCAGACACAGTTCAGAGGCATTTGGGATTTACAGGAATGCAGAAATCTCCGGAAAGTGTTTGTCGTACTTGGAAATAACCCTTTGTTTCCCATTCCAGAGTGATCCCAGTGCAGGGAATTCCCTGATGGTCCCATTATCTGATATTCCCATTGACAAATAACCCCTTATTTCCCATTTCGGTGTGATCCCAGAGCAGGGAATTCCCTGATGGTCCCATTGACAAATAACCCTTTAGTTCCCATTCCAGTGTGATCCCAGTGCAGGGAATTCCCTGATGGTCCCATTGACAAATAACCCCTTATTTCCCATTTCGGTGTGATCCCAGTGCAGGGAATTCCCTGATGGTCCCATTGACAAATAACCCTTTGTTTCCCATTCCGGTGTGATCCCAGTGCAGGGAATTCCCTGATATTCCCACTTGCCATCCCCCTGGGTTGGGAATCCTGTAGCTTGTAAGAGTTGAGTGGATGCTCCTACTCCGTGGGAGAACTGCTCCCAAAATCCCAGCTGATTTTACCTGAGACAAAAATGCAGCAGTGATCAGTCAGAGTTTCAGAGCTGGCCCTTCAGTGGCCATTATTTGGGACAGATTTCTCCTTGAAATCCCTTTTTCCTTGATTTTTGTGGCTCCACCGGTGGGTTTGGCTATAATTGTATTGATCTGTTTATTTAGAAGAGGCAGAGGGGTTGTGTTGGGTTTTTTTTCTGAGGATCTGCTTTCTGGGGGGCTTTCCTGTGGATCTGGGAGCTGGGCTGGGAGGATTTCGTGGTGCTGGCAAATCGATGTGTGCAGCTCCGTGCTCTGAATTAAACTGATGTGAGGACTGTGCCTGGTTTTGTCACCGATAATTCCTGCCTCGAGCAGGATATTAAAGAGGACAAATGAATCCAAACCAAAAGCACCACCAACCACACCTTTTTATTCGACTTCCTTCATGTTCAATTAATTGTTGACAGAGATTCTTTGGGTAGATTGGGTTGGGGCTGCACTTTAAATGAAGCTTTTGTGGGTTTACTTTGCATGCAGGGAAGATCCTGCCCAATTTGGAAAAGGTCACCACCATTAATCATTTCAGGAAGGCAAGAAAATAATCTAGTAATGACTCAGCTGAAAGGAATAACCAAGATTAAAAGCTTCTTAGTGCTTAATAAGTGTGATCTTGATTAATTCATGTTTTGCTCACAGAGGTTCGATTATGGAGCTGAAAAATATAATTTTTTGGGGGGGTGTTATTTAGTTCTAGGGTTTTTGGCTCACTGCCACAGTGAAAAAGTTGGAGATTGATGAGTGCACACCAGGAGGAATAACAGGGATCTGATGCAGCCATTCCTGCTCTGGAATTGTCACAAATGTATTTTCCAGGATGGAAGAATTGTCACAGGTCCCATAGGAACGAGATCCTGTTTTCGTTCTCAGGCTGCTTTATTTGTCAGCATTTTTAGTCATCCTTTCAGCACCGCCACCAAGTGATTTTTGGAAATGATCCATCAGATTTCCATACAGCCTGAAATTGATGGTAAATAGGAAGT
Organism: Ifrita kowaldi; assembly: GCA_013398055.1. Lineage (NCBI taxonomy): Eukaryota > Metazoa > Chordata > Aves > Passeriformes > Cinclosomatidae > Ifrita > Ifrita kowaldi. The sequence goes on from VZRS01013436.1 coordinate 23,014, forward strand.
ATGGATATAATACAAATAGAGAATTGACCGTCTTTGGAGAAACTCAGAATTACTTGTTCTTGTTTTCCTTCCCCTCATCCCCAAGTCTGTCATTCCTGGCTAAACACTGAAGGATTTATCACAATAATATTAATTTATTGTATTTTTTAGTACCTAGCCTGTGTTTAGATGTATTTTTAATACACCAAATTATCAGGACTATTCGTATTTAGTAAATACTGTGGTCTAGGAGGTTTTTTTAATAATCCACACTTCTATTCTGCATTTCATTCCATTATTCCTGGTAATACTTTTATCTTCTACCACTCTAATATGATTTTTTTCTTTTTTTGTATTAATACCTGCAAACAAATGTTGACAATCAGCATAACCACTTTAGCTAAAAGAGAGCTGTTTTCTTATGTAAATCCTTCTATATTCTAATCCTGTGGGTTTTTTATGCTGGTTTTTAATTTCCTTTCAAAGCCATCTGGTTTCTCCCACACATTTCAGGTGTGAGCATTGAGTTTCCATGCCGGGAGTATCCCTATTGTGCTAATTTTTCCTGATAAACAAGGGAATTTTGAATGCTTCAGACACATGATCCAAAGAATCCAATTTCATCCGAGTGTCCTGCTGCTCTTGCATCTCTCTAATGCATTTTCCCGCAGACAATTTGTTTAGCTGAGGATTTAATCAGCTGTAACATCTATTTTTGGTCCTGCTTTTACCAAGCCGGGCGTTGTAGGGAGTGGATGAATTTGCAGTCAAGCTGAGGTGAAAGATGTCACATTTCTAATCTTGCAATCAGTTTTTAGAACAATGGGGTGCATCTTCATATTTTTCAATATTTTTAAGGCTCTGGTTCAAGCTTTTAAAGCATTTTCCCTGGTTGCACTGCTCTAATCCTTCTCTGAACTGCTTTGGATTGGTGTGACATGTGTGGGCCTCCCGCTGCTATCCTTGGATTTACGTTCCCTGCACAGGATTAATCTCCAGCCCATCAAGTTTGAGTCTCCTGAGGACAGAGCGGGAGGAATTGCCTGTGCTGGATGTTTCTGAGTCTCGGGGGCTTCACCAGCAGCCAGGGGCTGTTGTCCCTCTCCAGTGCCCGTCTGGAGTCCCGGCAGGCAAAGGCAGGGCTGGGAGTGCCCCGGGGAAGGGCTGGCGCTGTGCCCGTGTCCCAGGGCAGCGGTGGCACTGCCCTGCACTGGCAGGGCTGGGAATGGCTCCCGTGGGGTTTCATCCCACAGCCTGAGGCATCGCCGCTGAGCTGGGCCAGCCCTCAGCTCCAGCCTTGGCTCTTTGGGTGGATATTTGGGAACTGGGAGCAAGACCAGTGGTCAGTGTGGATGTGCGTGAGGAGCAGCTCCAGAGGAGTTCGTGTCCAGAGGGACAGAGGGAGAGGGAGGCTGGTGCAGAGGGAAGGAGCCACACTTAGGTAGGGTTTAAGTTAAGGGGGAACGATTTTAAACTGCCAGAGGGCAGGGCTGGGGGGGGTCTTNAGGGCTGGGTGGGATATTGGGAAGGAATTCCTGGCTGGGAGGCCACAGGGAATGGCTTCCCACTGCCAGAGGGCAGGGCTGGGTGGGATATTGGGAAGGAATTCCTGGCTGGGAGGGTGGGCAGGCCCTGCCCTGGCACAGGGCTGGAGGGACAGGACCCAGGGAATGGCTCCCCACTGCCAGAGGGCAGGGATAGATCAGACATTGGGCAGGAATTGTTCCCTGGGAGAGTGGGGAGGCCCTGGAATAGAATTCCCAGAGCAGCTGTGGCTGCCCCTGGATCCCTGGCAGTGCCCAAGGCCAGGCTGGACATTGGGGCTGGGAGCAGCCTGGGACAGTGGGAGGTGTCCCTGCCATGGCAGGGTGGCACTGGGTGGGATTTAAGGTCCTTGCAGCCCACCCCATGGTGTGCTGCCAGCTCAGGGTGCAGAGGAGCTGTGCCAGGCTGTCCCTCTGCAGAGCTTGCCATGGGAATCACTAAATCACAGTCTCATGGAATGCTTTGGGTGGTAAAGGGACCTTAAAGCCCATCCATCCCCTTCCCTGCACTGGAGGTTTCACTGGAGTCCCCCAGGGATTATCCCAAAGTGCAAATCAGTGAGAAGAGATTAAATTCCCTTTTTTTATTATATTTTTTTAAGCCTAACTTAGCCCAGGTTCTGTTGGTAGGGGTTTTTTTGGGTTTTCTTTTCCTGGCAAACCAATATTCCAGGGCACCACGCTGTGTTTGAAGCAGTAGCAGACCCAATCCAGCAATTAGCCCAAAAAATGTTTAGGTTCATCTGCTGTTTTTAATTGGGTTTTGGTGCCTTAATAAGCTCCCTGTGGATAATTCTGTGGAAAAGTGCAGTGTGATCGCTTTTTTTCTTCATTCTCAGAATGTCTTTGCATGGAGCCACCACAGTTAAATCTGTGATCCCTGACGGTGTTTTGGGGTTTGGGGAGCTGGATTTTATGGGTTTGGGAAAACAATTTCCAGTTTCCTTCAATTAATGCATTAACTTTTAATGGCTGAAAATATCCGTGGAGTGTCCTGATGGAGTACAAGTGAAGATTGTTCCAGTTCTGTTGTTGAAATAAGAATTGGAAGTTCGGCCAGTCCAAAATTTGAATTGTTGTGTGGTTGAGGGCAGTCGACCTCTGGTTAAAACGAGGCTGAAACCCAGGGATTTCCAACAGAAATCCCAATTCTTTGTTCTGCTTCCCACCCCAGTTGGCCAAGGGTTCTTTTCAGTGCCTATGGGTGAGCTTTGAGCTCAGCACAGCACGAGGGGAACCTGCAGGTTCCATGAAATGTTTCATTTTTAAGTTCTTTTATTATGGATGATCACAGTCATCCCATTAATTCTTTTTGGGATTTTAGTCGGTTTTCCCTAATGGAATAATTAATATTGCAGATGGAAATTATTTGTGTCTGAGGGACTTTAGTGAGTAGTGGGGTCAGGATTTGTGGGCACCGAGTGTGTCTGGTTTGTTGTTTTCCAGTCAAAACCATGGAAAAAAGGTTTGTGGAAGCTCCCTTTGACCTAACCACAGTTACCAGGCTCTGGTGTAAATTATGGTGGGGAACAAGAGGGAAGGGATATGGAATTTGGGGATTGCTGCCTCATCTTGGCTGCTGATCCTACCCAGCGTGGGGAATTTCCTCTGCTGGAGGAGTGGCCATCCCGTTGCTGTTTTCCACGGGATTTTGGGACTCTCTGCAGACACCTGTCAGGTGAAGCTGCTTCTGTGTCAGCTCCCAAGGACCACCTGGAAGCTGTGGGGAATTCTGGAAGCCGGGAGTCACGAGAGATTGATTTTCCCCATTATTTCAGCATGTTCATGGCTGATTTTTCCCTTTGAGGAGCATGACTGTTGCGATGATTCACGGCTGCTTTCCGTAGGCATTCCAGCAAGGAATCACAACCACACCGCTCCTGGTGCTGCTTGTTTACTGCAGAAAACATCCAGAACACAAATTGGAACTCATTAATCTGGCTTGCATCTTCCCAGTTATAACTGTTAATTAATTTTCGGGGGTTTTGAGCCAATTTCATGGGGATGATCTCCGTGTGCACATCACACTTCAGCACTGGCCTTGTGCTGAAAGCTGAGCTGCTTTCATATTGAAATCTTGATTTTAGGCCAGCACAGAGGATTGATATCTTTGCCTCCAGCACTAAAAAAGAATTGTTGTGTGCTTTGTAAGCTGTCACAACCACAATTTGCTTCTTCTTGCAATACATCTTTTTATTTGGCTGGCTGAGCAGTATTTTCATTTGTAACCTCTGTGTCCAGGAAGGAAAATGTAACATCAGAGCAGCCTGAGGAAACACCCTCAGAGCGAAGAATTTGCGTTTTCACAGGTTAATTTTAGGAGATGCTACAGATTTTTGCTGTGAAAAAGTGTGACAGAAGCAAAGTCAGATTTTCATCAGAAAAGAAAAAGGCAGAAATAGCAAAACATCAGGGGAGATTTAAAAATTGGTATTATTTACTCTGCAGGCAGTTGCTTTCTCTTAGTTCCATGGAAATTGCAGGAGAAGGAAACTTCTTCCCATTTAGGGCAAGGGATAATTGCAAGACCTGCAGCAAGGGACAGAATCAGGATCTGGGCACAGGGAAAAGCTTTGGAGGGAGGATGGAGAGGCCTGAGCTCCTTTCCCTGGACAGGCTGCGAGGTCCTGAGCCTGAACCCTTTGTTGAGTGAGGCTGGAAAGTTTGGGATTAATTAGGACCAGCTTTGGATGGTGGGAAGAGATCAGAACATTCTGGAAACCACTCACAGGGATGGTTTTCAGTTCACAACAGAGGTACAGTGGGAATTCCAGGGAGCTTCTGTGGGGAACTGTGGAATTCGTAGAGCAGATTGGGTTGGGAGGAATCTCAGGGATTTTCCAGTCCCCCCACCATGGCCAGGGACACCTTCCACTGCCCCAGGCTGCTCCAGCCTGGCCTTGGACACTGCCAGGGATCCAGGGGCAGCCACAGCTGCTCTGGGAATTCTATTCCAGGGCCTCCCCACCCTCCCAGCGAACAATTCCTTCCCAGTATCCCATCCATCCCTGCCCTCTGGCAGTGGGAAGCCATTCCCTGTGTCCTGTCCCTCCAGCCCTTGTCCCAAATCCCTCTGCAGCTCTCCTGGAGCCCCCTCAAGCCCTGGAAGGCCTCCCCATAACAATGTAGTACAAGTAGTAAATCAACAGCTCTGAGCATAAAGGAACATTTATCCTGGAAACCATTACTCATTTATCTATTTAAAGCCCCTTTTTTATGCAGGTGAGTACAAATCTCGTTGTACTCCATAAATCCAGGGAACAGGAGCCTCTGGCAGCAGAGCCAGGATGTTCTGCACTGTCAGTTGTACTCCACTCCCACCTCTGCCTCGCCGGGCTCTGTTGGCCCACACGACTCCAAAGGAATGAAAGCTGGATCTGCTCTAAAAAAAAGCTGGAGAGGGTTAGAGTGTAGTGGGAAGGGAGGGTTGGAGCAGTCACATCCCTGCTTTGACTGGAGGGTTTTTTTTCCTTAAGAATCCGTGGTTTTGGTGCATGTGTTGTGTCACAGTTCCTCTGCCCAGGCTGATTAGTCACTGTAATTAAAGCCTAAACCTCCCTGGGGGGGCAAAAGGGCCCTGATTTCTGTTCGTGTTGTTTGAACTGCAGGTCAGGGAGGGGAATAATTGCTGGCAAACTGATGGCTGCAGTTCCAGAAGTCATGGATCCCGCTTTGCTCATTCCTGCACTCCCAGGGTGTGATGTTAAACGTGTCAGGGATGTTACCAGGGGACAGCAGCGTGGGCAGCAGGAGAGGGGGAATTCTGCCCCTCTGCCCTGCTCGGGTGAGGCCCCGCCTGCAGAGCTGCCCCAGCCCTGGGGCCAACAGCACAGCGATGTGGAGCTGCTGGAGAAATTCCAGAGGAAGCCCCGGAGCTGCTCCAGGGCTGGAGCCCCTCTGCTCTGGAGCCAGGCTGGGAGAGCTGGGGGTGCTCACCTGGAGAGGAGAAGGCTCCAGGGAGAGCTCAGAGCCCCTTGGAGGGCCTGAAGGGGCTCCAGGAGAGCTGGAGAGGGACTGGGGACAAGGGCTGGAGGGACAGGACACAGGGAATGGCTTCCCACTGCCAGAGGGCAGGGCTGGATGGGATATTGGGAAGGAATTGTTCGCTGGGAGGGTGGGGAGGGGCTGGGATGGAATTCCCAGAGCAGCTGTGGCTGCCCCTGGATCCCTGGCAGTGTCCCAGGCCAGGCTGGACATTGGGGCTTGGAGCAGCCTGGGACAGTGGGAGGTGTCCCTGCCATGGCAGGGGTGGCACTGGGTGGGCTTTAAGGTCCCTCCCAACCCAAACCATTCCAGGATTCTTTGGTCCTACAACATTCCCATCCTCACTGGGACTGTTCCCAGCAGATTATTGACTTCCATAAAGACTCCAATCCTCCAGGTCCCTTCAGTGAAGTCATTTTAATTATAGGGCTTTTTCCTTGTTTAACCTGGAGCAGCAGCTGTGTCTCTCCTGCCTCTCTTCTCCAAATATTGATATCTGGATTGTTGGAAAAGCTGGATTCCGTTATCCCCTCCATGGTGGGCATCCCTCTCCCTATGAGACCAAAGCCCTCTCTCCAGAGAGGTGGTGCTGTTGCCACCTTTACACCCCTCAAGCAGGAAATCTCCCTAAAAGTCTTGTCCCCCTAAATTATATCCATGTTTTCATGGAGCAGGAATAGAATTTTAAAAAAATTCCATCAGAATTGTGTCTTGTCCAGCACTGGAGTGAGACTGAGATTGCTTTATTCCAATTTTCAAAATGAATGGTTTGTGAAATCCGGGAAATTCTTATTTAATTCCATTTTTAATGGAAATGAGAGCTGGCAAATGGTGCAGTTCTCCCAGAGGAATTTTCACCTGGTTTCAGTGGTGGGAAATGGTGCCAGTTACTGCCTGTATTCCCAAATTCTGTGTATCCAACTCTGTGATGCCAAAACCCTGCAGGATTTTCCTGGGCAGGATTTAATTTTGTGTTTCTTTCTTACTGGAGTGTAAATCTTTGTGTTGTTAATCCAATTCCTTGGTTTCTGTCTTACAGAACAGAATAAAAGCAGCCCTTTATGTTAGGCAGGACCTGGATCCAAGGTTAATTAGAATTTTATGGATAATCCCTCACTCTGTTCTGGACACAATTGGATAGACCTTCCCAGAATGTGAACATCACATCCTTAATAAGCTTTTATTTTGTTTATAAGGCATTGGAGTGGCAGTGGATGAATGTTCCCACTCAGGTATCACCTCAGGAGTGTATTCCTTGATTGTTTTATTTTTAATTTATTAGGACATTACTTTGTCTCAGGTTCAAAGCTGCTCTGCTTCCTGGGACACCTTGTCCCTTCACCTGGGAGTTCATTCAGTGAGGTGAAGTCCTGGAATTTGTACTAAAAAAATAGCAATGTAGTTTTTGTTAGGTCTGTTATGCAAATTACTGACCATTTTCAGGGATTCACACAAAGATTATTTCTTTTTGATGTTGCCTTCTCTTCTTAAATCCCTCCAAATGTCATTTCTATTGGAAGGATATTATGGAATCATGGAATGGGTTGGTTTGGGGTGGGACTGGATGAGCTTTGAGGCCCCTCCCAACCTGAAGCATCACGTTCATGATGGGATGACAAAATTAATTTAGGAAGGGAGTGAATTTTGTCGTGTTCCTGGGAATTTCTGCTTTGCTCCACAGTGCTGTCCAATTCCCAGTACTGGGAATCCTTGCTGCTGGAATCTGCCCTTCTCTGTTTGCCGCTGTGGATGCAGATCCTTATTTTGAAAGGAATTCCCTCATTCCCAGATTGGCAGGACCCTGTTGCCTGCATATGGAGCAAAGTTCAGTGCCAGCAAACCCAGAACAAGAGGAAATGATTGGATAATTCCCTGGGTCAGCAATAATGGGAACTAATTCAGGGTCATTTTGGAGATTGAATTAGGATTTGAAGTGGGTTCTTTATTAAGAGTAATTTCTGAGGGTCTCTTTCTCCATCAAGCACCAATTCTTAGGGAAAAATGCTCCAGACACCTAAAACCAGACACAAAAAAAGGGGATTTTTCAGTGCTGTTTGTAAGAGGGAGCACTGGGAGTTTTGACCTCTAAATATACACATTTTTTGCCTTTTTGGTATTTAAATCAAACAGGGATTTTTCTTTCCTGTGTTGGGTGTACACAAACATTAAATGAGGTGCCAGCACCCAGGTCCTGTTCAATTGTAAATAAATAAGAAATAAATACTGATTTTGGGTTGAATTGCCCCAAAGAGGGCATTGCATGCAGAAAAAATCGTCCTTATTTTAGGGGAATGGCATCAGCAGAGCCTAATAAAGGAAAATAAATTCCCACCAGTAAAATAATTCCTTTTTTTAAGCATTTCCATGGGTGGAAATTTCCATTCTGTCCTGCAGTTGGATGTGTTTGAGTTTGACTTTGAGGTGACTTTGGGAAATGCTGGATGTTATTCCAGCACTGGAAAAAGCAGGAGCTGCTCCTCTTTAATCATCAGGAATCAATAGATTTTACTTAAAAGTCTAATAATATTCATTTCAGACAGGGCTTTTCCATAGGTTCTCCTGGTTGGAATCACTCTCAGAGGTCTCTTCCAACCTAAACAATTCTGCTGGAATCTTAAAACCTGTTTTTGTAGGAACTCTAAAGGTTTAAGGTGAGGGATGTGGATGTTGTAGCAGTGCTGGGATGTTTTTCCAAGGAATCTTTCCCTGCTTTTATTTCAGTGGAAGCCTTGCCTTCCTCACTGATTTACTGAGAAAGGTACTATCAGTGTTAGAACTTGGGAATTCAAGCAGATTTCACCAGAAATTGGGGGGTTTTAATTGAATTTGATTTAAATTTTTAATTTAATCGTGCCAAAGGCTGAGCATCTTTGACTGCAGACTCATCCCAGGCATTCAGCTGATGATTAAAACCCAAATAAAAGGTGAAAAGGGCAAACAACCATCTGAAAACACAAGGATTTGGGGCTTGGCCTTTTCAAATTTGTTTTAAATTTGAACTAAACCAAATTTAAACCGAATTTGGTTTGAATTGTGTGGATGCTGTGGCAGGGAGTGGCCTGGAGTAGGTTCAGTCCCAAATCTTTTGCTGTCATTTCCAGTTCCCTGTGACATTTAATGTCTGTCACTTGCTCATCACTTTAAAAACAGTGGTGGAGGGGAAAAAACTGGGAAATAATGGGAAAGCAATGGTTGTGTCAAGAAAATGCTTGAAATTCTGCACTTTAATTATTGCCTTCTGCCATGAAAGGCACAGGTGGGAGTCATTAACTCCAAAATAACCCCCAAAAAACAACACACCCCAAAGCAGCCTCTTTGAAAACAGATAATGGGGAAATTACAGGTGAATTGAGTAATGATAAAAATGAGAAAATTGCATAACAAGGAGAGGATTGACAGGAGTAATCTTCTTCTCAGGAAGGACCAACAGGGAACTGAAAAGGGGGAATGTTTTGAAATACCAGTGAAGATTTCAAATTGCACACAAGGCCCGAGATAAGAACAAATATTTTGAGGGAAAAACCACTGCAAATCCCAGCTGTGGGGATTCCTGCCTGGAAAAGGGTCTGTTATCTGCACTCCAGAGCTGTTATTTGGGTATTAATCCAAGGAATGTTTGGGAATTGCAGTGGAGGTTTCAAATTGCACACAAGGCCCAAGATACGAGAAAATATCATGAGGGAAAAATCACAGGAAAGGCCAGCTGTGGAGATTCCTGCCTGGAAAAGGGCCTTTTATCTCCACTCCAGAGCTGTTATTTGGGTCTTAATCTCAGGAATATTTGGGAATTCCAATGAAAATTTCAAATTGCACACAAGGCCTGAGATATGAGAAAATATCATGAGGGAAAAACCACTGGAAATCCCAGCTGTGGGGATTCCTGCCTGGAAAAGGGTCTCTTACCTGCACTCCAGAGCTGTTATTTGGGTATTAATCCAAGGAATGTTTGGGAATTGCAGTGGAGGTTTTGAATTGCACACAAGGCCCAAGATACAAGCAAATATTGTGAGGGAAAAACCACTGGAAAACCCAGCTGTGGAGATTCCTGCCTGGAAAAGGGTCTGTTACCTGCACTCCAGAGCTCTTATTTGGGTATTAATCCAAGGAATGTTTGGGAATTGCAGTGGAGGTTTTGAATTGCACACAAGGCCCAAGATACGAGAAAATATCATGAGGGAAAAATCACAGGAAAGGCCAGCTGTGGGGATTCCTGTGTGGAAAAGGGCCTTTTATCTCCACTCCAGAGCTGTTATTTGGGTATTAATCTCAGAAATGTTTGGGAATTCTAATGGAGATTTCAAATTGCACACAAGGCCCGAGATACAAGCAAATATCATGAGGGAAAAACCACTGGAAATCCCAGCTGTGGGGATTCCTGCCTGGAAAAGGGTCTCTTACCTGCACTCCAGAGCTGTTATTTGGGTATTAATCCAAGGAGTGTTTGGGAATTCTAATGCAGCTTTCAAATTATGAGCAAATATTGTGAGGGAAAAATCACAGGAAAGCCCAGCTGTGGAGATTCCTGTCTGGAAAAGGGCCTTTTATCTCCACTCCAGAGCTGTTATTTGTGTGTTAATCCCAGGAATGTTTTGGCAAGATGGAAAATGAGCAGGTTTGGAAATGAGGGAAAATAGGATGGAGAGCAAGCTGGAATTACACCTCACAGGAAAAAGGTTCAAAGGCCTCTCCTGAGCTTCCAGGGATTGCTGAGCGTCCCTCCAGTCAGGAATATTGCTGGTTGTTCTTTGTGGCACGGAATGGGTACTGTGACAAGTGACAGAATATTCAGGAGAGCTCGGAGCCGGCTCGGGAGCCTTTGGAAGTGCTGAGTAACTTTTTTAATAATCAAAGCCATTAAAATATAATGAGAAGGCGGCGGGGGCGGGGGGGCTCATCCTGGCTTATCCCATTATTTGCTGCTGTATGGGGGCAAATTTCCCTTGGATTCTTCCTGGGATATTAAAACACCGACTGCCCCCTCCAGAAACCCCCCTGGATGTGGGATTCAGCCTGGGGAAGGGATCTGTGCATGGCTCAGCTGTTCCTGAGCGGGAGAGGCGAGGGATGCTTCCTGCGGCATTGTTGTAACCATGACTCCACGGACGTCATCCCGGGAAAATAGCGCCGGGAACATTTGTGGAACAAAGCTGAGGGTCCTCGGCGGAGCGCTGCCATATGCACGCCGCTCATTTGCATATAGATTAACTCCCTGGCTGCTCAAAAATTGGAATTGGAGCTGTAAACTGAGCCCCAGGAATCATTCCAGGTTTCAGGAAGGTCCTTCCAGAGGGATATTGGGATGGGGACTGGGCAGGTTCATTCCCAATGATGCTTTGACTCTGCTGATTCAGCAGCTTTGGTCCTGCCCTCTCCGGAATAATCCTGATGGGAGCTGGGATGGAAAAGCATCAGAGCCTTGGAAATGCTGCTAAAGTCATTTTTATGGCTCTGTTGGACCCCGAGTGACCCTGTAAATAAAAACACCAGGAAAGGGGGGGAAACAGATGGAAAAACAGTGTAAAGGTAAAGAGAGGGATGAAGGAATGCCAGTGGAGGGGAAGGACCAAGAGGATGGAGGCTGGAGGAGGAGCGAGGATGGAGGGAGGCAAAGCGGGGCAGGTGGTCAGCAGAGCTCGGACACTGGGGCCTGACCTCCCTCCTCTTCCCTATCCCATCGAGATTCCGTTCTGCTGCCTGGTTTTCCCGAAAAGCTGGGAAGGGGGCAGGAACACCGAGCTCTGGGAGCATCCGTGGGCGTGGTCCTCTCTGGATCCCCGTGGATCCTCTGCTCCTGGGAATGAGGGGCATCCCTCAGCCCTGCTGCCCTGCTGGAGGCACATTCCCTCTTCTTCCCGGCTGCTCCATGCCATGGTTGGGATGTTTTCCACCTGGAAGCAAGGTACGGACATTGCACCTGAGGGCTTCTGTGTGTTGGTGCCTTAGGATTTGTCACAAAAACACTTAAAATTGAGTTTTCGGGGGATTTTTGTTTATGCCAAGGCCTCCCAGTTCTGTTCCAGTTTCCCCTGGAGTGGAATAAAAAAAAATAATGGGATTATACAGAAATGATCCCATTGGAAATGCCCAAAAAGGAAATCCTGCCTCGTTCGCAGCGGAGTTGTTTGGCAGGAGGTCAGAGCAACAGCAAATCATTCCGAGGGAATTCCCAGGTGTCCTTCCAAGCTAGAAATCATTCCAAGGGAATTCCAGGGTGTCCATCCAAACTGACAGGGTCTCCCTGGGAATTTGAAACCCACTTCCAAGGAACAGGGGCTTTTACCCCCTTGAAAATGGAAAGTTTACCAATAATTCCCAATTATTTTTCCATGAAAACTGGACATTTACTGGTAATTAACAAAACAAATTAACAGGAAGATTAATTATTATTTTGGATATTTGACCTTTTAAAAAAGACAGAGTTTATCCATTTTAAATTAATTTTAAAATTAATTGTCAGGAAATAAATTGCTCGTAAACATTTCTATCTCTTGATGTAGTGAGAGGAAAATGAAGTTTTGAATAAATTCCTGGATTTTTTTTTGTGCTGCTCAGAGAAGTCCAGGGAAGATTTACTTCACTTCAGGGAATAAATTCAGCAGAAATTGTGGAGAAATTAAGATTTCTTTTAATTCCTGTGGGGTTTTCCAGTCTAAAAACTGGATAGCACTTTCCCAGTCAGGAACATTCCTCTGCTCAGCTGATTTTCCTGCCTCTTTTAAGCAAAAAGTGCATTTTTTTCCCAGTAAAAAAATCCTATAAATCCTAAAGTAGTTACAATCCATGCCATATTCCATAAGGCTGCTGCTGTCGGGATTCTCCCATCATTTAGGAAGTTTTTCCCTGTGTTTTGAGGGTTTCCAGATCATCTCCAATAGTTCAAAGTCCCTCTTGATGGAGTGATGGCTCTGACTCATCCTCAGCTGAGTCATCCCTAACATTGGACCATCCTTCAAAGGAAGGAAGTCTTGGAAAACTTTTCATTCCTGGCATCCCCCACAACAAAGACTCGAGTCAATAAATCCAACACAAGAGAGGTGACATCAAAGGATTCCAAGTTTTCTTTGGAAAACGCATCCCAGCGTGAGAAGAAAGGTAAATCCCTTCCCAGCTGTGCCAAAATCATGGCTCATCTGCATCAAAGGGGCTGTGTCCTGGGATCAAAGCTTCCTCTCTTCATAATTTATCCTCACTGGAAATCATGGATGAGTTTTCCATAATTCCCTCGCACTCTGCAAATCCCTGACGGTGGAGTTTGGAGCGAGCCACGGGAGGGAGCAGGAAGAGAGGATGGGTGGGATGAGCTCAGCCAGAAACTTGGGAGCAAAGGACGTGGCTGCTGCAGTGATTCCCTGCCAGGGGTTGGCATCCCTGGATTTGTGCTGGGTGTCGTTGTCCAGAGAGATTCCTGCCAGCCCTGTGCCAGCCTGGCAGGAGGCGTTGGAGTGAGGAGCATCCAGGCTGCAGCACAGACATGGAAATTCGGAATGGGTTGGGTGGAAGGACCTTAAATCCCATCCCATCCCATCCCATCCCATCCCATCCCATGGGNCCAGCCCTGGAGCAGCTCCATGCCATCCTTTTGAATCCCTCCAGCAGCTCCAGGTCCTCCCAATCCCGTATTCCTGGTGTCTGCAGCTTTAAAACTGAGCTGGATGGACTGAAATCCTTTCCCTGGGATGTGTGGAAGTGGGATTTGTACTACTCCATCTGCTGCCTGAGGAGGAGGGAGAGAAACACACTTGACTAAGGAGAGCTTTGGGAAGACAAACATACGGACTTAGGAATTTGATGGATTCTTTTTTAATAGTTTGGAGCTCTCAAAGTGAGCTGGAAGCATTCTGATTCCCAGGAAAAGGGCACAGGGAACAGCTCTTTAATTGGACCTGAACAAGATGATATGAATGGAAAACAGGGAGCCCTGGAATAGCTTCCTGTGGTAGATTCTCCATCAGGGAAATGGAGTTTTCCAGTTTTTCCCTCATAAATCAACAATTTAGGATAAAATCCCAGGAATTTCTCAGATGGATTTTTAAGTGTAACAGGATTGTATAAATCTGGGGGGAAATGGAACAATGGGGGACTTCCAGCACGGTTACACAACTCACACTGAGCTGGTTTTATTCCATATCCAGGTGGAGCAAGGTGGAGTTACAGGGATGGGGTTTGGAAACAGAACAGATCCTTTGGGAATATTTATTTGCCACTTGTAGTTTTTCCCTGGCTTCCACCTTTCCAAAAAAAATTCCCCTTGGATGGGAGGTCACAGCCAGCAAAGCTGCGTTCCCACCTCCTGATTCCTCTGCTTTCCGCCTCCAAATTTCCAGGTTTTTCCTTCCCCTTTCCTGGCTTTTCCTCATAAATTTCCAAGCTTCTTTAAAGCCTTTAAACCAAAATTTTAATTAAATGTAAACAATGCAGCAGAGTTCATTTCAATTTAGATTTTAAGGATTCATGGAGTATCCATTCCAGGCTTAGGGAATACCACAGTGGTGTTGCCACAGAATTCCAGTGGTGCTTTTTATCTCTTTATCCTCTTCCAGACCTGTGTTTTTAAGGATTCTGATCCATAGGCACTAAAAGAGCTAAAATTCAGTGTTTTGTTCTCTTAGAGGCTGTAAATAGCTTTGGAAAAGAGCTTTGCCATAAATTATTCAAATAATAAATGTATTTGGGAAGTGTTCAAGGGTGGATGGGACTTGGAGCGACCTGGGATTGGGGGGGTATCCCTGTCCATGGCAGGAGGTGGAATGGGATGGGATTTGAGCTCCTTTTCCATCCCAAACCGCTCACAAAATACAGATTTATCTTTTCTTCCTATATGTGAAATCCATGTTTTTATTAACTTGAGATATTTAGCATTTTTCCCAATTTTCTTACATTTATGGAAAGCTTCCTAATTGCCAGCCATGGGATTTGGTCGTTTCCTTGAGTTTCTTCCCAAAGAAGTCTGGGAGGATATAGGATAATAATTAGGTGCTACTTTCTTCTATATAGATATAAAATATACATATAAATATATAAACAGGGATCTAAAATCCTGGGATGGCAAACACATCCACAGCCAGGATGCAGCTGTTTGGGAAAAACATCCCTCAGTCACGGGAACAATTGGGAAAACAAGCCCTGTGCTGTTTTTAGGCCGTCTCTGGAGAAGGGCTCATAAAATCTGCATGAATTCCATCCCAGAAATGGCTCCCGCTTCTCCCCGTGCCCGTGGTTTTTCTGGAATGTTGTGTTCTGCACGTCCAGGCAGGGTTCAGGGGGGTCAGCGCTCCCAGCCGGCTCTGACGGATTGCACTTGGCAGCTCCGTGGCCTCAGGGCTTCCTTGGGAGCTTCCTTGGAAAGCAGGTGAGCTGCTGGTACACAGGAATTGGCCTTTTGTGTCTCTCCTGCAGTTTTCCTCCTTTTTTTTCTGCATTTTTATGGATTAGTTGGTGATTTAAAACATCCATCAGCGTTTCCAGCTGATGGAAAAGGCGGAGCAGCTGGAGCCCTGTGGGGCACACGGGGTTGGAGGTGTCCTTGGGAGGTGGCACCGGGGCTCCTTTGGCTCATCCAGGTGATAAATAATCCAGGTGATAATAAATCCAGGATTGGATTTATGCCAGTGGGATTCCGTCAGAGTCAGCCAGGCTGGGAATTGTCACAGCTGGTGGTTCTGAGGGGATGTGAATGGTGTGTGAGGGCTGAGAGCTGCTGGCACCATCTCTGTCCCCATGATGGCACCAGGGATGGCACCAGGATTAAACCTCTGGGCTGGAGAGGAAATGGCTCCAGGGGGAGCTCAGATCCCCTTGCAGGGCCTGAAGGGGCTCCAGGAGAGCTGGAGAGGGACTGGGGACAGGGGCTGGAGGGACAGGACACAGGGAATGGCTTCCCAGTGGCAAAGGTTAGATGGGATATTGGGAAGAAATTCCTGGTTGTGAGGGTGGGAAGGCTCTGGAATGGATTTCCCAGAGCAGCTGTGGCTGCCCCTGGATCCCTGGCAGTGCCCAAGGCCAGGCTGGACATTGGGGCTTGGAGCAGCCTGGGACAGTGGGAGGTGTCCCTGCCATGGCAGGGGTGGGATGGGATGAGCTTTAAGGTCCTTCCCAGTCCGACCCAATCCAGGATTCCGTGCTGCACAGCTCGAGCAGGGAGTGCCACATTCCGTTTTTCTGGATGTTTTACCTGGAAAACAAATGGGGGCATTTCCGACAGCTGGGGGAGGATCCTGGAGTTCCCGAGCTGCTGCCTTTTCCTGGCAGAGGATTTTGGGAGCTGCCATGGGATCAGCACTCCTGGGATGCTTTTTAATCTCCCGGAATCAAGTCCATCATCGACATAACGAATTCCCATCCTGCTGCTCTCCTTGGTTCTCATGGAAAACCATCCAGGATTGCTCAAATGCTCCTAATTCAGGGGGAGGATTTTCCTGACGTATTCTGGGTGATTCCCTCTTGATCCAGGTGCTAATTGCTAGTTTTGATGGCATTTGTTTTACCTGGAGTTACCTTTTCCCAAAGTGTGGAAAAGCTTTGGCAGGGAGGTCTCTTGGTATAAATTTAAACCCAGGAAAGGATTTTCCTGCACATGGAATTTTTTGTGGTTGTGTTGGAAGTTTTCCATGGTTGACTGGGGCTGGAATTTCATGTGAAGGGTGAACTTTGCATTCTCATTTTATTTTATGATTTTAGTCGAATGCTAATGAGCCTTTAATTCCCATCTCTGAAAGTTAATGACTGAGATAATGGGCTCAGGGCTGTTCCCTCTGGTGCTCCGTGGGGGATACCCACATTCCTGCACATCCTCGGGATGAGCAGGTTGGATGCAGCTCCAGGGTGGGAATAAACTCCGCTTTCCCCAGCTCTGGTTGGTTGAGGAGGAATGGAGAGGCAGGTGCCAATCCTTCCTCTCTGTGACCAGGGACAGCATCCAGGGAATGGCTGGAGCTGTGCCAGGGAAAGTTCAGGCTGGATATTGGGAAAAGGGCGTACTGAGGCATGGAACAGCTCCCCAGGGAATGGTCGCATCCCCAAGGCTGCCAGAGCCCCTGGAGCGTTCAGGCACAGGGTGGGAATGTTGGGGTGGCTGTGCAGGGCCAGCAGCTGGATCGATGATCCCTGTGGATCCCTTCCTGCTCAGGAGATTCCATGATTTATGATTGTGACATTCCATTTGTCCCTGATGTTGTGGACTGGCACCGCCTCCTTCCTGTCCCTCTCCAGCCCTGCGTGGTTCTTCCTGAGCCTGGAAGCACAGGATTGATCCCAGTGCTGGGCAAACCCAACTTTCCATCCTCATTCTCACATTCCTATGAAAATTCCCAAGAACTGTTGAACTGGGTTAATTAAACCCAGATTTTGAACTCTTTTCCTCAAGACCCCGGTGCTCGTTCTGCTGTCGCTGCTGCAGACCTGCTCTGCCTTCCCCAAGTTGTTTTCTTGTTGCTTTTCCATGGAAAAAGAGGATTATTCTGGTTGCAATTTCCATGGAAACAATTACCATAAAGTATTGATTGCCCAGGATAGATTAGGAAGCATGAAAGGATAGAGGTTGTCTCCATGGAAACACGGACATTTCGAGCTTTCTTTTCCTTAAGAAAAGCGTGATTGTGGCTTTCCTCGGAGCAACTTTCTGGTCCAGTTGAAAATAATTTGGTGGTTTTAATTCAGTTGGTTTGTGTAATTGATAATCTGTTTTGATATCATTCCTATATCGCAAGGAAAAGTCTGGAATGGCATTTGCCTAAAAAAAAAGAAAGGATTTGTATCATTTTCACAGCGTTTTTCAGACTGAAAAGGAGCTGAATTGGATCATTAACTGTCGAGGAAAAACAGGTCAAAAATTGGCCTTTTCCTTCTGGAATGTGGTGTTTTGTAGGATTTTAATGGATGGATAAAGGAATCCCCAACTGGGACAGCTCCGGGTGGCACAGGGAGTTCAGCTCCTCCGGCTGGATTTGGTTTGGGAAGAGCTGAGGTTGGACTTGAATTCTTCTGATTTAGAATACTTTATTCCTCGCCTCAGAACCTGCACGGCTTCAGTTGCTGGGGGTGTTTTGGGCAATTCAGAAATTTCCTCCAGAGAAATGATGGGAGAGCAGATTCTTGTTTCAGGAATGGTTTGGATGCTCAGACCTTGTATCAGAGAATCCTGGAATGGTTTGGGTTGGAAGGAACCTTAAATCCCATCTCATTCCTACCCCGGACACCTCCCACTGTCCCAGGATGCTCCAAACCCATCCAGCCTGGCCTTGGGCACTGCCAGGGATCCAGGGGCAGCCACAGCTGCTCTGGGCATTCTATTCCACCCCTTTCCCACCCTCCCAGGGAACAATTCCTTCCCAATATCCCATCCAGCCCTGCCCTCTGGCACTGGGAAGCCATTCCCTGGGTCCTGTCCCTCCAGCCCTTGTCCCCAGTCCCTCTCCAGCTCTCCTGGAGCCCCTTCAGGCCCTGCAAGGGGCTCTGAGCTCTCCCTGGAGCCTTCTCCTCTCCAGGTGAGCACCCCCAGCTCTCCCAGCCTGGCTCCAGAGCAGAGGGGCTCCAGCCCTGGGGCAGCTCCGGGGCCTCCTCTGGAATTTCTCCATCGCTGTGCTGTTGCTCCCAGAGCTGTCCCTGGTCAGTTCCATTGGATATTTTTCCCAAATCGCTGGTTTCAGCGGTGCAAGGGGTTGGGATGTTTCTTGCCATTGTTTCTGCTGGAATTTATTTTCCCAGCTGTTTGTGCAGCGTTACAAATTCCACAGCTCCATGTAATATCGATGCCCTCTCCAGGGGGAAGAGTGGAGATTCTCAGAAGGAAAATGTGTATCCAATGTGTATTCCTGTTCCTGAGGAATTCCACATGGCGCGTGGATGGGAATTACTGGAATTTCATGGCAAGCTGGAAATTGGGAAGAGAGGCAAATGCAAAGGGATAAAGCAAATCTCCTGAATTTTCTGATTTTCTGGATAAGGCTTTGCCCCAAGTCGTTGTTATTATTATAATTATTAATTCGTATTAATTATTAATTAAGCAAAACAAATCCTTTCTGCCATTGGATTTTCCCTGTCTTGCTCCTGGATTGCATCCCTTAGACTTTGCAAAACTCTCCGAATTTCAGGCATTAAAAAATAATCCCGATAAAAGAATCCAGCCATCCTAAATCCCGGATTTCTCAAGAATTGTTTTAGGAGCCCGCTCTAAGCTGGGCTCAGCTCCACCACTTTAACCTGAGCCAGATGCGCCCCACAAAGGAGCGCTGCTCACTCGGACTGAATGAGTCCCTCTCCACTGGAAAACCAGGAATTCCCCTGGAAAACATCACCTGGGAATGGATTTTTTATATTTAGCTGGATACTCTGAAAAGCTGATTTTTGCTTTTATGGCTTTTTATCTGTTTTTTGCACCAGACTCCGGTGAGTTTTCCATAATTCCCCTTTTCAAATCGAAGGTTCGGAGCTGACCTCACTTCCCTTCCCTGCTCTGCATCATTCCTTACGTTTAGATCTCAATTATTCCCAGCAAATCCAACGTTTTTCCTGCTTTATCCCCCAAACCTTTCCTTTCTGTGCTCTGTCTTGGTGCTCTGCTTCCCTTCAGCAGCACCAGAGCTGATAAATATTTAGTGGGATATAAATAAGTACCTCGATCCCACATGAAACATTCCATCAATTAAATTTCCTGCTAATTGAAGGCAAAATTTGTTAGTCTGAAGGAAAATAATTCCATGAAGGCAGGAAAAATGGCATTTAAGAAGGAATGGGATTGTTTTGGCAGCTGTAAAACGATCGCAGGCTTTTCACACTAAATGTAATTATTTTTTACTCTTTTTAAGCTTTTTTTCCATGCAGATTGAGGGTGAGACCTTGCTGGGGATCTGGGAATTTCCCTGCCAGAATCCACAGACAGGAATGTACAAACTCCTGCTTTTCAGCAGGAAACAGTCAGGCTGTGGAGACAAAACAAAGGGGGTTTTTTAATATTCTTTTTTCATTCCAGGATATCTTTTTTTTGCCTTTTTTAGTGGTGTCAGGAATGTCTGGGGTTTGTGACTTTGATTCCAATTGTTTCTGTTTGTACTTGGATTTATGGAGTCACTCCCTGCTTTGGCATCACAAAATCCTGGAATGTTTTGGGTTGGGAAGGACCTTGAAGAGGATCCCATGGGCAGAGACACCTTCCCACTATCCCAGGCTGCTCCAAGCCCCATCCAACCTCAGCTAAAACCAGGAATACTCCATGTTTAATTTTGGAATCTAGGGGAAAACGGGAATTACGTTACACAGTAGATCTGCTGGAGCAAGAGGAAGGGGGTAGTGACAGGATCCAGGAAAAGCTGAGGATGACGGAGCAGATGAAAACCGGGAGCTGGAAGATCCACGAGTGTGTGGGCTGGCAGAAAATGTGGATCAGCAGGAGACGGAGCAGTCTGGCTGGAGGGGACAAGGCAGGCATTTAAAGCTGCAACCTGCCACTGGCACCGGGATTTGCTTCCCAAATTCCCGGTTTAGTCCCGAGCTGGCAGCAAGAAGCAGAGCTGCTGACGTGGGGCTGGAAGCAGAGTTTGTCCCTGGAGATCTGCAGGGAAAATTGGGATTTGTGGTGGAGACCTGGACTGAAGGACTTGGAGACGCCAGGGAAAGTCATAACGATTTGAACATTCCCATTTCACGTCCTTTTTCCTGGGAAAGAGCGAACAAATGGATTAGGGGAGGACGCAGAAGGTTCCTGTGCTGGGATACGAGGTGGGCTTGGGCTGATGAGTTCACTGAGGCAGGGAAGGGATCAGCCCTGGAACTGGGGACATTCCCACTGCTCCTGGTGCTGCCACCTGGGGATGTGCTGCTTCCTCCCGCTCCCGGAGCTGAACCTCTGCCCCAAAAGGGGGAAGAGCTGGGAAATCTCCAGCTGGGAATTTGTGCTGTGGTCACGGACGTTGCCCTGTGGAAACAGGAGCTGCTTGGGAAGGAGCCTGTTCAGTCCATTAATTGATCCCCAATTGAGGCAGAGTTTCCTGCCCAATATTCCCAATTTTTGTGTAATTCTTGGTGGCTTTGGAAGTTTCTTCTCGAACTCTGCTCTGGCAGTTGGTGCTGCTGGAGATTTTCCATCCCAGACTGGTTTGGATTGGGAAAGACCTTAAAGCTCATCCCATCCATGGGCAGGGACACCTCCCACTGCCCCAGGCTGCTCCAGCCTGGCCTTGGGCACTGCCAGGGATCCAGGGGCAGCCACAGCTGCTCTGGGAATTCCGTTCCAGGGCCTCCCCACCCTCCCAGCCAGGAATTTCTTCCCAATATCCCATCTAAGCTTTGTCACTGGGAAGCCATTCCCTGTGTCCTGTCCCTCCATCCCTTGTCCCCAGTCCCTCTCCAGCTCTCCTGGAGCCCCTTTAGGCCCTGGGAAGCTCCAAAAAGCTGGAATTCTGGAGCAGTGCCTGCGGGACCACTGCTCCTGGTGGAGGGGGCTCTTTTCCACCTGCTCTGCCCTCGGGATCTGTGGAACCACGGGAACAAGGCGAGGCTTTGGAGCTGAGCTGTCATTCCAGGCTCTCTCCGTGTTATCAATCTCATTTTGGTGTTATCGGAATCAAATCAGGGACAGCAGCGGTGGCTTTGTCACGGCGGCCCCAGAAAATCCCATTTTAATCAAGCCCAACCGTTCCTGTTTGTTCTGCAAAGTCTGAGGTGAATATTCCAATATCCAGAGGAATAACCCATTTTCTCTTGGAAAAGAGAATGTGTCCCTTGTCAGGCTCAGCAGAATTCCGGGATCAGAAATGTCAGGTGGAAAAGAAAGGGGATTTTTTGTTATTATTGAGGCCTTTGGTGACGTCTTTAATCTGCAGCTGAACCTCTTCCATCTTTTATGGACAGAGATGATTAAATATCCCTGCAAGGCACAGAGCAAACTCTGACTCTTCCACATCATTCCATCGGGTCAATCCGCTGGAATTCCAGCCCTTTCCCACAGCCCTGTGCTGCAGGAAGCCCAGCTGCAATTCCATGCTTTCAGTGCAAAGCAAACCCTTTAATCTCCAGCTGTCCCGGCCGCTGCTTCCCTGGAAGCTCAGGGGTTATTTTGTGTTCCTGGAAGGAATATCTGGAATATTGCGTGTGGTTTCCAGAATGTTATCTTGAATTTCATGGTTTGAAAGAATTAAATCAATATCAAATATTGATTTAAATGAATATAAAATACTGATTTAAATCAATATAAAATACTGATTTAAATGAATATGAAATACTGATTTCAATCAATATAAAATATTCATTTAAGTCAATATAAAATACTGATTTAAATCAATATAAAATACTGATTCAAATCAATATAAAATATTGATTTAAATGAATATGAAATACTGATTTAAATAAATATAAAATATTGTTTCAAATCAATGTAAAATATTGATTTAAATGAATATGAAATACTGATTTCAATCAATATAAAATATTGTTTCAAATCAACATAAAATACTGATTTAAATGAATATGAAATACTGATTTAACTCAATATAAAATACTGATGTAAATCTGTATAAAATATTTAAATGAATATAAAATACTGATTTAAATCAACATAAAACATTCCTTGAATGCCATGGAATGGTCACCACCAAAAACCAGGAGAGGTTGTGGTTTTTTATTGGGTTTGACTGAAGATTTGATTTCGATTTAACGGAAAATTCCCGATTAAAGTGCAGCAACTCATCCCAAACATTGGGAATTGACAGATTCCATGGGATCCTGGGAGTGGCTGCCAGGTTGGAGAACCCAAATCCAGGGATCCCATAAAACTGGGGTGGGAATTCTGTCCAGAGGTTTTGGATGGATGCAGAGACAGGAGAGGAGGCAGGTGAACATTCCTGGGAAAGAGGAGGTGCAGATTTCTGTGGAATTGAGTTCCCTGCATTTCCGTCCATTTCAGGAGCTGTTCCTGGGAATATTTGGAATATTCCTGGCACAGTTTACGGATCAGGAAGAGGTGTTAGGGATGGGAGTTGTGGGCGCTGGGATTGGGAAGGGCAGCGTTCAGCTGGCTGAGGTTCCTGCTGAGCTCCCTAACGAGCTGCCGGGGCAGTGAGCAGCGCCAGGGCTCTCAGTGGGCCTGCCTGTGCTGCAGGGAGAGCTGGATTCCCGGGATGTGGCTGGGGGAGCTGGGCTTGGAATTCCATGGGAAGAGCAGAATTTATCAGCCAGTGTTGCACTGCTCCAGTGCTGACTGGGACGCGTGGATCCAGCGATCCCGTGGGATTGTATTTTAGGAAAACGGGAATTTATCCCAGCAGTTGCCTTTGGCCAGGTCTCCAACTGCTCCTGAGAGATCAATCCCTGATTTTTAGCCTTCCTGAGGCCGATTTCCAGGGATAGGCTTTAAACTGAGGGGTTAAATGGGATATTGGGAAGGAATTCTTGGCTGGGAGGGTGGGGAGGCCCTGGGATGGAATTCCCAGAGCAGCTGTGGCTGCCCCTGGATCCCTGGCAGTGCCCAAGGCCAGGCTGGAGCAACCTGGAGTAGGGGAAGTGTCCCTGGGGTGGGAATGGAGCTTTAAGGTCCTTCCAAGCCAAACCATTCCAAGATTCCCTGATATTCCAACAGGATTTTGTTGGAGCCAAAGGTAATTGGATTAATTAGCTTCCCTCAGATAAGGAGAGAGTTAAAACTGGGAACAGAGCAGCTGAGAGCCAAAGGAATCGAACAAATCCCCCATTTCCATTTCCCAAATCCCCCATTTCCATTTCCCAAATCCCCCGTTTCCATTTCCCACACGGGGAGGAGAAAATTCCTCATGAAACCTGGGACTGAAATCCACATAAGGGCGGATTTGTCCAACCAACTGAATTATTCATGGCAGCTGCAATGGCAGGGAGGGGCTGCAGCGACATTAATTAATTAATTAATTAATTACCCCCCTCAGCCTCATTAGTGCCGCTGGAACCCCCTCGGTGGAATTCCTGCCGTGTCCAATTAGCAGCTCATTAATCCATCGGCGCCTGGTTCCTATGGAATCACATCCCATTTGTTTGGTTCTGATTTTGTTCCTTGGATTCTGATTCCCACTCGTTTCATTCTGGTTTTATTCATTCGGGACCATTTCCAGACAAAACAATTCCCAGCTGCTCTCCAAATCCCAAAAATTTAAACATTCCTGGGCCTAAAAAGTGATTTTTCCCGGTTTTTAAGTCTAAACACACCAATACAGGAGGCCGAGGTTTTCCAGGTGTGCTCCTCGTGTGGAGAACTTGGGAAAAAATCAGGCTCAGGCCAAGTTTCTGTTCTCCTGAATTCAGGAATAACCTTGCAGCTGAGGCTGCTCCCCCCTGGAATTGCTCCTTGGAGCGGCAAAGCCTTGGAGGTTTTCGGAGCTTCACCCTGGAGATTTTGGGGGAGCTTCTGGAAAAATTGGATGGTATCCATGAGGAATATGTGCAAGGTTCATGGAATCAGGGAATATCCTTGCAAGGATCCGCAAGGATCATTGATCCAACTCCTGGCCTTGGGACAATCCCAAAATCCCACCCTGTGCATCCCTGAGAGCGTTGTCCAAACTCTCCTGGGGCTCTGGCAGCTTTGGGAATGTTCCCGTTCCATGGGAAGCTGTTCCAGTGCTCCAGCACCCTCGGGGGGAGGGATTTTCCTGATGATTCCCTGGGAAGCTGTTCCAGTGCCCCAGCACCCTCGGGGGCAGGGATTTTCCCTGCTATTTACACAGGAATCAGCTCCAGTGGTGGAATTGAGACAAACTGATCGTGGTTCTGTGCTCCCTGGGATCCACATTTCCCTTCCCTGCTCATCCATGGCTTCAGCTGGCTCCAGCCTTCCTTGGCATCCATCTGTGGCACAGCAGATCCTAAAATCCCCTGAGGGCTGTGGGAATGCCAGGCATCGCAGCAGCTCCACATCCCATCCTTCGCAGCACCACGGTGTTCCCAGCAGCTCTGGGATTCCAGGAGAACCGGGGCAGTTTTCCTGCTGGGCAGCTGGATGGGCTCTGGCAGGGAGCAGAGCCGTGGTGGGGAGGAGAGGGACACATGGAGATGGAATCGGGATCCAGCCCCGCGTGGAATAATGGGATCTTTTCCCTGGGAGCTGAGCTGGATCCTAATGAAGCATTCCTTGGGCAGGCAGAGAAATGTCACGGATCAGCTGGGAATTCTCTCATGTAGGGAACAAAAACCATCCCAGGATTTCTGTGTTGTGCCAATCCCTTCAGAAAATAGGGAAAATCCCATATCCAAGCTGCTCTCTGGGGGAAAACACCAATAAATCCCATCCTACTGCAATAACTGGGATTATTGCTGCAGTAATTGGGATTTCAGCCGGCTGGGAATGGCAGGAATGGGGGGTGACACCTGTGGGGTGACACCTGTGGGGTCACACCTGGATATTTGGGATTGTCTTGCTTCAAACAGGGAAATCCCCCCCCAAAAGTAATTCCCAAGAAGCGGAGGAGTTCTGGGATTTTTGGGTTTGTGCAGTGTCTGAGTCCCTTCCTTGTGAGGGAAAACACAGCTGGATGAAGGAGGGAGAGGATTTATCCTCCTCAAATCGACTTAAATGGAAAAACCAGGAATTCTCGGCTTGCAGGGATTTGCTTCAGTCCACAAGGCACCAAACCTGGTACATTTGGGATTTGTAGCCCCAAATCCTGGTCTCTAATAGGCCAAATTTTTTGGGATGAAGAGGATCAAAGCAAGGAGCAGATTTGTGTCCAGGCTCTCAGATTATCTTGGATATTGGGGCAGTTTCAGTCATCCAGAACTTCCAGGAACAGTAAATTCCATCACTTTTCCAGTAGGATCTTCAAGGGGATTCTCATCATCTTCTTGTCCCCATAATCATGAAGTTATAAACTCATGGAATGGTTTCAGTTGGAACAACCCTCGTGAGGATTTCTGCCCCAAAAGCTGCTAAAATATTGTCCTAAATAAGAGAAAATCTCATTCCTGCTTCACGGGAATAAAAATTGCTGCTATTTGGGATAATTTGGGGGAGATCCATAAAAACACATCCAAATCCCATCCGTGGAGTCTCTCCTTGGTGACTCAATTTTTTGTGGATGACAGGAGGTGAAATTTCACCTGAAATCCCTTTTTCTCCTCTTCCCTTCCCCCATTTCCATGAATGAACATTCCCTTTTCTTCTCCCGTGAGTTGCCCACTCAAGATCTGCTTCTGGTTTTCTGTGAATTATTTGAGGGCTTTTGCTGCGGTCAGAACCCAATAATTTCCTTCAAAAGCACAGTTCAGACCCCCCCAAAATCCAGAATTTCAGTAGAGTTCTATATTTTCAAATGGTCATCCCAGATTTGACTCCTCTCAGCGGCTGGGATGGTTCCCAGGGCATTTCTTTGGTGATGAAGAGATTAAAACTCAGTTTTAACGAGAAATTTCAGCTCATTTTCAACATTCAGCACAAATATCTTTATCCATAAAAGCCCTAAAATTCCCTGCCCTGTGCTTCACCTCAGCTGCTTCAACTTCAGAGTGTCAGGATGCTTCCTTTCGTTGAAAATTCCTCGATTTATGGTGGAAAAAACCCCCTAAAATGCAATGTTTACTCCAAAGCTGTGATGGGCAGAAGATAAATCTTCCTCATTTCCAAACATTTATACAAGGAAAAGGAAAATCCATCCAAATCCGAGGGAAGAATCTCCGGAGAACAAATAAAACTTGAGGGCTGTGGAAGGATTTCACTCGCGGGTTTGTTTTGTGCAGTGTAAAACACGAAGTCAGGATTTTGGAACTCTTGTTTTCCAGCTCATTTTTAATTTGATTAAGTTGTTTTTAATGTTTCATTTCCCTGAGCAGCCCAGCAGTGCAACTGATCAGAAATGTTTGATGATCTGCTCGGTGCACAGCAAAAATACCCTGGAATTTATGGAAGTATCCAAGGATCCGACCCAGCAGGGGAATGACCCAAAATTATGGATTTGTGGAAGAAAGAATTCCGTGATTTTTGGTATTTTCTTAGGAGAAAATTTCAACTTCACAGTAGAATTTCAGGGTGAATTCTTTTAAATTTCAGGATGAATTCCTGTAAATTCCAGAGGGAATTCGTCTAAATTGATCTTGCCAGGTGGTTTTTGAATAGAATTCCATTGGCATCTCTTTACCTGCAATGTTACAGAGGTTTTCTCCAGGAAAACCAGCGAGGAATCATCAGCACAAGAGGATTGGCCAACATATTTTCAATTAAACTCTCCAATTCCTTGATCTAATTCCGTTATCCCAGAATCATTAGGGCTGGAAAAGAGCTCCAGGATCAAGTCCAAGCTCCAGGGAATGAATCAATTTTCCCTCCTGGTTGTTTCAGGTTTGTCACCTCAAGGTTTTCTTTGATTGTCTCAGGTTTGTCATCTCAAATTTTTCTTTTAACCCTGGTGCAGCGGATCCTAAAATCCAAATCTCCCAATTTATTTTGTATTTTCAAAGGGCCAAGCGATTCTTTTCCTCAAGCACAGTTCCGTGGGTTCATTGTTTGGGTGGATACAAAGATTCCCTCCTCCAATAATTGAGATAAGTGTGTTTTCCTTGGGTTCCATTCCTAATAAAACAGTTGGGATTTCACATCTCAGGGGCTAAAAATAGCCAGGCCTTGGCTTTAATTACAGAGTTTTCTTTTCCCGAGGATTTGTGTGCGCTGGAGGTTGGAAGGGTTTTGTTTCCAAGGAAACAAATGCTCTGTGCTCACCGTGCATCCAATGGTTCCTGCAGGAAAATGCCACCGCCTTGGGAGGTGGCCTCACCTCTCCAGCAGCACCTGGATTCCCATTTCCCTGGAACTGGGAGTGTTTGTCTCCAGTTGCTGTTGGGATTGTGTGGGAGGGGTGGTGGCCCCATCCCAATCCCGGCCTCTCGGGTCCGTGGGGTCACTTTGTGCTCCAGGGGCTCTTGGGAGATGTGGGGCTGCAGGAGCATCGTTTACAGCTGGGATGGCACCCCTGGGATGGATCCCAGGAATGACACCCCTGGGGTGGATGCCAGGAATGGCACCCTTGGGGTGGATGCCAGGTATGGCACCCCTAGGATGGATCCCAGGAATGGCACCCCTGGGGTGGATCCCAGGAATGGCACCCTTGGGGTGGATCCCAGGAATGGCACCCCTGGGATGGATCCCAGGAATGGCACCCTTGGGATGGATCCCAGGAATGGCACCCCTGGGATGGATCCCAGGAATGGCACCCTTGGG
>VZRS01013436.1:50694-66409 GCA_013398055.1 Ifrita kowaldi
CCAGGAATGGCACCCTTGGGATGGATCCCAGGAATGGCACCCCTGGGATGGATCCCAGGAATGACACCCGTGGGGTGGATCCCAGGAATGGCACCCCTGGGGTGGATCCCAGGAATGGCACCCTTGGGATGGATCCCAGGAATGGCACCCCTGGGGTGGATCCCAGCTCTGCTTTCACATGGAAGAGTCAATTCCAGAGTACAGGAAGGAAGCCAGAGTGGTTTTACACTTCTGCGTGGTGAGAGGACCCAGGGAATGGCTTCCCACTGCCAGAGGGCAGGGCTGGATGGGATATTGGGAAGGAATTCCTGGCTGGGAGGGGGGGGAGGCGCTGGAATGGAATTCCCAGAGCAGCTGTGGCTGCCCCTGGATCCCTGGCAGTGCCCAAGGCCAGGCTGGACACTGGGGCTGGGAGCAGCCTGGGACAGT
Source organism: Ifrita kowaldi (assembly GCA_013398055.1). Lineage (NCBI taxonomy): Eukaryota > Metazoa > Chordata > Aves > Passeriformes > Cinclosomatidae > Ifrita > Ifrita kowaldi. The sequence goes on from VZRS01013436.1 coordinate 51,124, forward strand.
GGGAGGTGTCAGGGCTGAAATAGGATGAGCCTTAAGGTCCCTCCCAACCCAAACCATTCCAGGATCCCAGGATTTTGGGAATGGCTGGTTTTCTGTGTTGCAGCTGTCGGGGGTACAGAGCAGTGCCTTCGGCAGCTGTGAGGTGGGGAAGGGCAGAGCAGTGCCACGGGGAGAGGCTTCCCAATCCCATCCCCATTCCTCTGAAAATCAGGGAAATGGGAGCAATAAAAATCGGCCTGAAAATCCCAGGAATGGGCGAACACCTTGGAAAGAGTCCAGATGCCAAAGTCCAAATGTTTTTGTGTGAGTGGAGGGGTTTTGGGGAAAACTTTGGGAAGAGCCTCTCTTCTCCCTGTTCCAAGCTAGGGATATTTAGAGGAGAAGGAACGTAGTGCTAAGGAATTCCAGTTAAATTCATACATTCACCACGTGGAATATTCTGGGAATCAGGATTAAATCCCTCAAAGGACTTGAACCTTTCCCTGAAAACTGCTCTGGGAGCAGCCCTTCCTCAGGAGATCCAGAGGGGCTCCGGGAGAGCTGCAGAGGGACTTCCCAAAGCCGTTCTTTTGTTTGGAAGTTGGTTGCTGAGCCTCCTCGGAGAACAGGTGCACCCAGGTGGAATTTGAAGGAATATCCACTTTTATTCCCAAGGGAGCAGCTCCAAGGCTCTGCTTTTCTGTAGCGGGCTCTGCATAACAAAGCTCAGCTTAACTGTGTGCAGCTAAGCCTGGGAAATGTTCTGGCACATCCACTCTTCCCAAATTATTTAGAAATTAGCGCTGTTGTGAACGTTCACAGTTCCTGGCGTGCCAAAATCTCCTGGCTTGGCTGAGAGCACGGAGAGATGAATATTAATGAGCTGCTGGGGGTTGGAATGGGAGTTATTTTCCATGGAAAAATAACTGCTGTCAAGAGAAGTTCGTTTTGTGGCAGAAATTTAAGGTAGAATTGAGAGGCGAGCTTCAGTGTGTTGGAGAAATGATCCCAGAGTTCCAGACTGGTTTGGGTTGGGAGGGACCTCAAAGTTGATCTCATTCCTTGGGCAGGGTCACATTCCAGCCTCATCCAACCTCATCATCCGAAGGATGTATGGAACTAAATCCCACTGCTGGTTGGTTTTCCAGTATGGAACTAAATCCCACTGCTTGTTGGTTTTCCAGTATTTCCGCTTCTTCCGTTGTCAGAAGGGGTTTGGGAAACTGAAGATTCCCAACTTTTCAGGGCTTGGGAGCCGTTTTAGAGTGAAAATCCGGGCTTGGTGTGTTTGCTACAGGGGATGAAGAGCTTTGTCCTTAGGATTGACAGTAGGACCCTTCCCTCCTGCTCCAAGGCACGGGGTCCTTGCATTCCCAGCTTTTCTTTGGAAGCTGTCGGGATGGGACAGTGGTGACACCGGGCAGCCTTCAGGAGCTGCTGGTGGCCGTTTGCAAAGATTTGGGATCTTCTCCTCCTGGGATTCACCTGGGATCACCCTGGCCGTGGTGGGTGTGGGGGTTGAAGCGATAAGGAATAACCTGTGGAAAACAGGATCAAATTCCCCTGTCTGCTCTGGGCTTTCCTCCCCACCACAAAATGCGGCGGAACGGGAAGGGGTGTGAAACATTTCCGTGCTCCCAGATGGGTTTGTGCTCCCAGGAACTCGAGGGCTGGTGGGAGCGGGCGCTGCGGGACGGAGCAGGAAGGAGCAATCCCAGTGCCGGGGGGAAAGCGCTGCTCTCTCCCCGGATCCTGGCAGGAAATCGCTCCTTAAGTGGCGCTCCCAAATTGTCAGCTGCTTGTTTTAACACAAAATGTGTGAAAATCCAGCCCTGCCTCACTCCAGGAGATGGGAAAGCTCTGGAGAGAGCTTGGAGACAGGGAAAAAAAACCTGTGGAGGGTTATAAGTCATAATATTATGACCTATTCCAGAGGCAGTGATTTTATTCCCGTATAAATCAGCGCTATGGAGGAGGTGCAGGGAAACCAGGAATGTTTGGGGATGCTCAGGGCCTTCCCACCCCCATCCTGCTCCTTGTTCCCTGTCTGAGGATCCGGATCTTTGTGCTGGGACCTGAATCCAAACCCAGCTTTGGATGCTCCGGGCTGGAAACGCCCAGGGCTGTTTGTGGGGTTCTCACTCATCCAGGAACATCCAGGGGCTCCACTTCCCTTCGGGCCTGCAGGTGGGAGTGGGAAGAGGGAAGAGAATTCCGGCAGCTGCTTTTCCAGATGGTTTCCCTGCTGGAGGGGGACCCGGAGTCAGGGCTTGGAGAGCTTGGGAAGCCTCAGGATGCTGGATGGGAGAGACGGCTCATCCCTGATCATCCCACAGGGGTCCTGATCCACAGGGAATTGCAGCTGGAGCAAAGGAGGCTCAGGGGGGACCTTGTGGCTCTGCACAACTTCCTGACAGGAGGGGGCAGCCGGGGGGGGTCGGGCTCTGCTCCCAGGGAACAGGGACAGGAGGAGAGGGAACGGCCTCAGGCTGGGCCAGGGGAGGCTCAGGGTGGACACCAGCAGGAATTTCCCCATGGAAAGGGTGGTCAGGCCTTGGAACTGCCCAGGGAGGTTTGGAGTGCCCATCCCTGGAGGTGTCCCAGGAAGGGCTGGAGGTGGCACTCAGAGCTCTGGGCTGGGGACAAGGTGGGGATCAGGCACAGCTTGGACTCGATGGCCCTGAAGGGCTTTTCCAGCCTCAGTGATTCCATGAATTCCAGCACTTTCCCCTGTTGCTTCATTTAGTTTCACCCCGAGAGCAGCCAGCACGGCTGCTCCTCTGGCTGAGGGAATACCTGCATTCCAAAGATGTGCAGCATCAAAGGGATTCCAGTTCAGGCCCAAGGTCTGTGCTGGTTTCTGCTCCTGTCAGATGGAGGGGGCCGGGTTTTCCTGGAATCCCTTCCATGCTGGGAACCCACATCCCTGCAGCAGCTTCTCCACAACCTGTGACAGCTCCAGAGGCTGGAAGGAGCCGAAGTGGAGCATAAAAGATGCAGTAAAACGGGAGGTCAGGATCTGGTCCAGGTGGGAAGCTGGGAATGTGCTGGGAGCGCACGCTGCTCATTCCCAGCCGTGCTCCCGTCAGTGTGTGCCGTGAGGATGGCAGCAGAGCTGGTGTTGATGGAAAATAGATCCAAACATTCATTAATTGCCAGCTCAGCGAGTCCCAGACCCCTTTGCTCAAAGCAGCTGCCGCTGTTGAGTCATTTGGTTGGAAAATTTTCAGGAACTTTGCAGGGATGAGATGATTTTCCTTCTTTTCTTTCTGTCTTTCCATGTTTTCGTTCTCTCTGCTCCTTTTCCTGCCTCTGTCCCGCTCCCCCCCCCAGTCTGGTGGCTCTGTCTGTCAGTTCAGCCCCTCTGGGTGAACCTTCAGTCTGCTTGGAAACGCCTCCTCTTCCACGCTGAGCTCCTTGGATAGAGCATTACCCGCTGGAAAACGGGATTTTATTTATGGGAAGAGGGGAAGGGAAGTGTTGGTGAGAAAGGCGCAGGGGAGGTGTCGGCTTGGGGAAGGCGAAGGCTCCTGGGGGCACTTTGGGGTCGGATTTGTGGAGCCCAGATCGGGGCTGGGTCGGGAGCAGCGCTCCAGAAACGGCAAATTCCTGCTGAAAAATGACCTTTAGGGATCCCATTTTTGGAAAACGTCAAATGCTTCTGCCAACTCCTGACAGTTTTTATCCAGAGCTCCATAAACTGAGAACAACCTTCTGGAATGAGTCCAGAGCAGGCCCTGGAGCTGCTCCAGGGATGCAGCCCCTCTGCTCTGGAGCCAGGCTGGGAGAGCTGGGGGTGCTCACCTGGAGAGGAGAAGGCTCTAGGGAGAGCTCAGAGCCCCTTGCAGGGCCTGAAGGGGCTCCAGGAGAGCTGGAGAGGGACTGGGGACAAGGGATGGAGGGACAGGACACAGGGAATGGCTTCCCACTGCCAGAGGGCAGGGCTGGATGGGAGATTGGGAAGGAATTCCTGGCTGTAAGGGTGGGAAAGGGGTGGAATGGAATTCCCAGAGCAGCTGTGGCTGTCCCTGGATCCCTGGAAATGTCCAGGGCTTGGAGCAGCCTGGGACAGTGGGAGGTGTCCCTGCCCATGGATGGGCTTTAAGTTCCCTTCCCACCCAAACCATTCCAGGATTCCAGGATTTAATGTGCCAGCACCTGGCACACCAAATCTCCTGCAGGTTTCAAGCCACCCTGCAGCAGGTACAGCTCATTATTTGCTGGATAGAATTCCCAAATTTCTGGAAAAAGTCGATTCTCTGAAAATCAGGGTTTGTGAGTGAATTACCGTGAGCAGGTCTGCGTTCTGTGAGCTGCACTAAGTGTATTTTTCAGGATTTCATGGAGAACGGGGGTGTTTATTGTAAGGTTGGCAAAATAATATTCCTGGAGTTCTTGGGCAGCCTGTTCAGGAAAAAGAAAGGAATTAGAATTGCAAACCAGGATTTCATCATCCTCAATCAGTGTGGCCAGCGAGGAGGGATGAATGGAAAGCTGCTCAGGAGCCGCAGCAGTCGCAGCCTTCCCCGGCCCATAAATGGCTTTGTGCTCCCAGAGTGCCCCTGGCACGTGGCAAAAACCGCAGGAATTCCGGTATTTGGGAAAGGGTCGCTGCTGCCCCAGGGAACAGGGAATAAAACGCCAGGAGCAGCGTGGGGGAGGTTCCTTCCGGGGTGGATTTTGGTGATCAGCCGGGGTGGTTGTGCGTTATCCCGATTATTCCGTAATTAGCAGCGAGGAGGAAGAAAACCATGGCTGGAAACAAATTCAGGATTGATTTCTCTGGGGTGGAAGCCCCATCTTGCATTAGTGCAGCTCTTCAGTCAGGGAGGGCAGAACACTGAATACACTTATTTTTATATGCTCTGCTTCTGGTTTGTCTCGAAATTCCCAAAATATCCACTGCTGCTGCTTTCCAGGCTGCTGTGAGGACAGGGAACATTCCTGAGCCTCCACAGGATCCTGCTGCTGATTGAGGGGATAAAGGTGCCCGAGCGCTGAGGGCCTGGAGAGTTTCAAGGCAGCAGCAGAGCAGGGGCTGCCTTATGTAACTCTGCTGAAAGATGTGGAAAAAAAACCCCATTCCGGGCTGGTTTTCCGGTTTTGAGCGATTTTTCAGGAAATGTCTGAGGTTTCCCTGGAGGAGCATCAGTGTTGGGGCTGCCAGGCTGGCCCAGTGGGAGGAGGGCTCCTCGTTAGCGCCGCTTGCGATGGCTGATTAATAAATAGATGGAGTCTGGAGATGCGGCTTTGGATCCAAATGGACAATTTGGGGATTTGGGAAGCATGTGGGAGTGGCAGGGAGGGAGGCCCGGTGGGTTCTGATCCCAGCCCTGGGAGCTTTATCCCTTTCTGTCCTGCTGATCCTGCAATTCCTGGGCTTGCACTCGGGATAATTATTGAACTGTCTAAGAAACTACAGGAGAAAGATCCCAGGGAATGATTATTATCCTTCCCAGCCAGCCACCCTGTGATTACTGCCATGCTCCTTGCAATTAGCCACGTCAAATTCGGGATGCTGGATACAGGGATAGGCTGGATCGTGAAGGGAGACGCCAGAAAAAATGGGAACGGGGAGGGAAAATGCACAAACCCAGCGTGGTGGGGTAGGAAAAACCAGCAGCTCCTGGAAGTGTCTGCTCCAGAATTAGCAGGGAATTATTTGGGCTTTTTTTCTGAGAACAATGAGGAGAATGTTGGTGGCCAATGTGGCACATGTTCATTCAACAGGGTGGGGTTTTCCAGGCATGGAGGGACAGGACACAGGGAATGGCTTCCCACTGCCAGAGGGCAGGGATGGATGGGATATTGGGAAGGAATTGTTCCCTGGGAGGGTGGGCAGGCCCTGGCACAGGGTGCCCAGAGCAGCTGTGGCTGCCCCTGGATCCCTGGCAGTGTCCAAGGCCAGGCTGGAGCACCCCGGGACAGTGGGAGGTGTCCCTGCCATGGGATGGGATGGGATTTAAGGTCCCTTCCATCCCAAACCATTCCATGATTCCATGATTTGGATACCTCTGTGTATCTGGGTATTTACCTCCATCCATGGATGTTCAGCACCTTTTCCATGGATAAGATGCAGAATTCCATGGTCTCCACAAAATTCTTCACCACTGAGAGTAACACTGGCTCCTGCCAAACCAGATTGGAGATGCAGCAAGGCCAAGGAGAGGTGAAAACCTTCGGAGTGTGGATTATCCATACTCCATCCTGACCTTTTCCTTATACCTTTAATTTGCCCCTATTTTTATAAATATTTTCTATTTTTATAAACAATGCCAATAGAAAAACATGAATAGAAATGAATAATAATGACTAGAAATGAATAATGAATAGAAGAATACGGATTTATGTCTCATCTCCCGGTTAGAGGAGAGAACCACACCATTTTTGCAGTTGGGAAGAGCCTTTCCTTAGCTTTGAGTGCGTCGGAGCAGCCTGGGAGGCTGAGTGGGGATGGAATGACACTGCCACTCTCCTCCTTCCCTGTATTTTTAAATTGGATTTGGCATCTTAATCGCTGCAACAGCTCCTCGTTCCGCCTTTCCTGCTCGGAGTTACTGCAGGGAGCGGGGCTGGGATTATGGATCCTCTGAGATCCATGGGGTGACCCCTGCTCTGTCCCCTGCTGTCCCCTGCTGCTGCTTTGGCACCCCTTCCTTGGGAATAGGGAATGTTACGGATATCTGACGGCTGATGGAACTTACCCATCACCTATAGAAATCCCATTTATCCATCCCCTGTCAAATCCCATTTATCCATCCCCTACACAAACGCATCACCTATAAAATTCCCCTTTGTGCCCGTTTCCCGACACCTCCGATTCCAGCCGATGGATAAAATCCCTTCCCTTGGTTGTCAAGGTGAAACGTCTGGAGACGTTCAGGGAGAAGCCAAAGCCGGTGAAAGGAGGATGTTTCCGTGCCAGCTGCGCGTTCGCTGCCCCTGAACTTTGCGCTCCCCGCGGGGGAAGCGCCGCGCCCGCCCGGCCCCATCGGCGTCCCTTTGTCACCCCCGCGAGGTGCGGGCGGGGCAGGGCGGCGTGGGCAGCTCCCTGCCAGCATTCCCGATCCATCGCCCGGCGCCGCTGGAAGCGCTGTCCTTCTCCTGCATCCCTCCGTCCTCGGCTCTCCCAGCCCTGCCTTTGTCCCCGGGTCCCCTCCCGGCTCCGGCGGGGGCGCGGGGCGGGGGGGGGCCGGAATTTCGGGAGCCGCTCCCGGGCGGATGCAGCCCCATTCCCACCCACCCCTGACGTCTCCATGCACCAGGGAGCCGCGGCGGGTTTGATGTGGAGCGGCGGGATTCGGATCCTGTAAATCTTGTAAAATTCCATTTCATGCGGACAGAGCCGCGAATCCGCCGGCGCTGCGCGGGGCGAGGCTGCGGCTGGTCCGTGCTGCCGGGATTTTCCCGCAGGCACGGCACCTGGAGCCGGGCAGGGATGGGCAGGGCTGCGAGCCCGTGCGGAGGCACAGCCCCGCTGCCGGGGGACAGGAGGGGCAGCGGCAGTGACAGGAGGAGCGCAGAGCGCTCCGCTCGCCGCTCGCACTGACCCCTGGCAGGGAGCTGGCAGCGCTTTCCTGCCGATCCCGCTTTGGCGGGATGGAAAATCCAGGCCTTTCCCCACCGAGCCCCGCTCCCGGCTGCCTGTAACCCCTCAGCTGGAGCTGCATCCCTGCTGCACCCCGGGAATCTCATCCCTGTGGATGCTCCGCGGGAGGGACCCACCAGCGGAGTTTCTGCAGCGTCACAAAACTTTCGGCTCTGAAGGAAGGAGGGATGTGACCTGGAAAGGAGAAACAGGAAAAAGGGGATGTTGCTGCAGCTTGGAAAAGCCTTTTCCCCCCTGTCTCAGGATCACTGGAAGGGATTATACAAATGAGAGCAGGAAACTGCAGGCAGGGGGCTGCCAGAAATAGATTCATTTTCTCTTTCTCCTGCTAGAAATGAAGAAATTTGGGAGTCCATAGAGGCTGTTCCACAGGCACCCCCACTGTTTGATTCCTCCTCTAGAAAGTGACATCCACCTGCAATGGGAGTTGCCATGTAATCCCAAAGAATAAAAACTCCTGGAAACATCTCCGTGCCGCCGAGCCAACTTCAGAGAGACCCAAGTTTGGGATAAGCAGGACATGTCCTGCCTCTTCTTGGATGATAGAAGGGAAGGATCAGCCGGGAAGATGTTAAATATTAATATTTTACCCAACCGCCGCCATTCGTGGATTTGGTGAGTATGCCATGGGTTTGTCCGGATCGCAGCAGTTCTGGTGGGCTCAAAAGCTTGGAAATCAGGATTTTTCCTGGCTGGAAAGCAGCTGCTGGACGGGAGCGTGGATAAGGGGGTTCCTGGAGCTGTGGGGCTGCTGAACATTTTCTTCTCCGATCTTCCCTGCTCAGAGTTTGATCTGAGGCGCCCTCGTGACGCCTCTGAACAGGGACTGTGGGGACAGGGTAGGGAAAGGATGGAAAACTTCCTGTTGTCCTGGTTTATTTTCCTTCTCAGGTGTTTATGAACCTCAGCTTTCCTTTAAAAATTAACGAGCCCCAAAACGTCCTTTCCCTGGAGCGATTTGGCGGTGCCACCTCGGCACCTTCTGCGGGCTGTGGGCAGCCCCTGTTGCATTGTAATGAGCAGCTGGAGCAGCTGCTGCTGCCTCTGCTCCGGCCAGGGCAGGGCCACAGGGACAGGACAGGGAATTCCAGAGGCATTTCCCAGGCTGGGGTTGGGAGACAGCACCAAAATGTTGTTTTATAGGTGAAGATCCGCTGGTGGAGTTCGGGGCTGGAGTCTTTGGGTGGTGTGATGCGTGTGGATAATCTGTGGAATCTGTGAGAATACAGAGATAATTCTGTATTTTAGATACTCAAATCCTGCATTCTGGGATCTCACCCATGCACAGATACTCTGGTTTTACACAGAATTCATTCTCTGGGATCTCAGTAGGGCTGAGTTTCACCCTGGGATGAACCTACAGCTCGATATTTGTAGGTAGGAATAAAAGTATCCAGGCTCTGAGCCTTGGGATGCTGCTGGGGAGGGACAGGGCTGGGCTGGGCTCTCCAGAGCACGACCTGCTCCTCAGGGACAGCCCTGTGTGGACTCCAGGGACAAGAGAACGGGAAGGGAGACATTTAGAGAAGAGGAAAAATGCAGGGCCTGGATTAAAGTCATGGAATCCTGGAATGGGCTGGGTTGGAGATCATCCCATTCCATCCCATTCCATGGGCAGGGACACCCCTTCCACTGTCCCAGGCTGCTCCAGCCTGGCCTTGGGCACTGCCAGGGATCCAGGGGCAGCCACAGCTGCTCTGAGAATTCTATTCCAGGGCCTCCCAGGGAACAATTCCTGCCCAACATTTCTTCCTAACACCCCATCTAACCCAACCCATCTGGGAATTTTTCCCACGGCTTTCCCTTGGTGTTCTACAGGGGCAGTGGTTGGTTTGGTTTGGGAAGTTCCTCCTGAGGAGGAGCCCCAGTGAACCAAGAAAGAGGAGTATTGGGTGGGAAGTGTTAATTAATTTACCAGAGTTACAAATGAAGGGAAGAGGAGAGACCGTGGGGATGAGTTATGGACAGCTGAGGGAATCATGGAAATGAGGAAAGAACCCCATTTCTGTGGTTGCAAGAGAACAGAAATAATTTTAGCGCTAGGAACTGAAACAAACCCTGAGCACCCCGAAATCCCAGCAGGGGAGGTTGGCAGGGATGGGGCCTGGGACAGATCAGAGCCATCGGATCAGTCAGGGAAGTTCCAGGTAATTAAAGCTGTGCAGCTCAAAGGGAGCTTTGTCAGGGGATGGATTTAGGAAGGAAGGAAGGGATAAAGTTATCCCATAAAAACTCCCTTCACCTGTGCCCAGGTGGAAACAAAGCCAGTTCTTCACCACGTGCTGGCCTAGCTTGAGTCAGACTGAGCCTTGCTAATCCTGACCTATCTTGAGTCAGGCTGAGCCTTGCTAATCCTGACCTGCTAATCCAGCTCCTGGTCGCTGTTCAGAGCCCATGTCGTGGCTGAGACTCATTCATTCCTGGTTGAAATTTCTTCAGGGATTTCTTTCCTCTGGAATGAGGTTTTTAGGCTCCTTCGGAGCTTCTCCCTCCTCTGTCCTATCATCCAAACAGAAACTCTTACCTGGATCTTCCCCCTGGCCTGGGGGAAGGTGTCCTGCCCATGGCAGGGTTGGATTAGATGCCCTTTCAGGCTCCCTTCCAGACCATTCCATGATTCATTCCATGGATGGCCTTCAGCTTCCATGCCCTCCCCCAGGTTCAGGAGAGGAGCCGGTGCCTTCCATCCCCGTGGGCAGTGTGGGACATCGGCCACTGCTGCTTTTGGGGTGCACAGGGGAGGGCTCTGCTCTGTGCTCAGGGGTGGGAATGGGGCTCGGGAGCACGTTCTGGGGACATGGAAACTGGGATTGCACCGGCACAGCCGTTCCTGCTGGACAAATGTGGGAATTCATGGTTGCTCACAGGGATGGCTCCAAACTCAGGCCTGGCCCCTGCACTGGAGCTGCAGAGGCTGAACCTTGGTGGGGGGGAGCAGAAACTCTGTCCTGGTATCAAGTGGTGGGAGCAAATGCCAGGATTTCTGACAGCTCAGGAATCTTGGAGAGGTGCTCCACAGCTCCCAGCTAGCAGCTGGAGTGGCAGGTCCTCCTGGAACACAAACAGAGTTATCAGGGAGCAATAACCACGGATTAGGAGTCACCCCGACCTTGATCCCCTCAGCTCCCCTGGGTCTGGCTGAGGTGCTGCAGGTGGGTGTGAGCCTGGAGGGGTTTCCATAGTGTGGGACCATAATCATGGAATTACTGAGGTTGGAAAAGCCCTCTGAGTCCCCCAGCACTGCCAAGGCCAGCACCGCCCCGTGTTCCCAGGTGCCACATCCACAGGGCTTTTAAATCCCTCCAGGGATGGGGACTCCACCCCTGCCCTGGGCAGCTGTGCCAGGGCTGGAAAGGAAGACATTTTCCCAAATATCCAATCTAAACCTTCTCTGGCACAGCCTGAGACCGTTTCCTGTTGTCCTGTCCCTGTTCCCTCGGAGAAGAACCTGACCCCCCCCTCACTTCACTGACAAATTTCACTTCAATTTTTATATTGAGTTTCAAAATACTCGAGGTTTGCTCTGGGAATTAACACTCTCCAAACCTGTGGGTTAAGCCTTCCAGTCACCTTATTTCCATGGATTTTAGCTGGATCTTAAACCATTTTGGTTTTCCTCAAGGATTAATTCCTCAGCCTCCTATAAATAGGCAGGATTTCCAACAAAGCCATGATTTATATGCAGGAGGTAGATTTGAGAGACAGAACTCTGAAATCTGCAGGCACAATTTAGGAAGGAGAGGCCAAATATTTCTCCTGTGCTCACAAGTGCCTGGAGGAAGCACAAAGAACTCGCTGTGTCTGCAGCAGAGACAATGCCTGCCTGGAAGGGAATTGGGGATAAAACGCTGGGAATTAATTGGCAGCGTTCGGCTGGGCGGGAGGCTGGATATGGAGGGATTCCGGTGGAGGATGGGGTTGGCATTTCGTGACCTTTCCCTTCTCTTCAGGCTGGGGCTTTTCAAGTTGTTCCTGGCTGTGTTTTCCTGCTGCTTTTGAAAGGCAGCAGATAAGAGTTTGGGGCTGCTCCTGACGTGTTTACATTTCCATATTTCCATTCATTATCTGCACTTCCAGGGGGAGCATCTGGGCAGCTTCACTGGGATGGGAAACTTCTCAGCCACATTCATGGACATCTCTGCCTGTCATGCACACAGAGCTGTCTTTCCAGGCTATTCCTCCTCCTCCTCCTCCTCCTCTTCCTCCTCCTCCTCCCTGCCTTGTCCAGGAGTTGCATCCGAGTCCTCCCTGGCTGCAGAGACCCCTCGCGATGAGCCTGGGTGGAGGAGCTGCTCCCCTTTGGGGGTCTCCAGTGAGCATCCCCTGGGACAGTGACAGCCAGGGATGAGCAGGAAGCCCCAGGACAACTTTCTCTGGTTCATGTGACTGCAGAAGGACCTGGAGCTGCTGGAGAAATCCAGAGGAGGCCCTGGAGCTGCTCCAGGGCTGGAGCCCCTCTGCTCTGGAGCCAGGCTGGGAGAGCTGGGGGTGCTCACCTGGAGAGGAGAAGGCTCCAGGGAGAGCTCAGAGCCCCTTGCAGGGCCTGAAGGGGCTCCAGGCGAGCTGGAGAGGGACTGGGGACAAGGGCTGGAGGGACAGGACACAGGGAATGGCTTCCCAGTGCCCGAGGGCAGGGATGGATGGGATATTGGGAAGGAATTGTTCCCTGGGAGGGTGGGGAGGGGCTGGGATGGAATTCCCAGAGCAGCTGTGGCTGCCCCTGGATCCCTGGCAGGGTCCAAGGCCAGGCTGGAGCAGCCTGGGACGGTGGGAGGTGTCCCTGCCCATGGCAGGGGGTTGGAATCATGGAATGAGATGATCCTTTTCCAGCCTGAGCCGTTCCGGGATCCTGTGAATGCAAACTCAGCTCTCGGCATTTCTAAGAAGTTCGGGGCTTTTCCCGCTCTCACATCGTAGCAGGATTAGGGATGCAGATTCCTGTTCCGAAAGCTTGATCAGGATTTCTTCCCTAACCCTCTTCTCCAGGGGCTAATAACCGGGATATGGATTTCTTTTAGCTCCAGAGTGCCTGGCAGATGAGGCAATCTCCGGCGCTCAGTGAGCACCCCAATAGAAAAGGGGTTTGTTTCTTTTCTTCTTTCCAGCAGAAAGAAGTGAAATTTAATAAGGGAACTTTGGGCTTCCTGCTGCCCTGGGTTTGTCCCACACAAAGAATTCCAGAAGTTGAGGGAATTGTCCTGTTTAAACACAGCCTGTGATTCCCAGCTCTGCCCTCCTGAGAGCAGCTCCCGTTCCCACGGAGCCAGGCCCCTGCAATTTATCCCCTTGGAAGGGGGGAGTAGTGGAAGAGCCTTTCCAGGGGCTGGGCAGCGTTCCCAGCCACTTGCTGTGCCCAGGTTCTTCTGCTCAGGATAAATCCAGGTGCTCCCTGTGTCCGAGTTCCCTTCCCAATACAGAGCAGGGCAGGTGGATGTTGGGACCTGTCCTCTGCTCCCCAGGCCCAAAGCTCAGCCCAAGTTTAATCCTAAATTTAATCCGAAGGATTTTCCGCTGCTTTTCCCTGTCCTGACTTCCCCGGGAGCCTCCTCAGGACTTCTCCAGGGAATCCAGGTGTGATTAAAAACCTTTCTCCCCAAACTGCAACCCTAAACCTATCATCATCATCGTCATCCCTCTCCGATTCCCACTGCCCCGGGAATTCCGGATTGTGGCAGAAGGATTCAGTGCCTGGATGCCACCAGAGCAGAACTCTGGGACCACACAGGGAGCATCTTTGCTGCTCATTTTGAGGGCAGCAGCTTCAAAAGAAAGATTCTGGAGCTCAGAATCGTGGAATCACAGAATAATAGAATCATGGAATCACAGAATCCTGGAATGACAGAATATCCTGAGCTGGAAGTGGCCCGGAGGGTTAAGCCCAGCCTATATCACAGAACACCTTCACTCCGTGCTGTCTGAAATGGGATTTTTAATGAGGGTTGGACAATTATTCCCTAAACTCTGCAAACTCCAGTAGAAAGAGCCACTCCATGACCTCTGGGAGCACACGGAGTGTCCTTCACAGCATTTGCTTTGTCTCGCTTCAGTTTATCACAGAATCCCAGCCTGGGGAGGGCTGGAAAGAGCCTTAAAATCCCTCCCGCCCCATTCCCCCACCACGGGCAGGGCCGGCCCTCGCCGCTTGTTCCGATCGCGTTTTGGTTGATTTGATCACTCGCTGAAGGGTGTGGAGAGAGGAAAACAAACCCGCCAAGGGTTCAGGGGAGAGAAACCCCCCTCGTTCCGCTGCTGCCGAAGGAGCCGCCAGGTTTTGCAGCCTCTCCAGACGTGCGGGGCTGCTTTGAAAGCTCCCACTGACGTCAATGGAGCGGCGGAATGGGAGCATCCGCACATCCCAGCCCTGCCCTGGCACCGCTCCAGCCCCGGGCTGCTCCCAAAAACCCTCCCCGGCAGCCGGGGAATCGGTTCTGTCCGGTGCAATTACCAGCGGGGAGATGAGCGATGTGTTACAGTGCTGAAGCTGCTCCTTACATGCTGCGATTTTCGTGTTTTCAGGAGAGAAAAAAGCAGATTCCAAAGTGACAAAATTGTTGCTTGGCTTAAAAAGGGGGTTTAGTAATCATTTTACAGGCTCCATTGAGCATTTTACAGGGTCTGTTTCTCCCCAACCCCAAATCCTTGTATGGTTTTGTTGCTTTTTTAATGTAAACTCTTGTTTAGAAGTCTCGTTTTTTTATGTAACTCGAAATTCTAGGGCAGAAAATGCCTGCGAGCCTTTCAGAGCAGTTTCGCTTTTTTTAGCTTTTTGTTGGGAGGAAAAGCCTGGGAAAAACGTGTTAATTGTCTCAATCTGGGAATGCTGCGAAGGAGCTCAGTCGGGAACCAACCCATGACACTGAGCTGATGAATTCCTGCTGGGAGGCCTCATCCCACAGATCCTTTGGTTTTTAAGGGATTCTGCCAGTTTCTTGTTGAATCTGAGCACGGGACAGCATCTCCTCAGCCCCCACGGAGCACGGGAGTGGGAAATGCCGGGAGAAACGGGAATTACTGGGGGAAATGGGAATGGGAAATTCCAGGAGAAACGGGAATTAGTGGGGGAAATGGGAGTGGGAAATTCCAGGAGAAATGGGAATTAGTGGGGGAAACGTGGCCGGGATGAGGTCTCAGGACACGGCGGGGAAGGGGAAAATCGTGAAGGAAGAAATCAGGTGATCTTCACTCTCCGTAGCACTACAGAAAATTCAACTCCCAGTTTTATTCACCCTGGTGATGAGGGGGAAAAAACCAGGATACAGAGGTTGGAGAGCAGGGAAGGGCATCAGGAGAGCTCTGCAAGCTGGGGGAGCATCCATTGGATCCCCCTGGTCGGGATGAAACCCTCGCAGGGCATTCCTGAATCCTGGAATGGTCTGGCTTGGGAATGACCCTAAAGCTCATCCCGTGGGCAGGGGCACCTTCCCCAGCCCAGGGTGCTCCTGCTTTTCCCTGCGGCTCCTCACTGTCCCTTGGGAATGCTGAAGAGGCTCCAGTCAGTGCCCGGGGCTTGGATTCCCTTCCAAAGGAGCATCCGTGAGTCAGCCCGGGTGCTTTTCCCGGGAAGAGGCTGCTCCTGGCTGACGCTGCCCGGGCTCTCCTGCCGAGTGGAAAATGAAACCTTTGCAGGAGAGAAAACAAAAGAATCCAAAGGCCGCGGCTGCTGCGGGGAGCAGGGGGAGCAGGGGCACTGCAGCTCCG
>VZRS01013441.1:6731-17682 GCA_013398055.1 Ifrita kowaldi
GGCCGGGCCGTGTGCCGTTCCACCCCCCGGCAGCGCCTCTGCCTGCGGCACGGGCCGGTGCGGCTGCCGGGCTGGGAACCGGCCCGCCGGGAGATGCCAGCAAGGTGTGATCCCTCCTCTGCCGCCCGCGGCCGCCGACTTCAAAGCCCGGTGACCTTTCAAATGCAGCAGCTCCCGCACAGGGCGGGGAGACTCCCAGCCAGGGAGGAAGCTGGGAGTGCAACAGGGAAACCACACGCACCTGTGGACCCACCGAATGGATGGGACCGACCCCCTGCCCCAACATTTGGGGACAACGCGATGCTGCCCGGTGGGACTGCCACCACCGGCAGCTCCCCACTCCCGGCAGGATTCTGTGCCTTTGGAGTCACGCCTGCTTCTGGCACGACTGGGCTGGGCTGGTGCTGTCACCTGGACTTTGGAGCACAAAGGCAGCTCGGGGTGGTGGAGTCCTGCTCCAGCACCTCGCCGAGCCGTGCCCCTGTGGGTTCTGCCAAGGCCGGGATGGAGCCACGGCCCTGCCCCATGGAGCAGGGAGCTGCAGGCGCCCGCGGGACGATGCTCCCACGGACGTCCAGCAGCATAAACACATCAAAGCGTGTCCTGATGGCAGCGAGTAAACAGGAAGGGACAGAAAGACAAACACGGCTCCTCGCAACTGTCGGGGGAGAAAAACAACTCTCTCTCCAGGCGGGAGAAGGTTTGCTGCCCGCTCAGCTGTGACCCCGTGGAGAAATGAGCCAAATGAGCCAAATGGGCCAAATGTGCCAAAAGGGCTTGGGACCACCTGCTCCAAATGCTGTGGGGGGCTGACCCCTGCCAGCGGGGGCTGCAGGGGTTGTGGATGCCCGTGCATTCCAGGGCAGTGTGCTCAGTGCTCTGAGCAAAGTGGATTTGGGAAAACTGGTGGAGATGGGGCTGAGTGGGATGGTGGCAGCACAGAGTGCTGCAAGCTGCTTCCTCACCCGCTGCTTCCCCGGGGCCGAGGCCGGTTCCCAGGGCTGCCCGACAGGGCTGCGCCAGGATCCCTAATGGGATTAGGGGCCTCCTTGCCCGGTCATCCCATCCTAATCCTGCTGGGAGGCGAAAAGTCAGGCTGGGACAAAAGGCATTAGCTGTCCGCGCCTGGCCGTGGCCGCTGACCTCTGCGCAGGTGGCGGGGCCGGGGCAGCAGCCACAGACCCCTCGCTGCTGCCACGAGGGTGGTCACAGCCACTCCCAGCTCCCTGGGCACTGCTGGGGACTCTGCTGCCACATCGGGACCCCAACCGTGTGGGCACTTGACGTGGGAGCGCGGCGCTGGCACGGCTCTGCTGGGCGTCAGCGGGACGAGCTGATTCACCGCCTCGGAGCAGCTGCTGTCCAGCAAAGTTCCTGTTTTTCAGTGAAATCCCTAACTCCACGCCTGGAAAAAACAAATGGGAGCGGAGCAGGTGCCTGGCCCTGGGCAGGGTGGCTGCAAGGGCACAGCCTTGGCTGGCTGTTGAAAACACAAACTCCAGAGCTGGACTGGTCCGCAGTCACAAACTGAGGAAACAACTCCGAAAAAATCCCCTCTTCAAAGAAACCCCAGACTCAGGGGTTTGGGAGGGAGTCAAACCCTTCTGCTTTGTGGCATGAGACAAACTGAAAAGGTGAGAAAATAAAAATTGAATTTTCCCTGGAGAGGGATTATCCCCCCTGTGCCTGCTGCCCTCCACCTCATCCCGGCTGCCCACCCGAGGTCCCCCACGCAGCCCAGCGGGTCCCTGTCCCTGCAGAGTCCTGGGCAGTGTGGCCAAAACCACCTCTGCACCCACGGGAGATGATTCCAAGGGACAGACACAGGCTGTGCTAAGTGCTCAGGGGGTTTAAATTAAAACATAATTTAAATTAAAACGTTAATGTGTCTCTCCTCACAGGCACAGCTGTGCGGGAGCAACGTGTGGTGGTCAGGAAAGAGGAGCTCATCCCACCCACAGCACTCCCTGGGGAGAGCCCAGGGCTCCTCCTGCAAAGGGAACACGAGGGTGAGGGGCCCAGCCAGGCTGTCCCTGCCCCCAAAACCACAACCATCCTGGGGTGACACCCAGCACAGCCCCACGGGCCACCGGGCAGGCACGGGGGGATCATTCCCCCATGTGAGAGCGGGTTGGCTTCGGTTTGCTGAGCGGGATGTTTTCAAACCTGCTCTTGAGGGAGGAGGTTTGCCAACGGAAATATGTAACTGACTGTAAATAATGGCTTTTATCTGCAGTGAAATGAAAAAGCTCCCGGCAGCAGCAGGGCAGAGCCAGCGGGCCTGCGCAGGTGACAGCGCAGGGTGTTGGGTTACGGGCTCCCCATCACCGCCAGAGCCCCCCGATGACTTGTGACAGGTTCATAAGCTGAGAAATGTGATGCTTTGCAAGGTTCAGTAAATATTAGGACTACTCCTCCCTCTTTCTGGTGCAGGTTTAATTGCGAGGATAATTCATGAGAGCACAAGGAAGGAAAAAAAAAAACATCTGGGAAAATAGGACCTGTTAAATAGAATTCATTAATAACGAAATGATTGTTCCTCTGCATGTGATTCAGACAGCTGCCTAATTGTTAATTACCTCGATATGAGAATAACAGGTAATTACGGGGCTGCATCACGAGGAGCTGACTTTTTTTTCTTCCTGCTTCTTTTCTCTCGGTGAGTGCCGGAGCCGGAGCGTGCCCCAGCAGGTCACGCCAGGACTCGGAGGAGAGGCACTCGCCAGGCAGAGTTCCTCCTGAGGTGGAAGGAGGTTCCAGCCACGTCCTGAAGCTATTCCTGCTCTTGGACATAGATCTCAAGACACGCAGCTTTTCCTCGGGATGCTGGGGACCAGACACCCCCCTCAGTCATGGGGCCCTGCCCGGGCAGAGCCCAGCCCTGGCTCCACACTGAGCAAACAAGAGCCAAAAGTCATTGGTGACCTTGGCTGTCAAATTCCCCAAGATTACTTGATTTAAGAGACATTCTTGAAATATTTCACTCCCATTTGTCTGTTGCAAAATGTGCTTTCTACGCACACAGACACACTCAAACCCACAGGCACAGATGTGCAACACACACAGGTAGGTACAGAGCAACTATCTGGCAGAGACAGGACTCTGCTTTTTCTGCATCAAGAAACATTTCTGGGTCCCAGTTTCTAGAGGTGAGAGGAGGATGCAGAGACAGACAGGCACTGCTGGGGGGGTGATAACATCTGTGCAATTAGTGACGCTGCTGCTGGGGATTTGCCATTGCTGGTTCCGCGCAATTTTTGCCTTTGGCTTCTTCCAGGGAAGTGATGCCAGCCAAGACACAGCTGAGCAAGGAGGCAGTCGGGACAGAGGAGTGTGGATGGAGAAAGCTGTCTGAGACCTGATCAGAGGAGGAGGCAGCCCCAGCGATGCCTCCCACGCTGGTTGGGCTTCACAGGCCTCATCCAGGGCGGGTGTTTCCCATGTGCAAGGGGAGTGGGACATCAGTCAGGTCTCCGTGGGATGTGGAGCTGTTTTCAGTCCTGGAGAAGGCAACATATCTATTCCATGAGCTGCCCAACCAGAGGGGGACATGAGGGGGTCCAGTGGCTCTGGGGTTACCCCCCACAGGCTCTACCCCAGCCATTCCCATCACCCACAGATGAGACACTTGAGGCAGCCTTGAACAGGGACCCTGCACCCTCTGCCAGAGACACTCCTGGCGCTGGGCACGTCCCGCTGCCAGCAACGTGCTGGGGAGGGAGCGATGCTCTCCTTCTCATCCCAGCTTCCTGCAGGCAATAATAGCCCCGGGTTCCTGTGTATGTGGTGTATTTATAGTGTGAGAGGCTCTGGAAGTGCTGCCCTTCTGGCTCTCACCTGTTTCAGGGAGGAAACACCTTCTCCCTCCCGTGCATTCGTGCGCCGCTTCCACACTGGAGAGGCCCCGGTGCTTCCCACGGGCACAGCACAAACCGGGTCCCACCAGCGGGACCTACGTGACCGTGTCCCTGCTGTGGGGACAGTGCTGGGCCCAGCTGGGATGCCGGGTGGGATAACCCACGGCATGGGGATGTGGGAGGCACGGAGAGTGCTCCCAACATCTGCCTTTGCACGGTGAGGGCAAAGTCTGCGGGATGGGTGGCAAGATCCTTCTGGGAAACAAAAAAGAAGGAAGCCTGGAATCCAGCTCCCAACTCCATGCTGTCCAAGAGATCTGGGGCTGGAGGCTCCAGCTGTGAGGTGGGCGATGCCTCCCGGCCCTGGCAAGGGCAGGGCTGGCACAAATCACCACCCACGGCGGTGACAGGAGCTTATTTTTCTAAGCATATCACCAACGAAGCTAAATATACATTTTCCATTCAATTGCCCAAAGCAGCGATAGCCCAGAGCCTAAAAATAAATCCCTTTGGATTGTGCCTGGGCCAGAATTAGACTGCCTTCAGACCAAGCCCTGTTGAGCTTCATCTCAGTGTGAGCCTCCTCTCTGCCTTTAGGCTCCCAGTGGCACAGGACAGGGTGGCTCTTTGTGCGTCCACCTCCTCCAGCTCCAGCCCAGAAGCTCTGTGGTGGCGCATCCCAAGGAGTGGGAAGACTCCCAGTGGCTGGTGCCTGTTGCAAGACAGGAAAAGCTCATGTTTTGCAAGGCTTTTCCCAGCCCGGGGTATGCCAAGTGTTGGCCCAAACCCCAGTGTGTTCCCTGGTGCTACAATCCCTGATGCACCACCAGCCTCCCACCCTGGCTGCTGCCTCGGCACCGGCTGCCCATGGCTCACATCCCCACTTCCAGCCCTAATTTTGACCCCTCTCCAGCCCCACAGGTTTTTCCTGCACCCAAATATGCAAGTGGGGTCCGAGTGCTGCTCCTCCAGCCGGTGGGTGACCACCTCAGAGGGCTCTGTGGACACACGGGGCCAGGCAGCGATCCCTTGACCACCCCAGCTCGTCCTTCCCTGCGCTGTGTCAGCCATAACCACTGCTCCATCTCAGCGAAATAACACATTTGAAAGAAACAGGGGGAGGGAAAAAAAATACCCCAAATCCTGTAAAACTGAAATTGTAGTTCTCCCGGGATGCGGCATCTGAAATATTCCCACAACCTTTGCATAATGCATTGCTCATGTCAGACCTCGGGAGACAGAAATTAATAGCTAACAGCAAGCAGGCATGGCACACACGTGGGCTTCCCTTCGTTCCCTGCTCCCAGGGGCTCCGCGCTCGGGGGATACTTTTCCTTCACATTCAACTCAAATAATTCTCGTTTAAAGACCCGAGAAGAAAAAGGCTGCAGAGGACTCGCAGAGAATTTGTGCCAAACAGGAAATATTCAATAAATGTTTATCCTCTCGCACAATGGTGGGGTTTCAAAAGTTTTCTATGGATGCGATTTAAAGCTGGAGGGGCTTTTCCTCCCCCTCCAGGCTCTGGATGAGCGAGGGATGAGTTCGGGTTCTGCCTGTGGCACCGAATTCCCTGTCTGGACAGCTGCTCCTGCTGATGGAAGTGGGATCTGGACTGTGCTGTCCCCCTAATTGCACTCAGGGCAGGAGTTAAGGGATTCAACTCCTGGGGCAGGAGTTAGAGTTCACCGTCAGCCAGGACACTGCCCTGGTGGGATGCTCCGTGCCTCAGTTTCCCTGCCAAGCCCTCCATTCCCTGCAGAAACGGGACCCTGCTAACCAGACTCCTTTCAAATCCGCTCCTTCCCTCTGCTTTCCTGGTCCCGGCAGCTTTTTCCCAAACCTTCCTCCCCTCCCCCCCAAAAATGTGAAAAAATAGCTCCATCTGGATGCTGTTTCCACCCAGGCACAGGCCCCGGGGCCGGGAGCCAAGAGAGCAGCGCCTGTGAAAGGCAGACGTGGGAGCCGGGGAGGATGTGATGGGGAAGCTGTGAGAAAAGCCTGAGGTCGGCAAACCTTCGGCCTCGCCGTGGGAGCCTCTCCCTCGCAGGAGAGGACTTGGCAGCCGGGGCTGAGGGGCAATGCCAGCCCCGGGCCCGAGGGATGGTGGCTGTCTGCGCTGGGGGGTGGCATGGAGGGGTGCAGAGGGATGGACAGAGGAGGGGCAGAGCTGCCCAGCTGAGCCAGAGCCACCCCGTTTCCCTCCTGCTTCAGAGTGGGACATCCCATGGGATCGTGGCTGGTGTGCAGCAGCCTCAGGGATGTTGCATCACTCCTCCAGCAGCAGCAGCGGCAGCTCCAGACTCCCCAGCCTCGGCCAGGGGAGGGGATGGGCTGGCTTCCCGCTTCCCAGACTTCCCACGCCAGCACGTGTTATTTATGACCCCCAGGTTTTCAAATTAAACATAAATCAGCGGGGGCGGGGGAAGCGGGGTCCCGCTCGTGGCCACCAAAAAGGTAAAACCTCGCTGGGGAGGGGGACGGTCACAGCCGGCACGGGAGGAGTTAAACCGCCGGCGTGGGGAAGCCACCTCCATCCTCCAAAATACAATCGACCAGGAAATAAACAGGAGCTTGTGTTTGTTTCAGTGCACAAGTGAAAAATAAAAGGATTTCCTGCGGGCCGGGGCGCCCGGGGTCCCGCAGCCCGGCCGCCCAGCCGCCCCGCGCCCATTGTTCGCCCCGGCTCTGCCGCGGGGCACATTGTTCCCTCCAAATGTCCCATCAGATAAAGGAGCTGTGCTGGCCATGGCCACCAGCACCCTGCGGGAGCAAGCCCATGGGCTTTATGCAGAATTTGGGAGCAGCACCCAACTCACGGCCTGCCCGCAGCGAGGGGGTCCCACCCTGTTCTCCACCCCAGGGCTGGGGTGCCAGGCAGGCAGGGACACCCTGGCATCAGACCCAGATTTTGGGGTCTGAGCAGAGAAAGGGTGCTGGGAGGTCCGGGGTGACACGCGAGGGCTTCACACCCTCTCAGAGAGGGTTTCTCTCTTCCTCTTTTAATCAGTCGAATCTCACTGAAGCAGTAAAACCTCACGTTTCCTACTGCTCAATGATATTTGCTGACTGCAGTGTCACAACAACCGTACCGGATGAGTGGAAAAAAAGAGAAATGTTAGAAAAATAACCCTGCGTGGAGGCACGTGGGAATGCTGAGCCCTGGCAGCCGCGGCAGCAGAAACCCCTCGCTGAGGCTGCTGCTCCTGGAAAGCAGCACAGAGTCAAAGGGGAGCCTTCCTGCAGCCTGTGACTGGTCCCAGAGCCTGGATCTGGGGCTGCTGGTGGTGCTGGGGATGGCACGGGACCGCACACTTGGGTGTGAAGTGCTCGGCAGGGCTGCCCACGCTTTCACTGCTGGCCTGATGGAGGTGTTAAAAGCATCTGAAAACGGGAGATTTTGCATTTCAAGTCATTCCCCACCTGCTGCCCCTGACAGGGGTGAGGGTAAGGTCAGGGATCCACGTGGGGCTCCCTAGGAAACCCCCATGGCCCAGTAGGAGGCATTTCAGTGGAAAAATGAAGTAACAAAAGTAAAATTGATGTGGAGGCAGCCCCCAGCCTTTGCTGTCATTTTGCTTTTGAGCAGCCTGGCCACGCTGGGGTGGGTCTGAACCCATCTGCACTTGCCTTGCAAATCTCGAGTGGGCTGGACTCAGTTTTGGGTGCCCAACCAGTCCCTCCCCAGCTCCTCTGGTCGGACATGTGAAATTTGGGCTCACGGTACCACATCAGAGCAGCTCCCACCTAACCAACACTCAGCCTGCTCTGCTGAGACGCTGCTGGTGGTGGCAGCTTGCGATGCTCAAAAACCACCTGGAAAAGTTGGGAACCACCACCTGGAAGTGGGGGAACCACCGTGGGGACCACTGCAGCCTCTGGGAATGCCGCGCTCTCCAGCCAGGATGCCGGTGTCGGATCGTGCTGGGAGAAGGTCCCTGAGGGATGAGGGAGACAGGGTTGCTGGGAGAGGGTTCCTGAGGATGCAGGAGTCAGGATTGCTGGGAGAAGGTCCCTGAGGGATGAGGGAGGCAGGATTGCCGTGGCAGCTGCAGCAGCTCCGGTGACTTGCCAGGAGCCGCCGGCTCCGAGCGCTTCCTGCGATTTGGCCCTTGGTGAATAAATAACCACACACAGAAGCGAAGGCAGCGCAGGATCTCAGGCAGAGTAAATATAGTTCATAACTCGTTTTTTTCCCCTGCCTTCGGTCTGATCCCAAGCCCTGTCTGTTTGTAGTCTTGCCTTTGTTTTGGGGTTTTTTTTCTGCTGTGTTTTTTTAACCAGTGTTTGATGGCAACTTCCCAACGACACGTTCAGGCTGCTGAAAGCGCCTCATTTTGCTGTGGCCGGGGCAGCAGCTTTCATTGATGGTTCGAATCACCAGGCAGGCTCTGGGTTGGAAAGAGACAACAGTACTACAGCACTCAGAGGGTTTGCAGAACAAAACTTGCCAAAAAGGGATAAAAAGAATGGTTTGGGCTTTATTTTTTTTTTTCCTTTTTGCATTTCACAACTGTAAACTAAAACCACTCTGGGTCGGAATCGCATCTGAGCTGGTGGGAGCACAGCTCTGCGGGCAGTGCTGGCAAACCTCTGTTGGGTATTGCTTTGTCTCTCTGGTTTCCAGCTCACCAGCCCAAGCACCGAAGCCAGTGCCTGGTTAACCATCACTCAGCTGGTGTTCGAGGATGTTTTCCTGGCAGATGAACCTAATTGCCATGTTGGTGCAGCACATGCCGGGCTCTTCCCAGCACTCCTGGCTGCAACCTGCGGTGCCTGGGCTTGGCTGATTCATTTTCAGGCATTTCCCCCTCCCCGCAGCTCCTTTGGGGGTGTTTCTTGGTTTTCCTCATCAGCAAAGCTAAAAATGAAAAGGCAAAATGTTTCCGAGGTGGTGGCCAGGCGTTGGGACCCTTCCTGATGTCCTTCTTGGAAGTTTGTCCTGGGGATGCCCCAGGACTTTGGGGGGTAACAGGGTGTGCACAGCTCTGGCACAAAGGCTTGGTCTGCTCTGGCTCACATTTCAGTACAAATGGGGTGTCCCAGGGGTGGCTGGGCCGGAGCTGTGTCCACATGGATTGTGCTGGAGCACTGGAAGCACTGAGTTGGGGGCAGTGGTCCCAGCTGCTGTTCACAGGCAGGCGAGAGTTTTCTCATCCATCAGCAAATCGGGGCCTCCAGGGGGGAATAAAACTACCCGGAGTGCTGTCACCTGTGGGAATGCTCATCCCAGCAGCTGGAGCAGCCCCTCTTCCCTCTCCTGCGCATCCCCTGCGCTCCGTGGGAGCTCAGCTCAGGGGTGGGAATGTTCCCTTCCTGGGGCTGCCAGCACAGACAGGCGGGGAACAGCCCCGCTCTGCTTCGAGCAGACGATCCCAGGAGGAACTGAAACCTGCCCTGTGCTGGCGGGGAAACGCTCCTGTCACTGCAGCACAGCCGCCACCAGCCTGCCCATCCCTCGTCCTTCCCACAGCTGGTTCCTAGAAAACCAGCTCCCAGACAGTCCCAGAAATTGGATTTTGCCCAGTGCAGCTTTGCAAACGAACCCAGGAATGATAATAGGGAAGCAGCCGGTCCCTCTTTGGTGTCGTTTTGCTTTATTTTTCTTGCACGTTGCAGCTTCCCACCATGGTCTGGCAGTGGCTGCAGGCTGCATCACCCCCAGCCCCTCTGACTGAAAAGTCTCCATATCAGAGCAGAGGAGCACCAAGAATTGTGTCAGGTGCTGGTGAGGCTGAGCCTGTTCTCCTGGAGATGCCACCTTTTCCCTGGCATGGGGCTGGCTCAGATGTGCCAGCCCAGGAGTTCAGCAGCCCATCACCTCCAGCCTGCTGGTCCCAGCAGTGCCTTGCTGCACCACCTGAGGTGAGGAAATACCTAAAGACGAGCACCATGGCAGGGAAAGGGAAAAATGACTCTAAAACATCACACAGATAACGCAAGAAATCTCCTGGGACAAACCTGGAGGAGTGGGGGGAGAGGAAGCCAGGGGCATCCCCATGGGAAAACACATACATGTTTGGGCAGCGAGAACAGAAGTGCTCATTACTCATGAAAAAAACCCCACAGAAGTTCTTTTCAGGCATCAGCTTCCAGTAACAAAGCCAGATTGATGGAAAAAAAGTGCTTTTATTTTTCATTCGCCAACGGAGAAGCTAAAAAAAAAAAAAAAGGACGCAAAGAATAACTGGAGGAATATAAAGAGTCAGCTGAGGGAGCTGGGTCCCAGGGGCGCTCAGACAATGCCTCCTGCCCCCGGGCTTTTAATTATTGTGCTCAGGAAATCAAACAAGTGTGCTATTATTTATTTGGAGGAGGCATCGGTTTCCGTGTGTTTTACAGGGATTTGCCCGTGGGCACGGAGGGGTGAGGAGGGACCGACCAAACTGCTTTGGGGTTGGCACTGGGCAGGGGGTAAAGGGAGAGGAGCCGTGGTCCCCCCGGGCTCCCCAGGCAGGCAGCACTGCCTGTTTTGGGGTGCTGAGGGGTGAGCAGAGTCACGGCTTGGTATCGGTGCAGCCCCAATTCCAGCGGCTCAGCCACTGCTGGTGGTTGGCCATGGACTGCTGGGGCCAGGAGGATCCTCCCTGTCCCTCCACATCCCAGTGCCCAGCGCAGTGTCCTCTCCTCTCCATTCCCTCCTGCTCCCCATCCTCCCTTGCTCGGCTCTCCCCCTCCTCTCGCCCCGCCGAGCCCCGAAAGGAGCCCTTGGTATGTTGTGTGAGTTGCAGCTCAAGTGAGTTTTATTCAGCTCCACTAACCTTGGCAGACAGACCCCAGGGAAAGGGACAAAAGGACAATTGTTTGCAGCAATTTTGCCCTCAATTGGTTTCCCCATCAGCTTGCAGAGCGGCACAGCCAGCCAGGCACTGCCTGACTAACAACATTAAATTCAACTCGCGCTGCTGCGAGAAGCGGAGGGGGGGCAGCGGAGGAAATCAAACTTTTTGGGGACCGCTTCTTGCCTTTCCACGCACAAAACCCCAAACAGCGGCAAGGAAAACCGGGGCAGCTGAGCTGTTCCAGCAGCCCCGCTCTGTGGGACGGCAGCTGTGGCGCGGGTGCCCCCGTGCCCGGTGCCACCGCTGTGCCCA